>CM070485.1:6187005-6672005 GCA_036324585.1 Champsocephalus esox | reverse complement strand
ATTCATTTGGTCTTTGATTCATGCTGTGCAAAGAAAAAGCAACCTCTTAATCCAGATATATTGCCATGACTCGCGCATGCATACAATTTAGTTTCCTATCCATGTGAACATGATTTAAGTGGGGGGGGGACCTAACCTCCTCTGGGGGGTCCGGGGGCATGTTCCCCTGGGAACTTGAAGTTAAAAGCATAAATCTGGTGCACTTTGAGAGCAACATTAGTAGATCTATGGATACATCTCTCAACACCCATTTGAAACAGAACTGGAAGCAGATTTTCTTTTTCTTTATGGATATTTTACAAATCACTTTCAAACTGTATTCTCGTTTATTAATAACAACTTTTTACTGTCATATAGTATTTTATACCCGTTTACTTTATTCTCTTATTTTTTTTTACAACTATAATGATCATATACAGATGTGCCTTTACCTCACTGGTTGGAGAAAAAGCTTCTTATATTCGTTAGCATAGCTAGCTAACCAGATGCTAATAACAACAATGTTATTGACTGTATGCTCAGTATGACAGATGAACAGATCGCCACTGGGCTTTCAGCTAAAGACACAGTCACGCAGGAACTGCAGCATGTGTACGGCTCCTTATGGCTACTGACATTTGTGAAGTCCCGGCCCGGAGCGGCGTTCTGGTGCTCTGCTCTCCCGCAGCTCTAAACCCCTGTCGGACGAGACATATACCACGTGATGACACGTTAGGCTCGTGTTGTGTTCAAGGACCCTGACCTTGGCCAGTAAAAACAGGCACTCGCTTGTTGAATTATTTTGCGGTCTAGATTTCTTAATTTGTTTTCTTTTTTGCGTGTGTTACCTCAAGGGCCGTATCAAAGTGTCTCGCGGGCCGTAAACGGCCCGGGGGCCGGAGATTCCCCACCCCTGGCTTAATGCATGCCACAAGATTCAATGAGCTCATTTCTTAGTTGCAGCTGATTTAAATTCTCCTCACCATGCCCATATGCTATTGGCAGCGGCATCACTATTTCATAACCTGAATTCATTTAAGATTGACTTGTGAATGTGTCAGCTTGTTGATGCTAGACAGGTGCCCTGCCCTCACTTACATTCGGCCCACTCACGCCAGATATCATCCAAACACACACATCGATAAATCAGCACAAACAGCTGCAAGATGCCGTTTGTCTGTATTTATTAAAAAACAATCAGCTCATCTTTTAAAAAGCCTACCCCTGCATGCCAAGCAGCAGAGTAAGACATATTAGACTCAGGTGACAAATAGGTGTGAACTTTTTCTTAATTGTAAATATGAATATGACTCCCTCCACCACAGAGCACCGTGACTCATCCCCAGACATGTTACAGTAATATATGATCACGCTTGTTTATGTACTGCTTTATGCCCTGGAAGCAAGGCTGTGTAATTATAGGAGCCGTTTATATAACTGCCGGCGAAATTGAAAGCAGAGACGGATGAATAATAAGTGAGAAGTCGACCACATCATGTTTGAGCTTTAAGAAATTACACCTCACATCATGAAAAACGGTGATTAACTGTCATCCCGAGTCCTGGACCCTGGCACATGTTGTCATATTGTGCGGCGGTGTATTTCTGTTCATTCCCAGAATGCAGGGCAAATATAGACATCACACAAAAGATATTTTTCAGCTACAGCTGTGTTTGATTGCAGAAAATGGTTCATTTATCTGACGTGCTGAAGACAGAAGACGATGGCGGTGTTGGTCCCCGAGGGTCAGAGAACAAAGGGATTCTTTCTCAACTCGATGTATCGCACCAATAATCAAGAAGGAGAGAATATATACATCATAGGAAAGATGCCAATGATGTGCTAACAGAAGCTTCAATATATCAGAGTGCAGTGCAGCCGCAATTTGAGGAAGGGACTCAAACCCACTGTTTCCCAACTGGAACATCTTCCTCTGTGATGTTAGGCTGCAGCTTTCCTTTCATCTCAAACACACATTAAACCCAACAGATGGATGCCGCTCACGCTGCGGGGACAGAGGGTGGCATTTTGGGAAGTCTCAGGGAAAAAGATGAAGCAGGTTGAGGATACAAATGAACAAGGAACAGGATGATTGTGGCTACATTAATGGAAGTATTACAAATTGAGAGAACAGTTTTAAAATATGTATTTCACTTTGAATCATTCATTTGACTTGAAATAGTTTTTTTCCAAGTCTGTAGTTACAAGGAATTCAACCTGACGAGACAAGAATAGTGCATGATGTGAAAAGTCAAATGGATTTGTTCTGCTAAAAATCGAAGTGAGGCACAATCATGAGTTAAGGGAAATTAATTCACATAAGAATTGCAATTCGTAAAGTCTAGATGTTATGTCATAAGTAAAAGGTACGTTAATCCAAGGAAAAGGTGGAACCATTCAACACACTAGAATAATCTTTAGTTTGTCTTCTAAATAAGGCAAGCTTTTGGTCACATTTTGGATTGTTAACTATTGAGAAGAAGGCAAGGCATTTTGTAAATATTTCCTACCCGACGCACTCCAGCACAGGCCAACATACACTAACCAACACAACTTGGTTTTTCATTGCGGAGACAATTATCTGACATTCTTTATCGAATCTGGTTTACATAAGACATTGATGTCGGTCACTGAATAAACTTTGATTTCATAATTTTCCTACTGGTTGAAGACTCTGACATTCCTCCAAATAAATACGATTCCAGGGTATCTGCAGGAATCCTGAAGTGAAATGGAATCCCTTTCAAGACCTTTTTTAAGACCCTTCACATACATCTTAAGACCTCATCGCCACTTGGAGTTCTAACCGGTTACCTTGGCGACACACTTCACCTCACATTGACTATTATACAGTATGGATTGTCCTTCCTCCTTATCTTCCAACCATTTTGACGCAGACTTGCATTTCCCCATAACGATGTTGCTTAGCAACCGGCGTAAACGGACCTCCGCGCTATCAAGCAGTGAGCGTGCGACGTCCTGTTCAGATGACGTCAAACCCTAACGGGGCGCCATCAATAAACTCCACAGAATCACACTACACACCTACGCCATGATTACATTCAGGCAGACTGTAGAATACAACCTCTCTGGACCATTTAGATACTTACTGAAAACAAGCTACAAGATGTACTACCTTGGAAAATGCCCTTTAATACTTTTTAATAGCCTTCATTTCCGCTAAATTGATTTATCAACTTTTAATACTTTTTAAGACCCCGCGGACCCCCTGGATTAGATATTTCAAATACAGTAGCTGCGTACTCCCACACACTTTCCTCTGATTCATTCAGTTGGATAATGACCCTGGTCAAGACTATTTACTTTCATAACTGCCAGCTATGTTTTGCATTTCAGAAAGCTAATGGTTTCGGTGTACAGTGCACTTAAGTGAAAGCCAGAAACTATAACCCCTTTTATATTTATCTAATTAAGAATATCGTTAAGAATTGTTTCTGAATCCGACTGTGACACCGAGAAACCAACCGAAGGGGACGGCACGCTTTCTCTATTGGTTCACATGAACACAGGAGCACTTTCTCTGCACACAATTTGACAAAAGAAAGTGCCAGACTAAATGTTCACTGTGAATGATTATTATTCTGAAGCAGTGTTAACTCTGCAAGATTATTTTTAAAACGTTCTGAGAGCAGGGACTACCTTCGTGAAATCAATCTAAAACAGCTGCGGTGGGCTCGGGAAAACGGTTGAGAGCGGAATAAAGTGTACAGGATTACAAGTTAATGGGATTGTTACGTCCCGTCTAGGGGAAGAGGAAAGCAACATCCACCAGATTGGAATTGGTAATCATTATAAATGGCTTTATTGTAAAAGGGTGAAACAAAATGGAAGGCAAAAAAAAGGGCACCGAACAAAAGGAGGACTCAAAAGGAATCTAAAGGCAAACAGAAGAAATAAATACTAATATAGAGCGAAATAGCGAAATAAGGTAACTGAACACTCGACTCTAAACACATATATCAACACGACACTAAGCACATCACAATCGATACGACCCCGCAAGTTAAACACAGAACGACGAGCAAGTAGCGAGATGCGTCTGTTCCTCAGCAGAGCCTCCGGAGTGAAGACGGTCCGCGGCCTTTGTACTCCTCCCCAGCAGGTGTGCGCCGACTGTGCGCTGCGATCGGATGACGTCAATCCATCATCTTCAGAGGCGGACCAGGAGATGGGCAGCCAATGATATTGGAGCAACCACACAGCTCATTTACATAATCACACACACGGCAGATTGATGAGGCGACACACAGCAACAGGGTGACATGAGCAACGTGTGGTTTCAACTCCACGGGTTCAAACGGGGCCTCTCTCCGTGGACTATAATGGATCTGGGCAGCGCTGTAGAAATGACATTCAAACCTTTCAGCACATCTTACAATTATCTTTGCCAACCCACTTCTCCCTCTCTGCTTCTTTATACCCGAAATGGTCCTCGTCTTCCACTCACCACTTATCCCCAACCGTTTTTTCTCCCGTTTGCACTTATAACCTTTTGTGTATTGTGACTCGTTTTCCTCGTCTTTTTCCTCCAGTCTTTCTTCATTTCCTCTCACCTTCTCTCCTGCTCCTTCCCTCCCTCCTCTCTCCTCTTCTCCCTTCACTCACGTCGGCGCCTATATCATCCGCTTTTCCCCCTCACCTGTTCTTTTTGCATTTCTCGTCTCACCCACCCCCCGATCCCCCCCTTCCCCAATACATCAAGCTCCATATCGCTCTTTAGAGAATCGTCAGGCTTCTAATCTCGACCCTCCCTTAGAGGGCTCATATCTGATTCCATTTCTGTAATTGAAGTGAGCGCCCTTGCCCCAGGTGGTTCACACTTGACTGACAGATTTCCATTCCACAAGTGGTCTTCAAAGGGGCTCCTGTGAAATGATTGGAAAGCTGTCCGGAGATATGCAGCAGGAGCCTGGTAGCATCAGCTGTGAGAAATGTGTGTGTTAATATGTGTGTGTTAATATGTGTGTGTTAATATGTTATAAGCATATAGTTTGAGTCTGGCGTCTCGGCTCGGCCTCGTCACTCCACAGATGTACGAAGAACATTGAGTGGTGATTAGAGAACTATCCCCCGAGCCCACACTCTGAAAACGAATTCAGGCGACCCTTCACCTCCACTTAATTAAATGCATGGTTGCAAGATAAAAATGTGAGTTAATTGATTTAGATAAACATTTGAAATTGCAAACATTAATTTATAAGTTGTGTTGATGTAATAATGTTGGTAATTATCAACTTAATATTGTGTGTAATTTGAACTCTGATTTCTGCGTTAATTAACTTAAAACAGAATTCAAGTTGTAGTAAGTAATGCAATTGGCTTGATGACTTAATTGTTCTACACCTTGAGTTAAGGATTTCAAGTCCACTCCCACTTAACATGCCTGGACAAGTTCCCACAGTTAAGACAAATAGAAATATACAAAGGACATTTTAAGGTGAGTGTCTTCTTTTGTCTTTCCAATACAGCAGATGGCCTTGTAGTTGCACCGTATAGGCAAACTGCTGTTTGACCAAAACTAGCAGCCTTTGAACTGTGAATAGTTCTGTGAGAGGATACAAAGTAGTAGAGGCTACTGTGAGAGTAAACATACTTTGGTTACGATTGTGATATCGCTCTTTATTACAAATGAATCTCGTGAAGCAGATCAAGGATGCTTCTTGAGGTAGGATCCTTATTTAGAGTTGTCATTGAAATGCAAGTTGTTGAACAGTTCAGAATATATTCATTAAGGTCATTTCTCTTTTTTTCCTTTTTCAAAAATAGCACAATACAATTGAAGTACGCAGAGAACGATAGCCATCCGCTGCCTTGTCGTGTACCTCGGAGAAAAGGAAGAGGACCTTTTCAAGGAGTTTAGCGACGTCATTAAAAATCTTGAAATAAAATAAAATCCACGGGACAAAAGCACTGCTCTCTGTCAGCTACATGTTGAAGCATATTGCACTTTTGGCCACACCCCAATCAATAATATCTTAGCAACGTTCAGCGTGGATAGGTGTTGACAGCAATGGCGTGGGAAAAGGATTGGGTAACATTTGAGAAGTGGCTTCTGCTCTTCTCTTAACCAGTTCACGTATCGTATGGAACCTGCAAACAAGATGAGAAGAGACACTACAACGTGCACGGTTGTGATTGACAAAATCTGTCCACATGCATTTCAACACTAGGCAAAGTACTCAAAAGCACCTCTGTGTGTCTTCAGGACCACGTTGCCATGACGACACACCCATGCAGACTCAATAGGTGAAAACAATACCAGCGTTGCTTTAGCAGCTGGTAATAATGGCTCTGAATTCGCTAAGAGTTTAAAAAGTATGCAATCACCTAATTCATTATCTCCATGGGTCTGACCATACCATGGCAACCATCGTGGTCCAGGGAAACAAGTGAATGAGCATTCTGCGTTAAACGTGTTCATACTGTTTGAAATAACAACTGTCGGCAGTGGAAACATCTTTGTTACATCTCTTCTCAAATGGATGTGTGATCTGCAGACTGGCGGCCATTGAGAGTTTGTTTCTGTAGTTTTAAAAACACTTTACAGATGTTACATATTTGGCGCTGGTTTTAATTATGCAAAGGCCTCTAACTTCGTTGTGATGGCAGCATGTATTTGCTGTGTTCCCATGGTAATACGGCTCATGTGTTTATTTATTATTTGTGGGCAATTTAAATTTGTGTTATTTATCTTTTTTTTCAAGATTGCAATGAAGCTCAGTGCAAGTTCTTTCAGGAAGACTGGGTGTGTCTACATTCACTCTGCAGCTGCATACAACCAGCTCATCACAGGCGTTCTCTTTAACCTATCACATTTCACCTCATTCTCCAGCAGCCAATCACCGCGCTGCAGCCAAACTATACAATGGTTCTCCTCTCTCCTGCAGTCAGCTGTGAGTTCAGGTGTTCATGCACCTTATCATATGGCATATGATAAATGTTCAAACTAAATGAATTCTCTCCTGATTGAAACATCATGTATTGAAATAAACAATTGCAGTTCAAAATAAAAAGTGAATTGCCTCATATTTTTATTGTGGAATTAATTTAATTTATTTCTTTAAAGGCAAAAACATGAAAAAGCTAAGAAAAAAAAATATTGAATGCAATATATTTGGAGCAACTTAATTTATAAATGGTTGTCAATGGTTGGTTGTTCACAATGATGGTAATTAAGTACAAAATGATTTTTAAATCATGTGGTAAAACTAGTTGGAGCAACTTAATCTTTTGAGTAATCAACTTCAAAACTTGTGTTTATGCTACAAATTAATAAGTGAGTGGGAATTAAAAACACCTCTGATCGTAGAGGAAAAGCCTTCTCCCCTCACTCAAATCACTTTGTTGCTTTAAGACAATTTCATTAGAAGTTGTCTTAACTCAATAAACATCGATGCAAACTGTTGCGTTAATTTTCTTTGTTGAGCCAAGGCATTTGTTTTTAGAGTGTACAGGTGGAAGCTGAGGTGGAAGCTCGGGAGGAAGCTGGGGTGGAAGCTGGGGTGGAAGCTGGGGCGGAAGCTGGGGCGGAAGCTGGGGCGGAAGCTGGGGTGATGGTGGGGCGGTGCTGGGGCGGAAGCTGGGGTGAAGCTGGGGTGAAGCTGGGGTGGAAGCTGGGGCGGAAGCTGGGGTGGTGGTGGGGCGGAAGCTGGGGTGGAAATTGGGGTAGAAGCTGGGGCGGAAGCTGGGGTGGTGGTGGGGCGGAAGCTGGGGTGGAAATTGGGGTAGAAGCTGGGGTGGAAATTGGGGTAGAAGCTGGGGCGGAAGCTGGGGTGGTGGTGGGGCGGAAGCTGGGGTGGAAGCTGGGGTGGAAATTGGGGTAGAAGCTGGGGCGGAAGCTGGGGTGGTGGTGGGGCAGGCAAGCAGCAGCAACATGAAACACAGCAACAGGAACATGAACGCAGCAATAGCAAGTGAACACAGCAGCAGCAGCAGCATAGCGAGGCAGAGGCAGGAAGACCTGGCAGCTTATAGAGCGGCATGTTTAGGAGAAAGTGTTTGGTTGGTTGTAAGAGAGACGAGGTGCGTCACGTGTTAATGTATCATTGGTGCTCGTTGACTGCCTGAACTAGCTCGCAGGCTTCGCCCCATTTCCGCTAATCTTGAGCAACACAAATGGACTTTGCCTCTCCTCTTCAGCTTCACAGTCTGGTGTTCTCTCTGCTTGTTTATTACCCCATGAGAAATAGAACTACGGCTAAGACCATTTTCCCAACTGCCTCCATCAACCTTTTTTCCGTTTCTTTAATTGCCTCTTCTACTTTCCTAATGGTCTACCATCGGCTGATACTGTAAGCCGCAGTTCTGTCCCCCTGTGCATCTATATAAGGTCAATTTATCGAACTGCAGCCCAAGCAAAAATACATACTAATAAAAGCTCCCTGGATGAGAGTGGTATGCGGTCTTTTACACGTACAAACGACCACCGATGCCTCAAGGTTGATGCAAACGCTAAATCTGAAAAACGTTCATAAACCCTAAGAAGACAACTGTGTTTCTTAATGCCTGTTAATCAGATTTTCATGGCCAGCCTGATGGCTTTTGGTTAGGGTTTAACTACTGTAGAAAATACCTCCCCAAAACGCCTCGTTGGAGATACATCACTGTCCATTTGATTCTTCCGGGTACGCATGATGTCATCCGTACCCGGAACGAAATGGACCAATCCGCGGAGCCGTTACCTTAAAGTGCCAGTGAAGTGCATTTTTTTGCGCCAAAATGAAATGGCAGTTTCATTCCTTACATATCATTGTGCCTGTTCATGGCTAAAATAATTTTAATTATTGATTCATTCATTATGAAAAATTCAAAAATATTTTTTAATAATAACGGCCGTCTGAGCCTACCGGAAGTTGCAGACGATAGCGGCGGTGACGTCACAAGATGGGCCCAGTTGTGATTGTAAACATGGCGGAGACTTTGGAAAGTGATACAAGTGTGAGAGAAATGATTGATTTTGACAGTTTTTCTCGATTTAATTCCATTTCCTGCCTTTCTACAAATATATTAGGGACTATAGTGTTAACAAATCCAAGAAAAATGTGTAATGTACATAATGAGTGTGCACACTTATCTAGTATCCTATCCATGTGAACCTGTTTTATTTGTGATGACCTCACACCCTCACCCGGGAAGATGTTTTTCTTTAAATTGAAGTTAAAGGCATCAATCTGGTGCACTTTGAGATGTATGGATACAGCTCTCAACACTCATATCAAACATATATTTCAATAATCAAAAAACATTGGAAGGATTTCTTAACCTATTTTATACAACTAACATAGATGGAAATATTTGATTACATAGATGACCAAACCAACTGAGATAACTTAGGCTACAGTTTACAATCTAATCACTCAGAGTGCTTTACCTCCCTGAGCTGACATTATCTCTCTCAGTCCAACAGGAGAGGACTCTCCCTCTTGAAACAGCTAATCTCCGTTAGCTCCGAGCTAGCACTAGATGCTAACAACAACCCTGTAACTCTCTCAGTCTCTCTTTCTCTCTCTCTCGAATCGACCAGTGGCCTTTATTTGTCATGAACAATCAACGAATCTACGAAACAATGACACCAGCCAGACTCACCTTCATCTTTTGGGAACAGAAACATCGCCACTTCGGCAGACTTGACATTACTACAGCCAGCGGCAATGCATCGCTTCCCGTGTGTTTTTCCTCCCTTTTTCTTCACTGTCGCCTCCATTGTCAGGTTTTCTCGATTGGCAATCACTTCCAGTCGACTCCGACACACTTTCCAGTAAAATACTCGCTCAAAAACTTTGATAAATTCGACTTTGAAACAGAGAAACAATACACTGTGATGAATGTAAACACTTCGGAGGCGACCATCTCGTGACGTCACGCAGTAGATCGCAAGCCACGCCCACGAAGGCGGAGGTCAACTGCGGATTTCACGGCAGCAAATTCAAAACTCATCAAATGAGTTGCTATTCCAACATCTTTTGATATGGGTTTCAATGGACAATTTTGGTCATTACTATATGTATTAGCATAACAGATCATGCACAGGCACACACTTCACGGGGTCTTTAAGCCCCCGCTGATTGGTCCAAATTGACTAATCCACAGACTTCCTCACTCAGTGCAGGCAGCTCTGCTGATCTCTCCTCCCTGGCTGCAGGCTGATAACAGACAGTTGGGATCGCGGCGAAATTCTCTCTGCAGACCCATTCTCACCGCGTCTATCAACCTTTTGCTTACTCAATATCAAGCCACACTTATTGTTTTTACTTCGGCTGTGGCTCCCCGGGCGCCGTTCAAAATGGCAGCACACTGCTCCTAACACTAGGATGGGTCAAATGCAGAGAAATAATTTCCCCACGAGGGATTAATAAAAATCCATCTTATCTTATCTTACTTTGTGTGTGCTCAGGGTGAGTTTGGCTGTGTTTCGCTGGGTATCGCTAAACAAGGAAATCACACCTCCACGAAGCTCAGCGCGATTCACAACGTCCTGACTGGTCCCGACCAATCGGAGCACACTGGGCTCACAGGGAGGGGGGGGGCAAGAGCTGCAACGAGCCGTTTAGTGGAGAGAGTGAATACACATACTTTACAGAGATGCTGTATGCGAAACCAATGTGAGTTTGGAACATTGCACAGTATAAATCTATTCTAGTAGACCACAACAATGGAATTATGATCAGTGGAAATGGCCATGACATGGGACCTTTAACAGGAAGTGGTTTGAGCTTAATGCTTTTGGTGTGTTTCATGTGCAGCAATTCAGATGGTCACCAATCTTTAGGATAACACGTCTGGGCACTGTGCATATTTTTAACAAATGATTCAATCTTTCCAGTTGACACTTTTGTCCACCTCCGAGTGCCACAAAAGGAAAAGTTCAAGAATCACAAAAGTCCGTATGGATAAATCTTGGGCACCACTAATGTCGCAAAAAAATGTAATTATTCAACCAATAATTGTTCAGATATTTCCAAGTAGACAGACTGATCCGAGACCGCTAACACTATTCTCAGAGCAATGCCACTACTGTTGATAGCCATAAGATGTGTCACATGTTCCAGCCTTTTATAACCCGGCACAAGAAGTCAGAACGTGCGTCTTGAACAGCCTATTGTTCGGTTTACAATCACCCATCGTTCAGTGTCTTTGTCTGACATAATTGTGTTTCCACAGTGCAGATATCAGCTAAACTCCAACAGAGAGACAAACATACCGTTCATACATCCCTCATTCTGTGCCAATATGAAATATCTTAATGGCATTAGCGTATTCATGCCAAATAATAAAACCATTTTGAGTTTCTTGTCTATATGATGGATGTGTTTTGGTAGCACTATGACATGACTATGACTCAGGAATACATTAGGCTTTGTATTTGCGAAAAAAGTTAATTTAGACTTTTAAAACTAATAATTCCCCCAGCAGGAAACCTGATGGCTGACGAAAAGCAGATTGACAGATTGGTCCATTCCTAATCAAGTCTTTGTGATTATTGGCACTCGCTGATGCATAATGCGTGTCAGCCTCTGTGGGACGCTGGCCTTTCCAAGCCAGAGGCATGCAGACCCCACACTGCGTAACAGCTGCGTTTTCAATTTCCACTCACGTACACCGCTGGAGGTGTGCACCGGTGAGCCGACTGCCGCTGGATTGATTCAGCTGTCGCCCGAGCAGGTTTGATCCCCAGGGGCGGTCTGGCGGCGACTTAGCGCTCCCCCTCCTCCCCGCAAACACCTCGGCTGTTCCTCGTTTCTCTCCCCGTTCACAGTGTGCTAAAGTCGATTTATAGCTACAGCGAAAAAGCAAACTCGCTGAGTGTGTTAACTTTATCTTCAAGGACGTGAAGGCAACAAGGGCTAAGGAGTAATGACTCGACGGTTTGACGGGAATTTGACGGGAGAAAAAAGGTCTCGTTTCGCAGTGATAGGAAAGACTGTATCTTGTTGACAGCGACTGACACAGGAAGGAATGAATGTGAGGCAATAAACCTGACTGCTTCAAGGCTAAAGAGACACACACACACACACACACACACACATCGATCACAGTGAGACGTGGTTGATAGATACTGTCCGGTTTGAATAAGTATGTCCGTGCGTGTCTGTTTATCCTGAAGGTATATTTACTCACTCTTTGGGATGTGTATGCAACTTGATGTAGGCCCATTCCCAAACCGCCCCCTACACCCTACCCCTCCGTTTGCGCATTCACGCGGAGGGTTCGCCATATTGAGGGCTGTTCCAAAGCAACGAGTGTGGAGGGGGAGTGGGACTATCAAGCCCTCAAACAGCGAGTCTGCAGCGGTGCTGACTTGAGACCGCTCTCTACCTGACCGGAGTCACGCTGTGTGTGTCCTCAGGAAACAAGCTGTTAACAAGTAGTTCCAGCAAACATCCACTGATAAACTGCGATGTTAGCAACCTCATGATGACCTCATATGTTTTTAACTTAGGATCAAACCTGTGTTTAGTATAGAAAAAGGTAAATGTGTGCATTTTATTATAAAGTTGTGTATATTTACAGACCGTTGCAAAAACTAAGACGCTTATAAACATCAGGTTTAAAACTAAAACAGCTTTGAAACACAATGAAAGATGTTTGGAGTTTTATTTGAGTTATTCATTTAAACTTTTTGTCTAAGAGAAGCTGATTTGAAACCGTTGTTACAGACAGTTACGGCATTTCCTGTTTCTGCCGGAGAGAGGGGAGGCCGTCCCAAAGCTTGCTGCTGTGTTTACTCCCTCCATCTGACAGGAGGGAGCCTCGTTGAGCTGCGAGTGTGGCGACAGACGGAGTTCACTCCATCACGGAGGGGTAGGGTCGAGGGAGTGGTTTGGGATTGGGCCGTAGTCAAGCAACCCCTGAAGTCTACATTGTGTTGGATGAAGGTGTGATGATCAGGAGGCTTGAGTCTGTTTCTGGACAATCAAAACAGTTGGCTTGTTAAGGACAATCCAAGCCAAACTAATACAAATCAAGTCATTTTGATTATAAAGTCGAGTTATTTTAGCTAACTATGATAACTAGCTCGTCTATTGAATGTTATATAATCAATTAAGTGCTGTAAATGCATTATATCTGCTTGTATCAGTCACATGTTTGGCCCACAACGCTCAGACCAAGTACATTACAAGTAATCAAGAAGATAAGTTAGGTTTCAGACTTGTTTGGCATGTTGGTAATACACCTTGAAAACCAAATTAATTTAAGCTTTCCACAAGGTTTTCTTGAAATCTTTGCTTTATTATATGTGGAAAGGGAAATTGTTTTTGAGCTACAGCTGTACAAGGGACATGCTACCATGTGTCTGTCCTTGGGCAAGACACTTCACCTGAACTTGCTCCTGGGGGATATTGTCCACAGTATCTGACCATTGCATGTATGATATATGTGTAATGTGTGTATATGTAAAAGCGCTTTGAGTCATTGAAAAAGCGCTATAATAAATGTAAGGAATTATTGTTATTATGTTAGAAGAATGACAACCATTTGTTCTTGTAGTAGTTTTTCTGTAACTGTTGATAAAAGCTAAACTTGGCAAATGGTGTGTTGCAAAACCCGATCCAAAACCTTTTTCAGAAAAAAATTCTATCACTGGAAGTGCCACACACTTCATTTCCTCCCTGCAAAGAAAGGATGGTCAACAAGGATACAATATTTTGCTATCACAGTGAACACCTTCTAACCTCACAGAAATTAGATGTATTCTTGGTTTCACAAAGGAGGAAGAGGCAAGGAAGAAGAACTGGGCTTTTCTTTTGATCTCACTCGACAGGTCTCTTTCTGCAGGCGTTGTGTGCACTAGCCCTGACGCCCATCTTGGTCAGAAACAGTAGATGACTAACAAAGTAAAAGTATTTAGGGTTTGTTATATGATATTTTTCAGATTGTAGGAGTACTAAAGGATGGGATCTTTTCTATCCAAACTTCTGCAAGTGTGCATTTGTGCAGCTGAAAGTCTTATGAGTCATAACTGTTTTCGTTCCACAGTAGACACACTGAGGGGATTGTTTTATCACAACCAACAGTCAACAAACAGCCAATTGGAGGAAGCAAATTCATTTAGATTTCATCGTTTAATCAAAGATTTTAACTATGCATTTTAGCAGCTCTTTTATGTCCACTAAACATTTGTATTAACTCTGTTCCTTTCTCCTTCTTTTGTTAGCCGCCAAGTACAATGGTGAAGTCTACAACAAGCGTCGGCTGATGGTGGAGCTGCCGTCTAAAGGTGGGCTTCCTCTCCAGCCAATGGGAAACTCTAGACCCTCCATGAGTAACTCCAGACCCTCACTGGGCAACATGTCATCGATGACTCCTCCGATGACCAACAACCCCATGACTTCTAACCAAATGGCCTCCAATTCCATGAACCCCAATATGAACCCCAATATGAACCCCAACATGAACCCCAACATGAACCCCAACATGAACCCCAACATGAACCCCAACATGAACCAGATGCCCTCCATGACCCAAATGACATCAATGATGCCCATGACTTCAATGACGCCCATGACTTCCCTTAGCCAGATGACGTCCATGACCCCTATGACGTCCATGACCCCTATGACGTCCATGAACCCTATGACCTCCATGAACCCTATGACCTCCATGAACCCTATGACCTCCATGAACCCTATGACCTCCCTGGGTCCACTGACTCCTGAGCCGGTGGCCACCTACGTCACCGAGATGCCCGGCCTCTCTTCCCACTCAACCCTCCCGACAGAGCGGCACATAGCCGGTCTCGGAGGAGGCGGACTCAAGGCGAACGGCCAGAAACACAAAGGCAGTCATGGTCACTTGGGCCACAGCTCTCACGGCTCTCACCCTCAGTCCCACAGTTATGGCCACAGCCACAGTAGCAAGCCGCTAGGACACGGGGCGACCAACTTGGCCCACATGGCAGGGACCATGCCAGGTGGGATGTCCATGGGCATCTCCAGGGGCAATGAGACCGCCATTGGCCCGGGTTCGGCTTCAATGGGCCGCCCAATGGCGTACAGCTCCAACACAATTACATCTGGGCATACGATGGGGATGGGGATGAAGGCCTGGGATGGGACTGAGACTGTGGGCCGGAGGAAGACCTATGGCCACAAGAGGCCTCAGTGTACCGTGCTGGAGCCCAACCAGCTTCGAAGCACCAGAGGCCAAAGCCACAGTCAACACTTCCTCCCCACACAGCCGTACTATGTGACCAACAGCAAGACAGAAGTGACTGTGTGAGTGAGGAAGTAAGGAAGAAACAAAAGGGGGAAAGGATGCATGAGGAGTGGTGGCACAAGTAATCACTGAGTGCAGACACCAACCCCTGCGTTGGTCAAAGGCGCAGATCTATGTGTGTTTGTGTGGCTCGTTGGTATACTGGTGAATGTGGTGGGACAGTGACAGTGTGTCTTGAGTTCACCAATCAAATCACTACACAGACCTTTGTTGCCAAACGGATGGCATGATATTTGATGGCATCTGTAACCATAACTTCAAAGAGCCTACAGAGCAGGGGGTGTGTACACCTGTGGAGATGTTAGAGTGTTGTCTCACAGCTAATATCTACTCTGTAATATCTACAGCGCAACTTCATACGGATGATAAAGTGGGAAACTGCTGATAATAAAATGGATTGGCTTTACGAACCAAACCTGAGAAGCAATATAAGGGATTATGTGTAAAGCACTGAAGCATCGCGGGACAGAGGAAACACAGCAAGTTTACCCACAAACCTCACGACATGAGTTCTGCTCATCTAACCAACAAAGCGTTGAATGGTTTGGAAGACATAACATTCCCTCATGATTCACCCCACAAATCTCCTGAGGGCTTTGAAACTGACATGACGAGGGCGCCGGACTGCAGACATGCAGGGCTTTGTACTGTTGCTATTCAGAAGCGTCTTCATGAGATCTGCAGCTGAAGGTCGCCATTTTCCACAAGGCTCCAGCACAGAGAACGGCTGTCACGTTGGCATTGTTCTGTTCTGATCTCGTCTGTGTGGTGACAGCTGGTCCAGAGGAGGGATGAGAGGCAGGGAGGCAGCACTGGAGTGATGCTGCAGCTAGCAGAGGCTTCATCGAGTAAACACACATTCAAGCTCACGCAGAAACATATTACAGATCAACATGTTGAAACAATTATAGCAACACAGGGTTTCATCACAATGATTTCTTGAAGAAAGACACCAATATGTTCATTATTCGGTTATAGAAGGCTGTTTTGTTTGATTTGTGTCATCTTACATTTGATATTTCTATTTCGAAAACATAGAAATGTTCAGTGCTTCCCCAAATTACAATCATGTTTGTGAATTATAAGCATCACAGTACTACAACACTCGAAACCAATCTAACTTTTGTAAGTGATAGGTTACAGTTTTGGGATCCATGAATACTTTTGAATTATGAAACTTCACAATTACAAAACTATTGACAATATAGCAGTAAACTATTGAGTTTGACAAGTAAATCAATACCACTTTTAAGTCTGTGTGTTAAATAGCAATAAATAAATGGTGTTAAAAATATTCAGGAATGGCCTTGATCATTCAGAAAGAAGAGAAAATAACTTAATAAATGAGAAATAAATGTATTGTATGTATTAGATTAAGAAAACACAGACCACACATACAATATTGGTCAATGTTATAACTATATTCCTAACATATTGCAATACTGTAGGTGGACCCAATTTAAACTTTGGCACAGATTTTTTATAGGATTATAAACGTAACTAGTTTTAGACTAAACTAAAATAAAAACAGTATTTTACTTAAACTGGTAATAAAAAAAACACTGCCGTAAGAAACTACGATGGATTAGATCACTCGCTGTACTCGAGCTCGAGCTGAAAAAAGTATTTCACAACCAGCAGGAAAAGCAAATGGGTTACATGACTCAAATATTTAAAGAAATCTGACAAATAGGCCAAATCTTCTTAGGGTTTCTCTGAGCCTGTTTGCTTTATTTTTTAATCATGAGAGATGTATTAGCAGCTGCAGTCTTAATTTTGATTTAGAGGTACAAGCAGCACTTTAGATAATTAAGACTCTCTTTACACTTGCGAATAAGATGCATTTTAAAGAGATCCCATTAGCTGCTTTCACACCAAGTACTTTGCCGTATTTAATTCCCAGCACTTAGTTCACCCCATGGAACTAAGAGCCGATCGCGTTCACACCGGAATAAGATCCCTGAGGGAGGATTAGGCAAATGAAGCCACTGACGTCACTTCTTCTTCTTCTGCTTTGGGTTTACTAGCAGGCCGCAAACCACTTCACGGCGTATACTGCCACCCGAAGTCCCCGGCCGGAAGTCCCCGGAGTTGGGATAGAGTAAATCGCCAGAACGCCGACACCTCCTCATCTCCACCGCTACCATGTTTTCTTTTGTGTTGCCATAAGTTATTCTCTCTCCGTTGGTGCGCGGGGCTAATGCTAATAATGCTAATAATGCTAATGCCAGCAAATACAATGGCGGCTTCAAAAAACTTTTCCGAGTTATACGGGGCGTGGTTTGCAATCCGCCCAGCCAATCAGAAATTGGAACTTTTTTCTCCCCAGGATAGTCCCACCGTTCTCATGAACTAAGTTCTCTTTTTGGTGTGAACGCAATCGGAACCAAACGGGAAAAGTACTCCGGTGTGAAAGCGCCTAATGTAATCAGACAAAGCGAAGTCCCTTAAAATGGAAAAGTAAACAAAATTAGGACAGATTATGTTCTTTAAGGTGGTTAGAGAAATATTGGCAGTTATTTATTGCAAATTAATGTGCAGATTTAACCAAAGCACAATCAAAAATAAGAGTGTAAATGAGCTATTTTAAACCCTGTAAATAGTGTCGGACAATCGGATAAGCAAAACTATTTCAGTGTGATGCATTTGATCGGAAGCTCCTGCAGAGATATCCAGACTGCATGTAGATCTGAGGGAGAGGGGGGGGTCTAATACTACAGCTTCTGAATCGAAAGATGAAAAAGCTTAGCCCATGAGCGTAAGATAAGAGGGTCTACAGGAGGGGATGGTTTTTTTTCCGCTTCATGCTGTGAAACCCCCCCCGCTGCCTCGAGGGTCACATGACTGGAAACCTGAGACCAAATTGAAAGCATGGATTGAAGAAGTCATCAGAGCATTAAAATGTGTGACCGCTAACACACTCTCACACACACACACACACACAGAATACATTACAGGGTGGACTCTGCTTTCCCTTGCGCTCCCACAGTGCCGAGCGGCAGGCGTCATCGCAGCGGGGAGACAAAGTCAGTACTGTAACGGCGCCTGTTGTACATGAAAGACTGTGAAACTCCAGACCTTGGCCCTTTGTAGCGATAACTGATATTATGCTTTTTATATATATATAAATAATATACATAGCCTTTTCTCTCTTATTCCATTTTCTTTTTGACTTCTTTTTACCGCTTTTCTTCTCTTGTGGCTCCCTTCATGTCTGAATGGGGAGATATCTGCGAGAAACTAAAATCGGGGCTGTGATGAATCTTTTCTGTGATAGTCATGACGAGACAGTAAATAATAATAATTCACCGCCTCACCGCCCACCTTGAAAGGCATGATTTGTTTCCCTCTTGTGCATTGTTCCAGCAGCAAATATGATTGATTCTGTGCGCCAAGATATGTAATTTAGTTCGCAATTTCGTACCATTTTGTGTCCTCTTGAACACTGCGCACATCTCACTCTTGACAACTTTTTTTTTCTACATCAGTGTGTGTGTGTGTGTGTGTGAATCAAAATGTATGATTATGTTTCTGAAGGAATGTTTCTGAAGGAGTCAAAACTCAAACAAACAAGGCAAACAAAAGAAATCGTATATAAATCGAGTTCACAATCCTTTGCAAATATTATTGTTTTTTCCCTTCAACCCAATACTTTTCTTGACAGCTGGTGGTTTTGTTTGCAACAGAGTTGAGAAAAAGGTCAATGTTTGCTCAGGATGTGCATTATCAGAACCAATTGACTTAATCCACCAGGGCAGAAATGTGGAAATATGAACCCTCCTTGCCATGCTGTACTGCTCCATCCCTAAAGCCCGTTCAGCTCTGCAAAAGCAGCCACTGGAACAATTGGTAAGCAGGCAGGGAACAGTTGGTAAACAAAACACACACAAAAAAAAATCCCATCCCGTGGCGGTAAAAGTCAAAATGAACCTGATGGAAAGCGGGGAATTGGCAGCGCTGGCTGGGTCGCGGTTGAAAGGGTCAGGACCACAGATGAGTGGTTCAGGAGGCAGTCATGTCTGACATTTTTCATCACAAGTCAGACCAAAAATGCCACAGCAGAAACTAAAGGACACAGGTAGTCTGCAGGCCATCCGTCAGACTAGCCTTCCCTATTCCAGCTGGCGATAGAGTGGTGCAGTGACGAGTCCTAAAACCCGGACGTGAGTTAGCATTTAACCACTTCCGGTTCCCTCGTCTCGGGGTTTCTCCATAGGGTTTTGGAAAGTAACCCGAAACAAGGTCTGTGGTTGACACAGATTCAAGAGACGGATCACGTTTTGTTCTACGACATTAAATACAGATACGAGTTCACGTGTCTGAAAAACAATGGTTGTTACCAAGTGGCTGAATAGGACTACAGAAGTTGTGGAGGCCGTTGCACGTCATTACGCCGAACACGTAAACGCTTCTCTAAGTTAGTTTCTGTTCCGCTTGAAAGCAAGTCCCTGCCTCCTGCAGACTGTTCAAACAAACACTTCCATTTACAATCTGTATGTTTGAATACGGATCTTAAGTTGGCGTGACGTTGAAGTCGTGCTGCTATACTCGGCTGTAGTTCCTTTATAGCATAACGTTAGCATTTAGCTTCTGTCGATTAGATTTATGATTCGAAATGTATAAAAGTAGGGTAGACATGTGGAGATTATCCGGCTGAACAGAAACATGGATTCATCAAACAGGTTAGTTTCCCACAGATCTTATTTCGAGCTATTTTCCAAAATCCTATGGAGAAATCCTTCCTTTTTTGTGGAGGGAACCCATGCACAGCTTACTTCCTGGTAAATACGTCATCCCTGCACCACCCTATGGTAATCTTGCATTTAAGTATCAGTGACCACGTCCCCCTCTTTGTGTCTTCCTACCTCCCGTGACACGGCCAAAGGAGTCCCAAAATGAAGGATGACCGCTCGGTGTGAACTCACCGCTGCACACATTCAGGTCCTGATTGCGCTGTAGGCGCTCTGCTTGACAAAGGCTTTTCACTATTATACTTTTTCTCCATGCCCGAATGGAAGTCAAAAGAAGAGTGGAGGTGCAATGGGCCTAATTATAGGAGTCTGACCCGAGTTAGAGGGCGCAGCGGTTCACCGAACATGGATCAGCATCACAGGGCAGGAGCAGGAATCAGGCCAGTGGAGCAGGCAGCCTGGAGGTTATTTAGTGCTTTCGATGGGCGTGCTTTGGCCTTGGGAACTGGAGTTTATAGCTGATATAAAATAGGGCAATCTTTTCAATTTCAATCAGAAGACATTCACCTTATTAAATTGAAGTCTGATGTCTGGCAAGGACACGTTGCATTCCAAACATAATAACTAATTAAAACATGGCTAGCTTGAACGTTTTGTCCCATTAATTTACTTTGCAAAGCGTTGCAGACTTTCAAACTGGCAACGTAAACTTAGCTTAAAGGTGGGGTAGGTAAGTTTCAGAAACCGGCTCGAGATACACTTTTTGTTATATTCCATGGAATGCTCTTAACATCCCGATAGCAATGAATATCTGAAGTGCTTTGACAAAGAATCCATACAAAAATGTCATCTGTAGAAGCCGTGATACTGTAAAAAGTACAACCAATCCGTTTAGCCGGGCCGGGCCTACCTGCCTGTCAGCCTTCCATCGGGGCACACACTTATCTCGTGCCTTCATTGGTCATGTGCACGTTCGTGTGTGTTGGGGGAAGGGGCTCTATAAGGAAGTGGCAGATTTTCTCCGGTTGTGTATTTTCAAATTCTAGCGATCTCGAGCCGGTTTCTTACCTACCCCACCTTTAAGCTACCAGCTACCTTTCTTGATGTCACAATGGAGGATTTTTCTGCATTCTCAAACACGTTTTGGCGTGGTCCAATCTGCTCCACCAGTTCTGCGTTACTGCTGACCTCAACTGTTTTCCTGTGGACATTCATACGTGCCACCACGTTGTGAACAGGTGCCCCAACCAACAAGTCATTGTCACTATCACTTATGCTCTTTCCAAGTGAACTATGATTCTTAGGCTCCAGACTGCATGCACAAAGGTCAGATCTGTCATCATTTGAGTGTTCGCGAGTACAAATGAATCATGGTCCCACTCAGCCCCTATCCGTTCCATCGCTGCCTCCGAAGTCTTAAAGTTAACACGACTGGTAAGCAGATGCTGAGCAGTTGTGAGCGTGTAGGGAAGGGTCGAGCACACACGGATAGTTTCCTTCTTGTTGCTACTGTTCTGTTTCCTCGTATCCCATACACACGGATTATCTTTGAGACAAATCCAACAACCAATTAAGCCGCGTTCCACAAATGAAGCAGTTAGTAAAGCTAATTGAGGAGAGGGAAGGACACTAGTAGGGACAGACAGCAAGAGGTCCACTGATAATGAAAGTGCAGGCAGGGAGAGACCAATGAGACGACACAATCATGTGCTGGTGAAAGTTGATAGCACAAATGATAAAAAAAAAGTCTGCCTGATCCCCCTGCCTATGTTCGCTATGTAGCCGCCACTGTGCTGAATTAAAATGTGCTCCTCCGGTAGTGATTTGAGTCTTTGCCTGGATTCAAGTGCAAGAGACGCAGATGAGAAATACTTCCACCTTTGAAGTGCCTCGTAACAAGACAAGAGGAAACGCTGAAGGGCAAATAACAAAACTAAAATACTCAAGCTGAAACTACCACAAGTGCACACACGCTTTATCGAGAAGCAGCAAGAGGCTAGCAAGATCACAATGAGAGATTCAAATCGTCTGTGGTCCAACTTCTTTAGCAGGAAGCGAGCGGACGCGTCATATAAAAACCCCATTAGACAAGAGATGCTGGAAATCAGGGCTCTTGTTCAGCAGAGCAGCCAGCCGCTGGGAGGACACCACACTGAGGAACATCTACAAGGAGTATTCAATGAGACACAGAGAAAGAGCTGTACTGGGACCAGAGGCCAGAGGGGCTTTACGAGTTCTCGCTGTAGTCTTTAATCACCCAAACCCAGGGAAACGTGGAGGAAGAGATTTGGCGCTGCGGCGAGGCTTCGGTCCACAGTGGCACACAAAAGACAGAAAAGGGACTTAATGTCAACACTTGATAGGGAGGACGCTTTGAATTATAGATATGTGGCACGTGAGCGGCTCCATTTTGAAAAGCTGTGAATCAGAGATTGACTGTTGGCACACACACACACACACACACATATTTGGTGTTTTTACAGTACAGACGTGTTTTGATCGTGAAGCAGCGGCTCAATTCGTGCCCACATGTATCCGTCAGACTGATCGGATATTACTCACATGCGCTGGAACATGTGTTTGTCTGCATCTGTCGCGCCGAGTGTTTATTTACACCGTGTATCCCGTTAAGGCTAATGATGTGAATTGTTCTTGATGTCAGACTGAATCAGGACAATGCTGTCGTCTGTAAATGTTCATGTCTTGGTGGGACGGCGGCGGTGAAGAAAGTCTGCTTTTGTTCCGCTTTCTAACAGCAGATACTGGCTTCACCTACGGAAAGAAAGAGCAGCGTTCTCATGATCAGAAAGAGGGAAATGTACAGCACATCTGGACGACACTAAAGGGCTCAAACACAAGTTACATTTATACCAGGTTCTCCTCCACTCTTGTTCTTTTCTATCCTCTATCGTTTGCTGGACTTGATAGCGTTGTAAACATGACAGCCTATTAAGAGCATTAAAAAAATAAAAAATAAAAAATAATTATATTTATTAAAAGGGGTTCTCGTCAGCGATGTTTACGACTTTGTATAGCATCAGTCTTTATGCGCGATGTGTTCACCTCCCTGGAGCTTCTGCACACGGAGGAGAGACCGTGTTTGTCGTCCTGTGACATCTGTTTTAAAAAGGGTTCTGCTCCTATGGTGTGCTTTGTACGTATGATTTTTTGTATCATGAAGCTATATATCAATCACAGCAGATGTGAAAAAATACCATGGTCCAGATTTTTAATTACCTTTTAAGAATCGATAAGCTATTTGCGATATGACTACTAACCGTTAGCGAGCATAATCCTTTTATAGAATCGCTGATTAACTCATTGTTGGTGTTAATCATGCATTACATACACAGTTATAAGAGATGTCTATTTTTGATGTCCTGACCAGTTTGTGGTGTTTATGCATAAGGCCCGACACTGCATTAATGCGTAACCAGTAAAGCATATTTTTTAAGGTAGAGCCCATCCCCCGCTATTGTTTGCACAGTAGCTTATGATAATAATATGCACCGTGATGCCCCATCGTCCTTTCACTGTTTACTGACTTCATGATTTGTGACATTAAGTTATGGAGAAGCTGTATTTTGGTACTATTCAAATATTGTTAGAAAAAGAGATATAGCAGACGTTTTGTCCCGGAAATATATCACCATCGTGTTTCTATGAATGTTCTTATTTTGGGGAGGGGTGACAGGGATATTTTGTTATTTTTTGTTGATGATTTGCCATCTGACAGTATATCACCATTGTTCTGACTTTCTTACGTGGCAATAAAAGATGACTTCTGTAAAAAACAAAGTTCGACTTTGGGTGTCTCTTTAATCCTTTGTTGTTTTTCTGTCCTCAGGAAGAGATAGTCCCTCCGCTCTTCATATCTCCCCTCCCTCTCCGTTTCCCTGGGCTCTCTACTTCCCAGCATACATTTGATGTTAAATAGATGTTATTAAAGCAGATTGGACTAACTTTGGAAACACATTTATATTTAGCAGCAAAGCAGAGACGTTCACAGTCGGCTGCCTCTAGCTTTTAGTTTTGAAGTTGACAACTAAATGTCAATTCAAACAAGATCCAAATCTGGTACACCTATTCTCGTCCGACTTTGAACCTTTTCCTCGACTTTAATCACATCACAGTGACTTCGAATCCATCATGATTATTTCAAATTAACTTAAGATTTAAATGAAATAAAACACTCTTTTGATATTATATAAGGGCAGTTTATTGCACTCGAGCAGGGGTGTCAAACTCAAGGCCCGGGGGCCAAATCCGGCCCGCGACTTCATTTTATGTGGCCCCACAAGAGCTTGCAAAGAATATATGTATGTTTATTATACGGTTACATGCCGATTTACAGAGGCACGTTTGCCCATAAACTACCCACAATGCATCTGAAATTTGACTTTTTTCTCAGAATTTGACTTTTCATTTTTAAATCATTTTGTGACATCCTCACTGAAGAGACTTGCAATTATTTGCCCTAGACTTCTGCTTGCAGTCGTAGTTATTTATGAAGTTATTATTACCCTATCCGATAATAATCCAATGCCGAGGCAATAATATAATACAATACATTATTTTATATGATATATTTATATATGTATTTTTATATAGTCTTAAAGTTACAACCTGCCCTTTGAGTGCAACCATAATGCTGATGTGGCCCGCGATGAAATTGAGTTTGACACCCCTGCTCTCGAGATACTGAACAAATGTCCTTAATATTATACAGAGGGTCTTTGCTGGTGCTTTAGTTAAGTGTTGGAACATTGTAAGACTTAATTTTATGATCAGAAAATGTAGTTGAATGCTTGATGTCTGGATATAAAGAGAAGACATTTACAAAAACATATTACTCAGCCTGCTTTGACTTACTGCCGGTGATAAAACTACATTTCCTGCTTCCTGTACTTTACATTAAAAGCTTTGAACTGTTGAAACATTAGGTGGCTTTAAGTGGGAGGCAGTAATAAAAAAAGCAATGTATTCGGCACAATGACAATAATTGTTCATCCAAAATGGTTATTTTCTGCACCTCCTGACGTTCACTGAAGCTGCACAAGAAGTGTAGAATAATATTGTTAAACCATTATTTTAGGGGCTTAATTTACGCTTTCCTTCGTACTTTTTTGCTTGTAGGTGTATCAACGTCACATCTTGGAGTTTATATTCGGCAATACGCCTTTCATTAAAAATAACTGCAAAGATAAAAGGTCCCGGGGAGGGGAAGATGAAATGTGCCTCATTCTACAAAGTCACTATATTTAAATCCACATCTATTCACCATAAATAAATATTCCACAGTCCTATCCTCTCGTAACTCTTTCCTCGTGCATGCAGAGCTGCAGACAGTGTGCGTGTCCTTTGGTTTCAAACATAAGATCCCTGCCAGAAAAAATCAAACCGACTGTTCTAAATGTTTGTATACCTTCAAATGAACCGTGCATGCAAAAATCCACCTTTTAACTGCAAACAAATGTTGCCTTCACACCTATCTGAATAATAACACACACGTTCACACAATGTGAATTTGCACTAATTACTCTGCCAGAGCTATTGGCAGAGGGAAACAGTGCAGGGAATTTAACTGAAAACAAAGCAAACCTGCTTTCCTCCCACTCCCTCTCTACCTTCCCCAATTCTCCTCAGCAGAGCGGAGCGGCACAACAAGAGCTTTCTGTGTTTCGAAGCCATCTGGCAGCGAGGTCTACTTCCACCATCAGGGGCATCATCAGCTTCTTGGATTTGCTTTATGTGTTACTCAACATCATCAACACATTTTGATCAGCGCTACCATTGTCACCTGTCAATCACCTATTTGATATACTTGTATAGCAATAACTACGCAAAACCAACTTTACACATTTGCATTTCACCACTTAAAGGTGGGGTAGGTAAGTTTGAGAAACCGGCTCGAGATCGCTAGAATTTGAAAATACACAACCGGAGAAAATAATCTGCCACTTCCTCACAGAGCCCCTCCTCCAACACACACAGACGCGCACATGACCAATGAGGGCACGAGATAAGTTTGTGCCCCGATGGAAGGCTGACAGGCAGGTAGGCCATCGGCTAAACGGATTGGTTGTACTTTTTACAGTATTACGGCTTCTACATATGACGTTTTTTTATGGATTTTTTGTCAAAGCACTTCAGATATTCATTGCTATCGGGATGTTAAGAGCATTCCATGGAATATAACACAAAGTGTATTTCGAGCCGGTTTCTGAAACTTACCTACCCCACCTTTAACTCCCAACTGATGCTAGTAGCAAAGGCAACAAGATATGGCTTGATCAGTGAATGCAGCTGTACACCACCTCACTTTAGGTCAACACTAAGAAGCAGAGGATGGGAAATAACCACAAACACAAGTGACACAGTAATGATATGGTGGCTCCATCACCTCTCTGTGACTCTTAATTAGTTGCTTGAGTTTAGATCTCACAGTGACACAAACATTTGCATACCAATTGGGCCCTGGAGAAATGCAAAATAACAGGCAGCTCAATAGAGAGTCCAAACCCCACCTTCCACAGATCAATATACAGGATCAATAAACACTGTTTACCACTAAGTGTGTAAACAGTATTTTAGTTAAGGGCTTTACCAGTCTAAATGAGTTACAGTGCATGTTACAGCCGAAATACTGAAGGTTCAGTCCTCCTACCGTCATCCAGGTGATGCATCAGTGTCTTTATCCATGGAGAGTGGGTTGGACCAGAAGAAGCCTACGATATTTCACTTTATTGGACTCATCTTTAATCCTCAGTGTTCCCCAAAGGTGCTCTCGACATCAACGTGGCCTCTGTCAGTGGTGGAAAAAAGTATTCACATTCTTTACTTGAGTAAAAGTACTAATACCACACTGTAAAAATACTCAATTTCAACTAACCCTAATGCAAGGAGAATATAAAGCGACAGAAAAGTTTGAAAGAAAGTGAGGAGGGAAGGAAATAATAATAATAATAATTTCAATTTATATAGCGCCTTTCACGAAACCCAAGGACGCTTCCTAAAATAGAAATAAAGTATTAACTTTAACAAACATTTTGTGTGCTAGACTTAGTGTTCACAATCTGCCCATCTTGCTGGATTCTATTTTTCCATTTGAGTTTTGAACAAGGAGTTAAAATAGTTGGGGAGTTCAAGCAATTTTTTGTGTCAATGACATAGACTGTATGGTCCATTAGCGAGCTATTTCCTTGTTTTCAAGCTAAATGTGAAGCGGAACTAGCCTGCAGCCTTGCTATAACAGTCTGAATGTATTTTACAGTGCATTTTATGTTTTTTCTTTCTTTAAAGCAGATTCAAAAACTGAAATTCAACAGGTATGGACAGGTGTAGTCAAGTGGGATACACGCCGTTGCCGTGTTTTTCAGTTAGATGACGTCACACATTAACGTTTATTTAACTGCTAGTCCTCCAAACACTTCACAAGGAAACATGTACTAAAATATCTGTAGTTAACAGTGTTGTACAACAGGCAGTAATGGAAAGTAACTCAAGTACTGTAATAAAGTACACATTTCAGGTAAATACTTTAGCCAAGTATTTTCATTTTACTACTTCATTTTAGAGGCAAATGTTGTACTTTTAACTCCACTAAATTAGTTTTACAATTGATTAACTAGTTACTTTACATTTCCTGCTTCTTAAATGTGAAGATGTGCTGCTTTTGCTTCAAAATATAAAAAATGTGTTCTGCTTTTACTCCTAATATTTGGTGTACATTCTACGGTCTCTATCCAGCTCGTGGCGTTACAGTTGCACTGATTGGCTGTTACCATGGTGCTTCTTTTTCGTTTTCAAGTACAAACCATACCAAACATTTTCTATTGAATGTAATTGAACGTGGCAACAAAGAGGCGCTGCTGGGAGTTGAACCCAGGATCTCCTGTTTACTAGACAGGCGCTTTACCGTTAAGCCACAGCACCCGCCCTCACATTTCGTTCGTCTCAGTTATTTATCTAAGTAGTCTCCTTTCATTCTTCGCAGCCACAGCACCACATTATCAAATGTTGTTCTTCTCAGTTACTGGGCTCAGTAATAGCCTAGTGTTCATTTCGTTGACTAAAACTATGACAAAATATGTTCGTCAACGACCTTTTTTTCCATGACAAAGACGAGACGATGACGAGACGGAACCGACGTCAGTAAACAATATATGTAACGAAATCAACATGCAATATCGTTGATGAAAACGTTGCCAGATCTCTCTTTACTTTCGTTGAAGAAAAAGGAGGAGACGAAATATTATCAAAGATAACGTAACATCTCTGATAGTCAGTTTTTCTCCCAGCAGTTCCATTTCCGGTGCTGCGGTTGGGCAGCAGTTGTGTGTGTCTGTCTTGCTGCGCGCGGCGGTACATTTGAATTACACCGGGCCAGCGGCACACTGAACTGTCAGAAAGACTCGGGTCTAACTACCCTTATTTAACAGAAAATAAAATGTCAACAACAGGGCTTGGGAGCAGTGGTTGCGCCCCCCCGTCAGTGCGAGTGAGTGACGAGTTGTACTACAGACCCGACGAGTAATAATAGATTATGACGACTGATCCTGGACAACGAAAAAGTCTGCCACGGCTTGGGAGAAAGAAACGAGGTGGTATTTGGGCCCATTTTCGCTACAATGAGGCGGAGAAAAAAAGCGAATGCATTGTTTTTTCAGAAGGGAAGCATTGTGGCCAGGGCCGTCCCTGGCAAACCTGGGGCCCCAAGCGACATTGTGAGATGAGCCCCCTCCCCCCCAACCGACAGGAGTGGACAAATTGCACAGGGGGCCAGGGGTAGGGTGTAGGGGTAGGGTGTAGGGGGCGGTTTGGGAATGGGCCTTCATCTTTCAACCTGTGTTTTTCATCAAATAAGGAAGATATAATCTTATTGTGAAATAAGTTTGACTAAAATTATAAATTATTGGTTTTGGCTAAACTAGTTTGACTGAAATGTTCTATACAATCTGATGACTAAAAAAGACTAAAATATCAACAGTTTTCAATGACAAATAGTAGACTAAAATGCTCAGACTTTTAGTCGACTAAAATTGGACTAAATAAAAACAGGATGAAGGTTGACATTTGACACAGGACTAAGAATAAATAAAAAAATTGGTGACAGAATTAACACTGCTGAGTAGTTTCCTTTCATTCTTCCACAAAATATTTTCAGGCTGCAAAAAACTCCCAGGTCCACTCCTGTCTAGGTAATAGGATGCGTCATAGAGTGCTGTTATATTTAAACCTTTTTGAGATCTTGCACTTGCAGTTTTGGTGAGTAACCCTGATTATAAACCATTCAAGTTGACTCTTTCTGGGTAGTCTGGTACATTTCTTTCAGTGCTATAGAGATAATCCCTGCATCAAAGAGGCGCTGCTGGGAATTGAACCCAGGATCTCCTGTTTACGAGACAGGCGCTTTACCACTAAGCCACAGCGCCTCTTTGATTGTGTTACTACCTCCTCACTTTAACGTATTGTTGCCTCGTGTGAAGGCTATACGAAAGAGAAACGTAGCGGATACAACCCGTTTCGTTCCTGTGTAAAAAGCACCTTAAAGAAACAGTACAGTAAATAAAAATGCTAAATCAACACCTAAGTACTAGTTTGACTGAACATTTTGTCAGTTCATTTAATAACTAATTGTATACTTGTAATGTTAATTAGCTTAATGACTAATGTTATTTATTCACACTCTATATTTATTGTTTGAATTTTTAAGATTATATAATTACCTAGGTTTTTTTTGCTGCCTGATTCCCAATCTTTTTGGGCAAAAAGCAACAGTGTTGATTCGATAAGTTAATAAGCTACTCTATACGCTGTGTCTCTACAACTGATACGATGGGCTCATAGGAACTCAGATGCTCAATTCTGTTGCTTGGCGGGCCCGGAGTCACGATGGAATCAAGAGAGCTCAGACCCTCACTTATAGAGCTCGGAACATGTCATAATAAATAGATACAAGCATAAATAAATGTAGGAATAAAAACATCAATAAATACAGGAATACATATGTTGCAGTGTTTTCAGGGAGCTTCAGTGTGTGTGCTGTGGCTCAGCTGGAAAGCAGTTGACTAATGACCACAGGGTCCCTGGTTCAACGACTGAATAATAATAATACATTTATTTTGGGGGGCGCCTTTCAAAACACCCCAGGACACCTTACAGGGTTACAGATTTACAATTTACATTTACAATTTTACCTTACAAATTAAAACAGTCGATTTAGTGAAGTATCAGCCGGGGTAAGACAAGACAAACAACAGGAAATTGACTACAAAAGGACATAAAAGGACACAGGGTACAGATTATAGAGAAAATGCCAGTTTGAACAGGTGGGTTTTGAGGTGGGTTTTGAATGTCGTTATGGAATCAGACTGTCGGATGTGTCGTGGCAGGGTGTTCCAGAGTCTGGGAGCCGAGCAGCTGAAAGCTCGAGCACCCATGGTTTTGAGGCGATAGCTTGGGACGGTGAGAAGTCCTACGGACGAAGAGCGAAGGGTGCGGGAGGGGGTGTACTCCTGAAGGAGATCAGAGATGTAGATGGGGGCTAGGTTGTGGAGAGCTTTGTATATGAGTAGAATGTTTTTGTAGTCAATACGGTAGCGGACAGGAAGCCAGTGTAGCTGAGTGAGAATGTGGGTGATGTGGTCGGATGAATTGGTGCGGGTGATGATCCGGGCAGCAGAGTTCAGGATTATTTGCAGTCTATTGAGGAGCTTGATGGGAAGGTCAGTCAACAATACGTATTTTTTGTTGTTTATAAAAGCTACAGCTAAATGAGATAATGTAGTTAATAAATGTAGTCTTTGATATGGTTTAGCCTTTCTCCGGCTAGAACATGGTTACGTTTATGAATATTATTAAGGAATATAAATCCCTCTTTGCAATGTTTAGCAGCCTCCTTAGGCTTTTCAATGACAATCATTCAACTGGAATAAATACAATATTTTTAACATGAAAATATGATTTTATGTTCGTTGTTTAGAGTTATTCTAAGGCTTTACTCAATGGGAACTCAGTATGAGAAAGAGCACACTGTTGTCCAACCTGCCTGTTTTACACACTTTGACCAACAGGGGGGTTTGTGTTCAAATGAAGCCCATGATGAAGCCTCATGAGATGAACGCTTTTGCGAACCAATTGGCTGGAAAGCTTCAAAGCTTCATAAGGCTTCATCTCACCATTACTACTACTAGGTAAAGTAACACGGACCTCTGGCAAACAGGCATGGATATAACGACAACACAAGACAAACCAACACCAGACAAAGGGAGAGAAGGACTAAATATACACATTGGGTAATGGGGCACAGGTGGACACCATCAGGGGTGGGCAGGGCCGGCCCTGACCAATTTGCTGCCCTAGGCAAGATTTTAGCTGGCGCCCCCCCCCCACCCAAATGCAGACACTTACACTCACTATGACTCGTGTGTGCACAGTTGTGGCATGACCACCAAAACAGAAAGATATTGACACAAGATTTGTGCAACTGTATTTAGTTTCCTATCCATTTGAACATGATTTAAGTGTGGGGGGGGGACCTCACCTCCTCTGGGGGGTCCGGGGGGTTGCTCCCCAGGGAAGACTAAATATTGAAGTTAAAAGCATCAATCTGGTGCACTTTGAGAGCAACATTAGGACATCTATGGATACATCTCTCAACACCCAGATGAAACAGAACTGTAAGTAGATTTTCTTTTTCTTTATGGATACTTAACAAATCACTCCCCTTTCAAACTGTATTCTTGTTTATAAATAACAACTTTTTTGTACTGTCATATAGTATTTTATACCTGTTTTTATCTTATTTTTATAACTATAATGATCATATAGAGGTGTGCCTTTACCTAACTGAGCTGAGGTTATCAGAGCAGCTCAGTCTTTCAGGAGAGAGCTCTCTATCGCCCCCGCCCCCCCCCCGCGGCCGCTTTCACAGTCAATTCAATGTTAATAAAAGCACACAGAAGCTGTGTACGTTTTTTGGGAGTTTGATTATTTTAAATGAACACAAATACAAAATTAAAACCTATAATTGCACACTACCATTATTTCAAAAAAAGAACAATTTCACAATTATTTTTTTTCAAATCTTTGGCGCCCCCTATGGATTGATGCGCCCTTAGCATTCGCCTATACTGCCTATACCGAGGGCCAGCCCTGGAGGTGGGAACAACAATCAGTCTAGCAGGTGCCACACGGACAGGAAGTGCCGACACCTGGAGAGAGAGTAGAGTAATTAACATCATAAAACAGATAGACAAACACTAAAAACACAACAGCTAACAGGATAAAAGTGCTAAAACCTTACAACAACGTGTTACGGCTCTACTCTACTGGACTAGACTCACCTTCTTTTGGTTTCCAAAAATAACATTTGTGTGAACTGCAAGTAAACTAAGATGTCATCATCATATACATTTATATAACGGGTCTATTTGGGGAAACGCCACGTCCCATTTGCTATTCCTGATTGGTATTTTTCTAGGTTGAGAATTACATTAAGTCCCCTTGATGATATTATCTATGATTGAAGGGTGCTGTGGGGGGTAAATTAATTCTGGCGACTTTAAATTATGGTTAGGAGAGTTTGAAATGTGGGTTACTCGTATGGATTTAATTTATTTGCATGATCGAATATTTAATTCTGCTTAGGAGTTGATGTATTGTGAAATTAAGGGTGTCCATTATCATCTGGTCGGGGACAACAGCTGGAAATTAGCAATGTTGGCTACAGCTGCTCCATTTACTGTTTTTTGAGACGGTTGATCAATGGGGACTGTCCACGACACTATAAACAGATAAACTGTCTTTGTTGTAAGGCTGCAATCAAAATGTAAAGAATACATCTGTTAGCCTTTAAAAATATTCCTATATATTTTCATAATTTTGCGAATCATTCTATTTCACGGATAATGTAGTAATGTAGTGAAAACAGCACTCCAGCTTTTCAGAACATGCGTATGTTATTCTCATGCATGGCCCAAGGCAGCAAAAATCATCGTCTGTGAAAATGAACCAATCCCTCGGAAAGCTTCAGACCAGGAGGAGTCCGACTCTAATCAGTGAAGAGAAAGCGATGTATAGCCTGGAGGGAAACCACTGACAGCATCGCTGGGACTCACGTTGCAGTCTCGTTGCACTGTTTGTTTGAACTTTGAGATCCTATAATGTTTTGCTGCATCACATGGAAATGCTTGAAAGTAGACATGCCTTGATAGTCAGAATATATCATGTTTCACTCGTTTGAGCTTTTTGCCCATTCATCCATTATTCTTGCGTTGCAGATTAGACGGTCTCTAATAAAATTGTGAATTTAATAAAAAAGAAAACTATAATATGATCAAAAAGATGGTTCTGAGAATCCCGTACGAGACACTTTTTAATTTGTGGAGAAATGTATTATCAGAAAGGCGCTTAGACAAAGAAGCAATTTAGACTTAGTAATGCAGTTACTTTTTTTGGTATCATGTTCATTTAGTGTAATCTGTTACTCCCTCCGCCTGGATCAAAAGACATCTGATAAAAAATGTTTATCTCATACGTGTCAGTGTTAATGGAAAAGCTGAACCTCAAAGCGTAACTAAAGGTAAAGTCAGGCATGGTGTTCACATCAAAGTGTTTTCGTCTCTAACGAGTCATCTTGTCAAGAGGATTGACCGGCCAATCACCCTGGAGACCCTTTCCTTACACACACACACACACACACACACACACACACACACACACACACACACACACACACAGACACACACAGACACACACACACACACACACACACACACAAACACACACACACACACTCTCTAGAGAGTGGGCTCTCAGGGATAAACTGCACTGTGCTAAACTGGGCTCCTCTATGCTCGTTTGAAGGGTATATAATGTGGAGTAGTTGCATATATCATTCTTCTTCTCATACCCTTCTCCGTAAAGACTTTGCACTTCTTCAGTCAAACATATTGCCTGTGTAAATGAGAGGCAGTCGGTGTGTATTTCTTGTGGAGTATCTCTATCCCTGTGAGGGACATTTTCAATGTTACATGTCTTTTCATGACAGCTTGTTGTATACTGTTACAGTGAGGCATATGGTCGGTAACACATGTCAGAGGAAATGAACAGACATTGTTGGATATATAGAGGCATGTGGTGCAGTGGGTTGTGCGTTAGCGACCAGGGGGTCACAGGTTCAAACCCCACTGCGGTCAGCATGTCGTTGTGTCCCTGAAGACACTTCACCCCAAATGGATCCTGGGGGGATTGTCCACAGTATTCAGTATGTACGTCGCTTTGGATAAAAGCGTCTAACAAGTGACATGTAATGTAAAAAAGATATGGAACTGGTTAGAAGAGTTGTATAGATATGCAATGTTAGTGTATTGTACAATGTTTCCATGCTAACTTATTCAAGCACTTGTAATGCTTACTAATATAAACACACTACAGGAAATACAACATATATAGCGAAGCCTTTAGCAGCCGAAGCTGGTGGGGACCAAAACAGAGCGATTATTTGACTTACATTCATCAGGAGTCAATAAACTTGACTTTAAATAATGTCCCAATGTTTAGTACAAATATACAATAACAGTATGTTGTTTGTATTACACGTTAATGCTTTATTTACAGTTTGTTGTTCTTCCTCAAAGTGCATCCATTCAATAAAGGGTTGAGAAGCTAGTTTCATTGGTTTCCGGGATGCTGTTTGCAAATATAAGAATACTGGATACACACAGCAGTTGGTTGTTTGACCATCAGGTGCACATGCTTTCAAAATCTCATGGTCAAATAAATGTACCAAGGAAAGACTGCGAGCAGACCTCTGCCATCGGCTTGCTGTGGAGAATTGATTTTCAGTGGAAATGTGGCTGCTGAGCACAGCATCACTCACAGTGGAGGCCGTGCACACACAGTGTTGCATTGAGATCCACAGGTGACACGGGAGAGTCCTCGTCATCATGTGTCCAGAAGCCTTAGGAGGCGAGATGTGCTCCTAAAACAGCAAAACTACAAAACACTGATTCAAAATAAATAAAACGGTTAGACATGGCTGCAACATCTGCGCCCTATTTAGACAAATTAGCCTGCGAGCTTGCTTATTTCCAGCGGATAAAGTACTCAGTCAGCAGGAGAGCAATGGTGCCGTGTGCAAAATGGACAGCAACATCCACCACTTTGAATCATTCCTTGCCGATGAGATCTATTTTACGAAGAGGTTGACAGTGATTTGCCGCCGGGGTCAGGCAGTGAGAGCGAGCTGCAGGACGGAGAGGAGCACCTGGGCAGCAGATGGTCCCTCAGCTGGTCTCTCTGTGTCCTCGCTGACAGGAAATGGATTGCTGAAGGCCAGAGCTAATTACTCCAGAACCACACACGTAAAGCAAACAGACACTCAAAGCCACATAAACCCACATATGTCTGCATGCATACACACACACACACACACACACACACACACACACACACACACACTGTTGAGTCACCATACGTACACACAGCAAAACACATGCATGCTTGCTGTACAGAACACACCTGGATGCACCAACACAAACACGCACACACACACACACACACACATTATCGGCAGTGCACCGGCTGTCATATAGGCCACTCTCTTGCTTTCCCCTTTGCTTTTCCCAGAGTGCATTTCAGCACGAAGCTGTCAGATGGCTCTTTTTTTTGGTGCCCTACCAGGCCTCCTCGCACACACACAGATAAACACACACACACACACACACACACAAAGAGGATACATGTGGGTGCACCATATTTCATGCACAAACACACACAAACCTGCTAGGCATTTTTTTTTCTCACACAAACACACTTTCACACACACTCAGATGTTCACAGACTCACCAAGGTGCTTTTTTCTGAACATCTGCGAACTCGCTCTCACATATACCCGCGCGCACACACACACACACACACTTCTCCTCGCTTTCAGCCGTGTATTACTTTCATCTTTTTATTCCAGCTCTCTTCCCTCTGCCTCCCTGTCGCTCTCTTTTACTTACACACATCCACACACTCACACACAATAAACTAGCACACCAAACAGCGTCAGTAAAACATCTCACCAGTCGCTGTGTCTAACATCTCCATCATTTCTCTCTCTCTATAATCAGACAATCAGCTGCTGCTGTGAGAGAGGAATAATCACAGCAGAAAGGTCAGCTGATGGAGAGATGTTTTATGTTGAATGGATGTCTAATCTTCTACAAACCCTGCAAACATTTAGGTCCCGTTAAAGTTATTATTACTAAAAGGCAATTTCCATGAATAATGCTGATATATTTACTACCAGAAGAAAAGACACACACATCCCCGCCTCCCCCCGGCATTATAATGTCCGTCTTTTCACTGAATTGTCGTCTTGAAAAGGGTACTCACAACAATTCCGCAACAACTTCATCTTCACCTGTTGCACTTGTCATTTCAACGTTAAAAACAACAAAACGGAATGAATTGCTTCGTCGCATTCATTCTACAGCAGGGGTGTCAAACTCAAGGCCCGGGGGCCAAATCCGGCCCGCAACTTCATTTCATGTGGCCCCACAAGAGCTTGCAAAGAATATAATATGTTTATTATATGGATACATGCCACTTTACAGAAGCACATTGCCCATAAACTACATGTCCCACAATGCATCTCAAATTAGACTTTTTTCTCGGAATTAGATTTTTTTTTCAAAATGTCACTTTTTTTTCAAAATGTCACTTATTTTGTTTTGTTTTTCCATAATTTGGCTTTTCTTTTTAAATCATTTTCTGATATTCTCACTGAAGAGACTTGCAATTATTTGCCCTATAGACTTCTGCTTTCAGACGTAGTTAATTATGAAGTTATTACCCTATCCGATAATAATCCAATGCAGAGGCAATAATGTTATTATAATACATTAGTTTATATATATTAAATATTTATATATTTATTCTTATATATAAAACTGGCCTTTGAGTGCAACCATGATGCTAATGTGGCCCGAGTTGAAATTGAGTATGACACCCCTGATCTAGGTCATCTGTCTCTCTCCAGTTAACTAGCGGGCCTTCTAGAATACCCTGGAACCGAGGGGAACTCTGAAAGAATACGCCCATTGGCTACAAATCAATATATGATTGGTTGATCAAACTGTCAGTCCAAACCAGTCCAAACGTACGCTCTCATTCATTGCAATGACCAGGGCATTCTATCAAGGATGTAGAATACCTTGGTTGAAGGATATTCTACCCAGAGACCCAGAACAAGATCTGATTGGTTGCTTTCTTTTCTAACACAAACCCACTGAAATGCGTAGTGCATGGAGAAGGACAAACAAATCAACGTAACACTCTAATATTACAGATCAACAACACAAATACGATTCTCATTTATTCATTTTATTACATATTATTCATAATTAAATCGATTTTTTTGTTTGTTTCATCTGAGTGTTCCTGGGGCAGGCCCGGCTCCAGGATGAAATTACTGAGGGGGCTGTTAAAAAATCAGAGGGGGCGGTTTTTCAAATATTTTAGATTTTTTTTTCTCACAACAACGAAAAATACTGGCAATGTAATGAATTGACACGCAAAGCTTTTTTCCTTCTCACTGCTCTAAAATATCTTTGCTTCTTTATTTGTATTCCGGATTCACCCCTCTCGTTCTGTTCTTTTCCTCTGATCTTTAATAATAGATAGTACATTATCAGATGGCTGCACTTTGGTTAACAGACTACCATTGATTTGAATTTATACATTGATTTCCTCAATGTATAAATTGACAGGCTCTGTAATTATACCATAACCTTTTCTCCTCTATCCCTTAACTCATCTTCCTATCAAATGTACTTACTTACTATCTACTCTATGTCAGGATTAAAGAACAATTATTGTGGGTTGACCCCTCTCATTCTGTTCTTTTCCTCTGATCTTTAATAACTGATAGTACATTATGGCTGCACTCTGGTTAACAGACTAACATTGATTTCCTCCATTTATAAATTGGCTCTGTAATTATACCATAACCTTTTCTCCTCTATCCCTTAACTCGTCTTCCCATACAGATGTTACTTACTTACTATCTATCTAGAAAAATGTATCTGATTGATTTTTTTATTTCCAGGATTGAATGTTCAAACCAAGGCCTAAAACCTGGCATTTCATAAGAAAGTGTCTAATATATAAACCAAATGTAATATTGGATAAAACACTACACCAAATGGACAGACACAGATTAAAAGTAAAGTCCCCTGGTTTGTCTCTAGAGTAAAACTGCCATGAGAAAAAGCAAATCAATGTTCCACAATCCGCCACTAGATGTCGCTCATTGTACCAATACAGATTACCACAACAGAGCTGTGCAAATAAATTCCCCCCTGGGGACAATCAATCTAATCTAAACTAATGTAATATTCAATCCCATACTTGGCGATTGAGAACATACATTCGTAATTTACCTCGTTTAAAGTACTTTTGTTCTAATACTATGGATTTAGTTGATACTACTCGCCGAGTTACTTTTGTCCAATATCACCGCTCTCCTGCAGGACATCGGCATCGAGCCAGAGGCCAGACTTTCATTAAAAACGTCTAAAATGTCATGTGACAAGACGTTCCAGTAGGCTTTATAAAACTCTACGGAGAGGCCATCGATACCAGGAGCCCGCCGTACCTGCATGGGCGGTCTGCAGCTCCTGGATCGTTAACGGCCCTTCGAGCTGTGAGTTGGTCTCCTCGGAGACCTGAGGTAGTTCTTTGCAGAACCCCTCGGACAGAGTTTCCCCCTCCTCATACTCGCTTGTGTATAGGGTGGAATAAAAGCTCACAGCTCGCCTCCTGATCTGGCTTGGCTCTGTTATTTCCTGCCCTGTGTCTGACAGCAGTGAGTGGATCACTCGCCTCTGCCCATTATTTTTCTCCAGGCCGAAGAAGAAGCTGTGGGAGCATCCATCTCGTTGGTGTTGAGGAACCGGGACCTGACTAGTGCACCCTGAACTTTAACGTCCAGCAGGTTGGCTAAAGCCATTTTTTTCTCTGAGGATTTCAATATATCCTCGATCTCCTGTGGTTTCACTTATTGTTTCTAGTTCCACGATATCACTCTCCAGGTCTTTCATATATCTAATGATGTCTTGTGTGACATTGAGGGTGTGCTGTTGGCAGAGCAATCTTATCTCAGTCTTACCATGGTCCCACCACTGCCTAAGACTGCTAAAATCTCCCTTTCTCTGCCTAAAAACACTCCAGAAATAAATAAGGGCCTCTTTAAAATGTTTATCAAATGTTAAAACCGAGTTAAAATGCCAATATGCACTTCTGGGTAAAACATTTCTAATAAAAACATTACATAAAAGCAAAGAGTGATCCGTAAAACCAGCAGGTGATATGCTGCACATTTTAAAAATATTAAAATGATGCTTAAAACAATAAAAACGATCTAGTCTAGCTGATGAGATTCTATTCTCTCTGATGTGGGACCAGGTGTACTGCCTGGTGTCTGCGTGCATCCTTCTCCATACATCCACCAGGCCGTGGGAGTGGACAAGCTGCCTCAGAGCATGCTGGGAAGCTGGATGCGGCTCTGCATGGTTGCGATCCAAAGATGCATTTTCTGTACAATTAAAATCCCCACCCAAGAATAAAAAATCCTCCGTGGCACAACCGTTTAAAACATCGTTAACTTTGAGTTAACCCACTAAGAGAGGTGTTGTGGCTTAAAATGACTTCCCCCTCCCACTCCTTTCTCCAGTCCGTCTCATTAAAAACGTCGCTGTGAGTCTCTTGGAAAAAGAGGACATCGATATGTTTTATTTTTGCAGTCTGAAATGTTAAAAGCCCTCTTTCTTTCCTCTCTGGCTCCATTTACATTTAAACGTCCCACTCTAAAAGCATCAGACATCGAGGTTTTTCAAATCAACGCTGCCCATTTGCTTCCTCACTTTTGTAACAGTTCTTTTTAGTCTGTATATTTCCTGCTCATCCAGGACAGACTGCTCTTTCCGGCTTATGTGGAGTCTTGCTGAGGCGCAAAAAACTGACGAATCTGGGAAATATTCTTCTATGATTACATTATGTTGGTTTTTTGTCTGCACCAGGTAATTTTTTATCATTTCGGCCGAGTACATTTTTTTTTGTTGGCTACTGCTCATAAAACCTGGCACATCACTGCTGTCAGACACACAATCATCCCAACTCTCATCCGCCTGTTCTTGCTCTCTTTCTTCCTTTCCCTCACTCACTACTTTACTGCTTTTTGCAACGGTTGGTACATCCTTTTTACTTCTCCTGCGTTTAGTAGCAGTCTTTTTCTTATTTATCATTTCTGTTGCAACCTCCTCTTCCTCCATTTCAGCAACCTCCAACTGCTCACCCCATGTTTTCTTCTCCTCTCTTGTTTTGTCCAAATGTGTTTCCCTATCTATATCTTCCTCCTGTGTTTTACTGACTGTGCCTACATTTTCTTTTGCCAAATCACCTTGTGGTTCATTGATTATTCCAGGTTTTTTTTCACCAGTTGTATTTGTTTTTTTATCTTTTTTTCTCCCATCGCCCTTTTCTTCTGCTTCACACAAAACCACCACCTCATTTTCCTGGACATAATCACCCACATCCACACTGTGCAACACCACCGCACCGCAAGCCGGGCACAGCAGCAGAACTGCGCTGTACAGCGCGCCCCCGCCCGCCCCGCGTCCGAGACGGCACATCGCGCGCCACCGCCGACTGCTCAGGAGCAGCGTTGCTGTCAGCAGCAGCGGCCGCCTCCGGAGGGGGGCCCTCCACCACCGTGGGTGACACCCCTCCCTCAGCAGCAGCCACCTGCTGCTCCATTACAACCGGCGCACCGGCCGCCGGTGCGGCAGCCGGCCTCGGCGCAACGGACAGCCCCGGCACAGCCGGGGGTCCCGGCGCGGCCGCGGGCGGCCCCGGCGCAACGGTGAACGACCCCGCCGCTGGCGCGTTGGACGGCCCAGCCTGCGGGTCATCCGGACCAGGCGGAGCCGGATCCCCGCGCCTCGGACAGGCATTCATGGTGTGCCCCTCCTCCCCGCAACCAAAACACTTCATAACTGATGATGTTGCAAAAATCACATTGTCATAATCATCTACTTTAACGTAAAAACGGAGGTTAAGCTCCGCATTCCGATTGTTCAGTATCATATACACTTGTCTGCGGTGAGACACTACGTGTTTCAGTAACTGAGATTTACATCCAGACAGCATATTTTTTACGGGAGAAACAAGTTTCCCGTGTCTGGACAAACATTTCTCTCACCACGATGCCCGTCTCGATGACGCGGTTCGCCTTCTCCACCTGATCCAGAAAGATCACCACTGCGCTGTTCATCCGCGCCAGGAGTGGAGTGCACCAGCTAGGCATAAATTGGGCGTAACTCTACGTCCGACGTAGAACCGAAGGTTAAGACCAAACTAAAGTTATGACTAGTGCACTACTTAGACTTAAGCCCTGTATGCGTTGCGCCCGGGTGTAACTTTTACACCTAGTATGGAGCAGGCGTAAATCAGAAAGACAGATTAGTATCCATAGTAACGTAAAACAGGCAAGAAGGATATTAACGATGGCAGGGCGTCTTGTTTACATGTTTAACAATGAAAGGGCAATAAGAAGAGAAGGAGTCGTCCGTGATCGAACAAACCCACTGGACATCTATTCAGACAGTGAACTGATGGAGAGGTTTCGTTTCGGCAGACAAGCCCCTTTTGATTTAATCGAGGAGATCTCCCCTCAACTCCAGCACGGATCAGATCGAAACGCTGCGCTCTCCCCAACCTTGCAGGTGCTGATTGCGCTCAGATTCTACGCGAACGGGGCCTTTCAAAATACTGTGGGAGACATGATTAATGTTCATCGCACAACTGCATGTCGGGCTATAAGACAAGTTTCATTGGCCCTCCAGCACCGATTTCTTTCTCCGTCAGTTCCCGCTGTAGCTCTGACAAATCCCTCTTTCTCTTTCGGGGTGTGGCCATTTGGGATTCCCCTTCAGTCATCGCTGACGCTGTGGGTGTGGGAATTCCCTCTTCTCTGCGGTCTTCTGAGTCTGTAAAATTGCGTTGCTTGGCAACAATTACTGTTTCGCGTGTATTCATATGGACGCGCATCTTAAGACCAGGCGCAGCTACGCCCGAGACTAGTCAGGCTTGGTGCACTCAGTGTAAATTCGAATCACTACGTCGGACGTAGCTAAGCCCGACGTTAGAGTTAAGCCCTACTTTTTTACGCCCATCTGGTGCACTCCACTCCAGGGACTTAATGCTGCCGTGCCCGACCTTCTCTCCCACAGCCAGCCCGATCTCCTCCACAGTGCATGGGAAGCCGGCTGCGATTTTAATGCCGTGCTTCCTCGTGAGTTTGGCAAACTCTCCATTTACCATGGCGTCAGACGCCGGCCGGCGAGACACCGGCAGGAGAAGCCCACAAAACACCCCAAAAACACCACCACAAAGCACGAAAAGTACAGAAAATCAAAACCACCACCGATAAACTATATTAAATAAACAGCCATTACACAAAAATAAACGGAAAATATAACGAAAAAAGTCTCGCTCTTCTCTTTCTGTCACACTCCAACAACTCCCAGCATGCACCAGAAGAAGAAGAAGAAACACGCTAACGCTAAAAAAAAGGGCACAACACTGTAACTCTGTTTTTACTGACATGTAACATTTTATTTCACATTGTTCTGTTTTTTAACGCACATTCAAAAACGGGAACATTTTCGGGAGTTTCAACCGGGGGTACCGGCCACCAAAAACGGGGACTTTGCCTGGAAAACAGGGGACGTTTTGGTCACTGTGTGAAAACTGTGTTTACAGCTAAGCACACACGCAAACATTAAGACTACAAGCTCACTTGGGGTTGAGGCTTGTTTACATGTTGCTTTACCCACAAATCTGATCTAAACATAGTAACGTGTGTTGGGGAAAATAATTATTTAAAGTTATTTAATAATTGTGACATTTATTGTACTTTTTGATGGATGAATGATGCTCAAGGTGAGGGGGCAAATAAGACAACTGAGGGGGCAATGCCCCCTTTTGCCCCCTCGTGGCGCCGGGCCCGTCCTGGGTATTCCCTGAATACCTTGAAGGCCCTGACGGTTCGCCACTGAAAAATACATATTGTGGGTAGAATTAAGAGCGAATACTCAGAAATTCCAAGATTAAAGTCATAATTTTATTGGAAAAAACCTGGATAATTGTTCTCATGATAAAGTATCAATATCGTGGACTATCTCTGAGATTGACCTCACACATTTGGAAGAAAAAAATAGCAAAGTGATCGGATTACACAAAAAACTCGAAAAAGTTATTTAAGCCCTAAGAGTTCATAAATATTCAGGCATCTGTTCTTGCGAGGTTGATAGACACTTTTTTCACTTTAAGGAGAGTGGTTTTTACAGTGCTACACAGTAATTTGTGCTCCTTTGGGTTCATTTTCTGTTTCACATCACTTGTAAATATTACCTGTCAACTCCTCACTGTGAAGAAAAGAAAGGAAGACTTCACTTAGAAAAACATCTTTGAAATGTCTTTTGAATTGACATCTGTGAGACATTTAGGTCTTAACGTGAGACAACGCAGGTGGCAGCTGACTTACAGTATGAACTTTTACTTGCTATAAATAAACGTGTTTCCAAAATGACTGCAAGGCGTTCGATCATTACATCAAAAGTGTGCAGAGAGGCGGAGAGCCGACGGAAACGGAGGGGAGGGAAGAGGAACACTTCACTTTAAGACACTGCATATCAAGTCTGAGAAGATTAAGTGCAAGAGAAAAGAGGGATTGTTCAACAAGCTATTATGGCATCAAGCTTTTCCATTAATTAAGAAAGAGCACATCTAAATAATACCAAACAGAAAACATACTGACACCGATTCCATTAGATTTTCCATCTGTATGAAAACCCAGCAAAACAGAACAAAGTCAAATTCATCAAGGAAAACAATTGATGCCCTGAGTTTAAAGGTCCCACGTCATGGCCGTTTCTACTGATCATAGTTCCATTGTTGAGCTCTACTAGAATAGATTTAAATTGTTCAATTTTCCAAACTCACATTGGTTTCTCACAGCATCTCTGTACAGTCTGTGTATTCACTCTCTGTCCTAAACGGCTTGTTGGAGCTCCCCCCCCCTCCCTGTGAGCCCAGTGTGCTCTGATTGGTCGGGACGATGCGAGGCTCGTTGCTGCGAGGAGCGGACAGGTTTCCGGGTCGGCGATACAGCGAGAACAAGCGAAACTCATCCTGAGCACACAAACACTCACAGCCGAAGTAAAAACAATAAGTGTGGCTTGATATTGAGGAAGAAAAAGGTTTATAGCGCTGTGAGAACGGGTCTGCGGAGAGCATTTCTCCGCCATCCCAACTCGTCTATCACCAGCGTTCAGGGAGCTCTATGCAAGTCAATGGGACTCCCTGTTAGTTAGCCAAGGGGTCCTGGTGTGGGAGGGGCTCCGCGGATTGGTCCATTTGGGCCAATCCGGTCATTTGTTGTTGATGTGGGAGTTCACACGTCACAGAACCCAGGAAGTAAACAATGGAGAATGAGAAATCTCCAGCGAGGCGTTCTGGGGCAGCAGACAGGTCTTCTCTGAGTTAGAGCTTTACTCGCTACAGGGTGCACTTTGAGGGTTAGACTCTGCAGACCGTTTACATGCAGAACAACCTTCATAACACAAGGGGACGGGTGATAACCGGAAAAGCATGACATGGGACCTTTAAAGGGACGGGACATCTCTATGTGGTTGACCAATCACAACAGAGCCGGTCAGCTAACCAATCAGAGCAGACTGGGCTCTGGTTTCAGACAGAGGGTGAAAAGAGGCATTATGAGACAAATAAAGAGCTTTTTGAATATTAAAGCATGGAGACATGTCCCAGTAGAGACACTACATACAAATAGGAATCTGAAAATAATAGGGCTCTTCAACAGGGAGTTTGAGACTCAAGTTTGCGTGCATTGGGCAGCTTCTCTACCTGAAGAGCTCCCTTTAGGACATTTCATCTTGTTTTCTTAAATAGAAAGTCATCCTAGACCTAGAAGCTACTTCATAGTATTTTCTCTACCTAAAAAGCACCTCGAAGTGCATTTCTTTTCCCACCGAAAAGACCCTAGAAGCTACTTTATCAGGTTGTATTTGGGAGGCATCAGTGACAGTGCAGCCTCCAGCTGAGAGTTTCCGCGGTGTCACCATTTCCTGGCAGTCCCTGAACTGTGACAGGAGCCTTTTATCTTCTTACACCTTGGATTACAGCTACACACTCTACATGTATATATGTGTGTGTTGTGAGTGGGATGTAGGGGGAAAAGCTGGAGGGTTGTCTGCCGTAGAAATTGTCAACAAGCCGAGGGTGAAATCTCAGCAGCTTGTCTAGGCAGATGCTCTCATCACTGACAGATCAAAATACAGCAGACTTACACCGACGTGGTAAAGGTGACGTTACATGTTATGGTCAGTTGTATTTGTGGCATCTTACGACATGTATCGCATTTGAACCACAGGTTAAATACGACATTTCAGATCCAAACCTCCAAATAGACAAATGGCAGAGGTTGTGCACTTCATTGAAACTTGCAGAAACTCAAGTCCCGCCCCCTCAACTTATTAACATGCACTGTCCCTGTTAAATAAATAAATACAATTAATGCATGTATATAGGTCCTGTGTGTGCATGTGTGTATTAAGCGCCTATGTGTGTAGGTGTAAAATAATACAAGAGAGAAGAACTCAAATTACCCTTGGAAAGTAATCTTAAAACACGACTTTATAAAATGTGAAGGTTGTGACACCAAATGTAATGTGTCTTTACATTGAAAAGTCATGTTTAAAGGTCCCTAGGTCTCAAAACATGTCTCTGATTGGCTCCAAACACCAAACAGCATTACCCATAATCCCCTCTGTTTCAGCCCTGTTTCCAAAGTGCTGATTCCCTGTCTGTTACTTTAGATGAAAACAAGGAGCCCCTCCCCACGCCCCTCTGAGAGAGATTTGGTTAAAAAGAACTCAATGGAGCTCTAGAGGAGATTCAGGTGATAAGGGGGGGGGGTTACCTTGTTGCTGATTGGCTAATGGTTACACAAGACAACACATCGTTATGACATCACAAAGTGGCCCAAATCTGATCAGCTCATTTTCAGACAGGTTTTTATAGAAATGGATCAAAAAGAGAGAACATCTTTGTTTGAGTCTCTTTCCACACAGGGGGGGGGGACATGTTGATGTAGAAGAGACATGGAGATGAGGGGACACATGTTGATGTAGAAGAGACGTGAAGAAGAGGGGACACATGTTGATGTAGAGGAGACATGGAGAAGAGGGGACACATGTTGATGTAGAAGAGACATGAAGAAGAGGGGACACATGTTGATGTAGAAGAGACATGAAGAAGAGGGGACACATGTTGATGTAGAAGAGACATGAAGAAGAGGGGACACATGTTGATGTAGAAGAGACATGAAGAAGAGGGGACACATGTTGATGTAGAAGAGACATGAAGAAGAGGGGACACATGTTGATGTAGAAGAGACATGAAGAAGAGAGGACACGTGTTGATGTAGAAGAGACATGAAGAAGAGGGGACACGTGTTGATGCAGAAGAGACATGGAGAAGAGGGGACACGTGTTGATGTAGAAGAGACATGAAGAAGAGGGGACACGTGTTGATGCAGAAGAGACATGGAGAAGAGGGGACACGTGTTGATGTAGAAGAGACATGAAGAAGAGGGGACACATGTTGATGTAGAAGAGACATGAAGAAGAGGGGACACATGTTGATGTAGAAGAGACATGAAGAAGAGGGGACACATGTTGATGAAGAAGAGACATGAAGAAGAGGGGACACATGTTGATGTAGAAGAGACATGAAGAAGAGGGGACACATGTTGATGTAGAAGAGACATGAAGAAGAGGGGACACATGTTGATGAAGAAGAGACATGAAGAAGAGGGAACACATGTTGATGAAGAAGAGACATGAAGAAGAGGGGACACATAATGATGTAGAAGAGACATGAAGAAGAGGGGACACATAATGATGTAGAAGAGACATGGAGAAGAGGGGACACATGTTGATGTAGAAGAGACATGACAAAGTGCATTTAAGTATAATAGGAAAAAGCACTGGGCAAAAGTATAAAGTGCAAATGATGACATATCTTGAGAAAATATCATACAGCAATTCACACAGGCTGAGTAGTACTCCTTGAATTGAACAATCAGTCAAGTGCCTCTTCCATGAAGTGATTTTGTTGTCATTGTGTCCTGCCAGTCACTATGACGATGATAAGGACGAGGCTGATGTATGCTGAAAGAAACCCCTGAGAACGCATTGTAATAGGCCTTGATGTGAAGCAGAGACAAAGTCAGACAAAAAAACAGTCACACTCAGACAAAAGACTGCCGACAACGAACACTGACACTCTTACACTAATCAGTTGCCGGAGTTTTAAAGCCTGGGAAACCGAGAGATTCCCAACTCCTGCCAGAAGCAGCCTGCCAACACACGATCCCATTAGTGTGACATCTCTAAAGTGCATTTTACTCATTGGCACAATACATCCCAAATGCCACGTCTCCTGGTGCTGTTGTAATAAGCCATTAGTTGCCAACTGGCGGCTGCACCTCGCGAGTGGCGCACAGTTTCGGCACCAGCTGTGCAGCATTACCATCTGCAGCAATAACTGAGCTCCACCAGCAGGGGTGTAGCAAGCAATTATGGTCCCGCATGGAGCAGAGGGACATTTATCTCTTCTCAACACATGGATGTTTTTCTTCACAGCTTTAGTTTAAAACCTCTGTCAAAACTGGGGTTCCACAAAACTCAGAAAGGAGGTTTTATTCCGTATGAGAAAAAGCCTTTAGTGTGAGGAGAATATCATCCAAGATAAAGGAGCCCGATTGCTTTTTGGAGTTTCCCTTTCCTGTAGTGTTATATACGTGCGTGTGTGTGCATGTAAATCCGTGGGTTCCCTCCAAAGAGAGTTTTTCTCCCACACACTCCCCCCCCCTACCTGTAACACCTCCTTTGGACTCCTTTGTTTACTTCTGTAATATAGTGACATCATTATAGGCGCTTTCACACCGGAGTACTTTTACTCGTACTTTTCCCGTTTAGTTCCGATAGTGCCTGGAATTTTGCGTTCACACCAAAAAGAGAACTTAGTTCAGAGAACTTTTACCCCCATGTTCAGTCCCTGCTAGAGGGGTGGGACTATCCTGGGGAGAAACAAGTACCAATTTCTGATTGGCTGGGCGAATTGCAAACCACGCCCCGTAAAGCTCTGAAAAGTTGTTTGAAGCCGCCATTGTATTTGCTGGCATTAGCATTATTAGCATTATTAGCATTAGCCCCGCGCACCAATGCAGAGAGAGTAACTTATGGCAACACAAAAGAAAACATGGGAGCGGTGGAGATGAGGAGGTGTTGGCATTCTGGCGATTTACTCGGAAGGCTTCAGTAGAAGCCTTCCCCAACTCCGGGGACTTCCGGCTGGGGACTTCGGGCGGCAGTATATGCCGTGAAGTGGTTTGCGGCCTGCCAGTAAACCCAAAGCAGAAGAAGAAGAAGTGACGTCAACGGCTTAATTTACGTAATCTTCCCTCAGGGATCTTATTCCGGTGTGAACGCGATCAGCTCTTAGTTCCATGGGGGAACTAAGTGCTGGGAACTAAGTACGGCAAAGTACTTGGTGTGAAAGCAGCTTTTGATACACTCGTGCTGCTTTGGCTAGCGCTATAGCTCATTGTGCGTGGACATCTCAAGAGGTTGACCAATCACAACAGAGCCGGCCAGCTAACCAATCAGAGCGGACTGGACTCTTTTCACTCAGAGGGTGAAAAGAGGTGCTGCAGCACAGACAGTATGAGAAAAATGAAGAGCTTTTTGAACATTAAAGCATGGAGACATGTAGAGACACTACATACTGATATACACCTGAACATCAGCAGGAGAGGACTCTTTAAAGTAGAGACACTACATACTGATATACACCTGAACATCAGCAGGAGAGGACTCTTTAAAGTAGAGACACTACATACTGATATACACCTGAACATCAGCAGGAGAGTACTCTTTAAAGTAGAGACACTACATACTGATATACACCTGAACATCAGCAGGAGAGGACTCTTTAAAGTAGAGACACTACATACTGATATACACCTGAACATCAGCAGGAGAGGACTCTTTAAAGTAGAGACACTACATACTGATATACACCTGAACATCAGCAGGAGAGGACTCTTTAAAGTAGAGACACTACATACTGATATCACCCTGGAGATTTGTATAAAACCAACAATTCTGTCTTTTTTCACAGTATGTTGCTTTGTCAGAGGATCTTGGGATTTATTGTTTTGCATGAGACAATAAAGCCTTCGAATCTTTGGATCTTGAATGCTTTGACAATCAAACCACAGCCACAATCAAAACACTGAATCTCCAGCAGTTCCACCTCCACCTCCTTCTTCTTGAGCGTGTCCTCCTGAGCACACAGCAGCACTTGAGCAGTTTCCAGTAAACGGACCGTCTCGATCCGACGGCGGTCAGTTCGAGCCGGCTGCAGCGGACCGGGGGGCTGCCAACAACGGCCTGGAGGAAAGCCAAGCGTTGCCACGGTGACAGAGCTGCGAATAAAATCTCTTTGTATTGTTACCAAGGCAACAACTGTGGATAGGTGGGGAGGATGGATTGATGGAGAGAAAGGGAAAGAGAAAAGGAAAGAGAAAAGGAAAGAGAAAAGGAAAGAGAAATAAAGGGGAGAGTAAAAATAGGATAAGGCGAGAGGAGGAAGAAGAAGAGATTGTTGTTTGAGATGCAGAGATAAGAGGCTTCATTATTCCCTCCATCTCTGCCCTGTTTATTCTGGATGGTTCCCTCCAGTGCGTGGGAGAATTTACAGTTTGCTGTAACCTCATCCCAAACAAAGTAACTCAGCAGATTCCTTTGAGTCACAAGGAACACAATAAGTCAATGGCTGCCTTTCACAAATGTATGTCTCGAGGCTGGGTAGAGAGTTCTTCTAACTCGGTAGACATTTTTAAAAAGGCTTTATTATGTTTTTTGGGTTTTCCCTTTCCTTTCGTGTGTTATAGGTTTTTGTAAGAATCCCATTAGATATTTACACCGCCCGAAACGCCTCCATTGGACTCCTTTGTGTACTTTTACATTACATTACATTTAGCTGACACTTTTATCCAAAGCGACTTACAATAAGTGCATTCGACCAACAAAATACAAACTTGAAGAAAACAGAATCATATAAGAACATCAGGTTTCATAGAGCCAAGCATTTCAAGTGATACTCAACTGGATTTAGATAAGCCAGTCCTTTGTTAGTGTATAAGTGCTTTGTTAGTAATTCTATCGCTCAAAGTGGAGTCGAAAGAGATGAGTTTTCAGTCTGCGCCGGAAGGTGTGTGAGCTTTCTGCTGTCCTGATGTCAATGGGAGCTCATTCCACCATCTTGGAGCCAGGATAGCAAACCCACGTGTTTTTGCTGATGGGAACTTGGGTCCCCTTCACAGCGAGGGTGCAGCGAGTCGTTTGGCTGATGGAGAGCGGAGTGCACGCGCTGGGGTGTACAGTTTAATCATGTACTGGATGTAGGAAGGGCCAGATCCATTCGCAGCATGGTACGCAAGTACCAGTGTCTTGAAGTGGATTCTAGCAGTTACCGGAAGCCAGTGAAGGGAGCGGAGGAGCGGCGTGGTGTGGGAGAATGTAGGAAGGTTGAAGACCAGACGAGCCGCTGCATTCTGGATGAGCTGCAGAGGTCGGATGGCACATGCAGGTAGACCAGCCAGGAGGGAGCTGCAGTAGTCTAGGCGTGAGGTGACGAGAGCCTGGACCAGAACCTGCGTGGCTTTCTGGGTCAGATGTTGTAAAGCGTGTATCTGCAGTAACGGGTTGTAGCAGCGATGTTTGCAGTGAAGGACAGGTTGTTATCTAGGATCACACCCAGATTCCTTGCAGTCTGAGTCGGGGAAACAACAGAGGTGCCGATGTTGATAGTTAGGTCAAGAGTGGGACAATCTTTTCCCGGAAGGAAAAGCAGTTCAGTCTTGTCAAGGTTGAGCTTGAGGTGATGAGCGGACATCCACTGAGAGATGTCAGCTAGACAAGCAGAGATGTGTGCGACGACCTGGGTCTCTGAGCGGGGAAAGAACAGAATCAATTGGGTGTCGTCAGCGTAGCAGTGGTATGAAAAACTATGCGGGCTAATGACTGATCCGAGCGAGTTTGTGTACAAGGAGAAGATGAGGGGACCAAGAACAGAGCCCTGAGGGACCCCTGTAGTTAATTGACAAGGTTCGGACTCCGACCCTCTCCAAGTTACCCTGTAGGTGCGGTCTTTGAGGTATGAGGTGAGGAGGGAAAGTGCAGAGCCTGAAACTCCAAGTTCTTGGAGAGTGCGAAGGAGGATCTGATTCACCGTGTCGAATGCAGCAGACAGGTCCAACAGGATGATGACAGAGGAGAGGGAGGCTACTTTAGCCGTGTGCAGTTCCTCAGTGACAGCAAGGAGGGCAGTTTCTGTGGAGTGACCTGCCTTGAAACCAGACTGGTGCGGATCCAGAAGGTTGTTCTGATGGAGATAACAGGAGAGTTGTCTAAAGACAGCGCGTTCAAGTGTTTTAGTCAGGAACGGGAGGAGAGAGACAGGCCTGTAGTTTATAACATCAGACGGGTTGAGAGTGGGTTTCTTTAGGAGAGGGTTTACTCTTGCCTCCTTGAGACTGTTTGGAAAGTGACCAGAAGTTAGAGAAGTGTTGATGAAATGGGTGAGAATTGGTAGAATATCAGGAGCGATATTCTGAAGATGGTTTGAGGGGATAGGGTCCAGAGGACAGGTAGGACGGGCAGAGGTAATGAGGGTAAGAACCTCACTTGGAGAGAGAGGGGAAAAGGAGGTTAGTGTGTGGGTGAAAGGTGGGTCAGGTGACCCAGCGGTGAGTAAAGGTGAGTCATAAAAAGAAGAACGAATATCATCAACCTTTTTTTCAAAGTGGTTAACAAAGTGGACAGAGAGAGTCCAGAGAGGATGAGAGAGTAGAGAGGAGAGTTTCTGCAGAAGAGTTTGGAGGCAGGAGTTGGAACGAGTCAGAGGAAGGGAGGGCTGAGAGCACCGATGAGGCAAAGGTAGAGGGGGAGAGGGAACGAAGGAACATACAGTAGTAACGTCACTATATTACACTCGCGCTTCTATTGTACGAGGGACGTGACATCTCTAAGTGGTTGACCAATCACAACAGAGCCGGCCAGCTAACCAATCAGAGCAGACTGGGCTCTGGTTTCAGACAGAGGGTGAAAAGAGGTGCTGCAGCAGCATTAAAGCATTGACACAGATACTACACAAACCTGGACATGACATTTAGGGCCTCTTTAAAGCCGTTTGAGCGGCATCCTCTGTATGTGCCTCTAAGCGTCTCCTCCCTCTCTATCACCTGTCTCCCCCTTGTCTCATTCCTCTGGAGCTTTCAAGAGTTATGGATTGTGACTTTATCGTGATAACTTTTGAACCGCATTCCCTCGGGGCATCAGTAATCCCCACTGCGTTTTGAATTGATTGCATACATTTTAGGAGCAATAATAACACCGCCCAAGTGCATTACTGGATTGTGCACATGTTTGTAAGATGCAAACATTCTCTTTTAAATGGCTCTGCACTTCTACATATCTACACTTTAATAAATATAAAAGACTAATGTAGTCATTTTACATTATTGCAAGTAAAGTAAAGTTCAAGTTGAGCATGAATGGCTTTATTTCACTGTGCTCTTGGTTACATGTGACTTATATGCAGATTTATGCAACCCTCCGTTTTTCAGCCTGGCTCGTTACTCAAAGCAACTGGAAATGTCTCCTCATCATCGTCGCCCCCAATTCACACGCAGCTCCACACATCCTAATGCGCACGAGGCAGCGAGATTAGAGGGAAATTGAAACAAATCAAATCCGCCGAAATTGCAGCTTGGAGGAAAAGTGTTCTATCGCAAGCATCGCATCTCGTCTCCTCTAATTGCCTGGAGACAATGAGCCACTTGGAGGACTTCAGCTCTGTGCAAAGTCTTTGAAACCTCCCGTGGAGTGGCACGTCTGGTCAGCTTTTAACGTGCCCATGTGAAGTGTTTGCCTTTTTGTTTTACTGTGCCGCCGAAATGACAGAAGAAATTAGCACAGCAGGAGAGAAGAGGAAGGAGAGAAGAGGAAGGAGAAAGCTGCGCCTTTGTTTTAATTGATATTCCAGCCGGGGAGTAAGAATATTCAAATGTCAGTGAGCTGTTATCTCACAGAGATCAGGGGATAGATGAACGAGAAGCGCCGAGAGGTCTCACTCTGCTAAAACTCCTCATATGCAAACACACACAAACATATGCACATGTGCACTCAGGCAAATCCACCCGTTTCAGACAGGCAGTCCAACTCCCGCTGCGACCTCTCCCTCACACAAACACCTCTCTGCACACGCACTCGCTCTGTCACTCACACACTTCTCCTCTGTGTTCTCGTAGCATGTTTTGCTCGCAGGTGAGTGAAGGCTATTAGCTCAGCGCAGTCTCTCCTGCTGTCTGCCAGGCTCAAATACAAAGACGGATCACTGTTTCAAATCGATATCGCTGTGGTCGGATCCGGGCTGAGAAAAGTGTGTATTAACCCTCAGCTAATGCCACATCCCATTAGCTGTTCCCTGCTCCCTCCCAGACGTACTATCTGACTCTCTATAAGGTATCCGTCTCACACACAGGAATAACCTCGCCAGTTACACATTATTCCCTAAATGCAAGAACAGATTCATTTGCTTTTTTTGCCAAAATGATCTTGCTTTGGAGAACTACAACTGCTCTAACCTAGACATATTCTGCAACACACACCTTCTACTTGTGAGGACACTGATTGACATATTGTTTTCCCAATAAACCTTATCCTAACATTAACTGAATGCCTAACCCCAACACTAAGCTAAAACAATTATAATAACTTTAACAATGAATCTGTAGACTCCGTTATAAAATATTCCCTCAAACATCATGTGGGTGACCCAGAGTCTGTAGATAACTACCGATGTGATGCCAAGACTATTCTTGATATCATCAACGAAGAAAGGCCGGATAATAATCATGCATCAAAGAAGAACCATTCGAAAGCGAAACCTCAAACAGACAAAGCTACATCAAAAATGTGAAGGAATCTAGAGTTGGATTTTCTAGCCCTCGTTGAGTTCGAGAGAAAGACGAACTTTAAATGTGTTTACAAACAGAAAACCATCTCATCGTACTTGTTGTGCCCTTGAAAAGCCTCAAGTACGCCTACTTTAAAGTCTTTCTAAAGGCGAGGAGAAAAGTGAGATTAAGTGCCCTCACTTTCCGAAAATGTACTTACTCTGAATGCGTAAAAACTCAAATACACACACACACACACACACACACACACACACACACACACACACACCCACACACACACACACACCATGTATCCATCACTTCAGGGGACATTACATTGACTTAAATGCATTTCCTGGAGACTTATCCTAACCTTAACCATAACCAACACATGCCTAACCCTAACCCTTACCCTTACCCTAACCCTTACCCTTAACCTAACCCTAACTCTTACCCTTAACCCTAACCAGAACCAGCACATGCCTAACTCTAACCCTTACCCTAACCCTAACCCTAATCCTAAACCTAACCAAGTCTTCACCACAAAATTAATGATTCCCCTCATGGGGATTTGTCCCCATAAGGGAAGCCAGTCCCCACACGTGACTATGTAAACATATTTAGGTCCCCACAAGTATAGTAATGCTAGACCACACACACACACACACACACACACACACACACACACACACACACACGTCAGACCTTCTTCTGATAAAGCGTTACAAGAATATACAGTTTAGTTCCTTGTTGACATTATCTGCTCACGTTCCAACATGACTGCAGGCAGAGCACTCCCACACAGAGCACCCATCCTGTGCACAGACACCGGGTGTATTCACATGTGCAAAAAGACAAGGAATGTTTAGAGGGCTCACTTTATGAAAGCATGCCCATTTACATTCGACTACAAGTTATGAAATGAACGCCAGCAGCTACAATACTACAGTGCAATTACATGAATGTGCAGCAGAAGGTGTGCTTTCCGCTTCTCTTACTGCATATGTTATCATGCAAAACACATTTTGAGCCCCAGAGGAGAGTCGTGCCCAATAATCAAGTTACGGGGCGCCTGTGAAGTCATTTACTGCTTATTTGGTATTTTGAGATGTAGTTCTAAAACGACCAGAAAATGCAATTTGACACAACACCGGCTCTTTATCACCAGAGGTAAAAATGATTTACATTATGTACTGATGTCCATTTTTATATTTATGATAATGGTGTTTTTCTCTGTATTTCTCTCCCAAGGCGATATCCCCAATGAATACATATCGAGTCAGAATCAACCTCCTTTGTATTGCAGCCTTGCAGGACACATTACGAGTCATTACGACGACATTCACCAATGCTATCTCCACTCTGCAGCAGATTTGATATTCCAACAAATGTGACATGGATTTATTTCATGCCACCGAATAAGACCAATCAAGAGCAGGTGGTTAGTGGGGATTGTATTTCTTATTATTAAAAAGGTGTGAGGACTGCAGCACCCATTTGGTTACCAGGTGGCAGCTCCAAATTACCTCCTGCCATGACAGCTGCGACAACTTATACAAGAATGTGAAAGAAAAAAAAACATGTCTGTGACATTCCACACCAAGTCAGACAGAGAGAAATGTCCGAGTTCAGAATGCGAATCCATTGTTGGGCTGTTTTAATGAGCTTTGCCAGCAGCCCGGGGTAAAAGAGCAGTTGGTGCCAGTGATAATGAGAAGCATAATGCCGCTTCATGCCCTCCATCACAAGACCTGAGAGTTGGCTTCACTTGAAATTAAAGTTAAAAGAAAGTCCTACACTTGGTGTGAGGGTAGAAATTAGAAATGCATCGACGAGAGTTGCAAAAACACCGGATTTGTCGGGTATTTTTGTGATGCAACAGCTCGTTTTGTTGATTTTACTTCCAAGTTGTTTATTACCAGTCATCCTCAGGCTAAGTTATTTGACACAATCGTTCTTATATTTCATCACCGTCATCATGGCCGATTTTATCCTATGAACAAAGAATTCAAATAGATCCTTTCAAAGGCCTTTTGTCCCTCCTATTCAGTCATTCGCCAAAAGCTCTCTCCCTAATTTAATAACTAACCGACGGATTAAAGAGACGTTCCCCTGAGTCGAGAGTCAACTGTCTTTTCTGACGCGAGAGTTTCAACTCTCATCAAAGACGTATGCCCTTTGTAACCCATGCTGTTGTGTGCTGTGAATTTCATTGAGTGACCCATCACCAGAGATTACACGCAGAAGCATCGATGCTGTCACGGGATATGTGAGGAAGTTGGACCCAAATGCAAAACAGAAAGGAACGCAGGTAAGAACAAAAGGCGAGCTTTGTTCAAGGAAAGCTGGTTCATAAATGTCAATCAAAGGTAATAACAAAGTCTACTCGGGTGGTGCAGGGAACACCAGCAGCAAATCCAAAGGGAGAACATGGACGAGTAGAACGTTGGAAATATTGACAACCGACTGACGGAAAACAATGGGAAGATAGGCTAATACACACAGAACTATTTATATTGGCAAGACACACTGGAGAGGGCTGGCAGAAACACAAGAGGCGCTTTCACACCGGAGTACTTTTCCCAGGAATAGTTCCGATAGTTCCTGGGGTTTTGCGTTCACACCAAAAAGAGCCGGAACTAGAACTATTTTTTTGCAAACCTTTCCACGTCTTTGTAGTCCCTGCTAGAGAGGTGGTACTTTCCTGGGGAGAAAAAGGTTCTAATTTCTGATTGGCTGGGTGGATTGCAAACCACGCCCCGTAAAATCTGAAAAGTTTTGGTGAAGCCGCCATTTTCTTTGCTCGCATTAGCATTATTAGCATTAGCATTAGCCCCGCGCACCAACGGAGAGAGACTAACTTATGGCAACACAAAAGAAAACATGGGAGCGGTGGAGATGAGGAGGTGTCGGCGTGTGTGTGTGTGTGTGTGTGTGTGTGTGTGTGTGTGTGTGTGTGTGTGTGTGTGTGTGTGTGTGTGTGTATGTGTGCGAGAGTAACAGCTCCGCGGACGTAACTTTACCCAGGAAGAAAAAGAGAAATCTCCAACAAGGCGTTCTGGGGCAGCAGACAGGTCTTCTCTGTGTTAGAGTTGTACTCGCTACAGGGTGCACTTTGAGGGTTTGTGACTCTGCAGACCGTTTACATGCAGAAAAAACTTCATAACACACGGGGACGGGTGATAACCAGAAAAGCATGAGCCCTTTAAAAATGTATTGGTGCAGCTTTAAAAAGGCAGAAAAGTGACACACGCTACTGGCTTCTACTAAAACAAAATCAAAACGCATTGCCTCGGTTTGATTAGTGGAGAATCAGCTTGTGGTTCATGTATCTCACACTGCCAATCTAAGGGAATCACGGCTTGTAAACAACACTAACGAGGATAAGCAAAGAGCATGTCTTCTGAACACACAGTTAATGGCTGAATGGCCAAATTAGAGGTTTTGATGAAGGGGTGAAAGGAAGCATGATTGACTGCACTCTTTGCTCCAATTAACGATTAAATGTCACCTTGCTCATTATCAGTCTTGGTATAAGGTAAATGATTACTTTAATGATCTTTAATGGTTAAACGGAAGATTTCATTTTAGCAAAGCAAAGGCAGACAGATTTCATTTCAACATTTGTATTCAAGTGGAGTGTCATAAAAGGTAGAAGATCTTCAGAACAAAGAGCAAAAAAGGCAACAATTCACTGTTTGAAATAAGTTGAATTAGTTCTAGAAAGCAGACGGGTAATGAGGCCAGGTGAGAGCCAGGTGTGAAGGCTCAGCGGTGGCTCAGGCATAGGGAAGGAATAGATGGACAAAAATGAAATGCGAAATATAGGAATGCAGGAGAAGGGAAGGATGGAGCAGATTTCAGCATGACAGGTGACCATGCATGAGGTCCAGACCGCATGTTCTCCTCTTATGAGGAAGTGCCGGCCAATACACATATCAACCTCTCCGCCCTCAGAGCAGGAACATGCACTACCGTTTTTATGGAAGAGCATACTGGCGTAAGAAAAAGAGCAAATTATGTTATAGATGAAAATAACCTCATTAACTCAGCTCACTAATTTTATCAGCCACACAAACACACACACACACACACACACACACACACGGCCCATCACTGCTTCCTGCTCTGGGCGAGGAGCCAGTGCTCGCAGATGGCATCAGTGGAAGAAGAAGTGAAATGTGAATGCCTGTTAGTAACCCTAACTGCTTTCCGATGAGCCGTGTAAAAGACTTGTTGACTTAAAGCAAACAGAGCTACAGGTGCACTGCGTTACAAAAGAGCACGTCCTGGCTGGATTATCGATTCGTAAAATAATGTTGTATCGCAAGAACAAACAATTTGAAAAAGACAATCCTGGGAAAACCTTTATTTCTACTTGTTTAAAGGGGCCCTATTCTGCTCATCGTCAGGTTCATATCAGTATGTAGTGTCTCTACTTTAAAGAGTCCTCTCCTGCTGATGTTCAGGTGTATATCAGTATGTAGTGTCTCTACTTTAAAGAGTCCTCTCCTGCTGATGTTCAGGTGTATATCAGTATGTAGTGTCTCTACTTTAAAGAGTCCTCTCCTGCTGATGTTCAGGTGTATATCAGTATGTAGTGTCTCTACCTTAAAGAGTCCTCTCCTGCTGATGTTCAGGTGTATATCAGTATGTAGTGTCTCTACTTTAAAGAGTCCTCTCCTGCTGATGTTCAGGTGTATATCAGTATGTAGTGTCTCTACTTTAAAGAGTCCTCTCCTGCTCATCGTCAGGTTCATATCAGTATGTAGTGTCTCTACTTTAAAGAGTCCTCTCCTGCTGATGTTCAGGTGTATATCAGTGTGTAGTGTCTCTACTTTAAAGAGTCCTCTCCTGCTGATGTTCAGGTGTATATCAGTATGTAGTGTCTCTACTTTAAAGAGTCCTCTCCTGCTGATGTGCAGGTGTTTATCAGTATGTAGTGTCTCTACTTTAAAGAGTCCTCTCCTGCTGATGTTCAGGTGTATATCAGTGTGTAGTGTCTCTACTTTAAAGAGTCCTCTCCTGCCGATGTTCAGGTGTATATCAGTATGTAGTGTCTCTACTTTAAAGAGTCCTCTCCTGCTGATGTTCAGGTGTATATCAGTATGTAGTGTCTCTACATGTCTCCATGCTTTAATGTTCAAAAAGCTCTTTATGTGTCTCATACTGCCTGTGCTGCAGCACCTCTGTTCACCCTCTGCCTAGAACCAGAGCCCAGTCTGCTATAGAAGTAAACAAAGTAGTCCAATGGATGCGTTTCGGATCTGGGGGTATGAATGTGGGGGAGAATCTCCCTCCGGGAGGAACACAGGGATTTAAATCCCTGCAGACCAAAACGCATAATAGGGCCTCTTTACGTTGGAAAAAACAAGAACATAACACAATCTGCATCATCCAAAAAGGTACTCCAAGTTTGCATTAATGTTGACAATTACATCAATGTAAAATACTGCCAGTCTTATTATATTTCAGAGCAACGAGGTTTACATCTCAGTGATAGACATAGGGTTAAAAAGGGCTCATAAACATGACGGATGATTCATTTCTGTATTTGGTTTGCAATGAGGCCAGAGTGAGGAGTATAGTATTTTTGAGATGTTGGTACACTGTTGTGAAAAGTGAGTCAAGGCAATTGAGATGACTGTGACTGCCAGGCAGAACGGCTAATCATCGCGAGGCAGTCCTTGCAGATCGTGGGCTGTTTGTGCCTCCCCTGATTGGCTACTTCTCTTTTTTTATCCCCTTCCAGCTCTGCCTTGTTTATGCCCAATTATGCGTGACTGCGTGGGTGAATTTACAGTTTGCTGTAACCTCATCCAAAACAAAGTTACTCAGCAGAATACTGAATCATGAGGATGCAGCAGCAGTGCATCTTTTAAGCTCAAACAGAAACAGTGTGAGTCTGTCTCTCATGATTACAGGCAGGAAGATAATATGGGATGTTTGTTGATGTGATATACAAGTCCTGGTTCAATTTGTTTACATTGAAAGGATTTGTATGCATCCAAATCCTCGTAGCATCTCATCGATTTCCAATAACAGAGGCTTAGTACAGCAAATGTGCCTCAAATTACTGCTTCTGCTCCGATACACACATCTGTAGCTATGGCGACACACACACCTGGATAATTAAAGGTGCTAGGCAATGCAAAAAACAGGTTGAAAAGACGTTAGATAATAGTAAGGCAGGTGGGTTTCTGAGCCAATCAAGATGGCCGGCACATGCTCACATCGCCAGTGCATGCACCGGAACAGTGACCATCCAATTGGATTACTCATTCCTAATCACAGGCTATTTCCTACTCCAATCTCTTCAGATGATTAGATTTTAAGAGACATTAACCTTATTGAAAGCTAGTAACAAAAATATCTTCTTTTTCTCTCATTTTTGTCCTTTATGTTGGAATTGTGGTTGATCCCTTGAAACACTGAGGGTTTGAAGGTGATGGGCCAACAGAGAGATAAGTTTACTTTAAAGTAAAATTCAGCTGAAACGTTAAACTTTTGACCAAGAGAAGTTCTTCTACTCAAATGTCCTGCTGGCTCTCCACAGCTTTGTCCAGCCGGGCAAACACCATAAGATCCATCAGCAGGGGAGGTTCTAGGGGGGGCAGGGGACCTCTGACCCCCCTGTGGCCCCCCTAACAATGAAACGTTTTTTTAAATGTATATTTTCTGGTACTCTGTTTGCCAAAACCGCAGGATTGTGTTGCTGTAATGTGAGATTGTGCAGACACCCTTATGTAAAGTAGATGTGACTGTTCATTGCCTTTATTTTTATATAAATATGGTGTTAGTGCAAACATTGCACTATAACTTAAGCTGAAGCTAACAGTAATAACTTTAAGATCTATCTGAAATAAATAAGTGTACTGAAACAAATACCAATAACTGTATTGCATTGTTTTCTTATGCGCAATTACTTCATACTGTCTAGTTCTCTTTTTCGTCCTGCATTCATTGTGCCCCCCTCAGAAAATAACTGGCCCCCCAGTGGCCCCCCCAGTCAAATTGGTCTAGAACCGCCACTGTCCAAACGTTGTTTCTGGTATGCTACAGAGGCATCCTTAAAAAAAAATGTCTACTTTCACACTAGCAGCATTCTCCAAGTCTGAAGAGTAAAGCCAATGCAAAAGTCCCTTGTGCAGTATTTATAACAGCAAGCTCCACTGGTTGCAAAAATAAGTAAGATTGTATAGAAGTCTATGAGAGCCATATTTCTCACATCGAACATGTTTCTCTCACTACAGAGAAAGAAATGCACATGTTGAGAGGAAACTGCCTTTTCAAAAAACCACCCGTACGAACAAATGCCAAACTTCATTGCATCTCATCAAAAGCTGTTAGTCTGTGGAATAACTGTAACGATGCACTGAAATAGTGTACAAGTCTATCTAAACTGAAAGTATTATTTAAGAGTCAAATCATGAATGGTTATGAACAGGACCTGTAAAATCTCATTTGTTGTTATTTCTTGTAATTGTAAAAGTAATTTATTTCTGATTGTTTTGTAAAAAAACAAAAAGCAAACAAATTAACAAGACAAACATGTCGCTGATGACGATGACCTAATGTTGTATTTCTAAGAAAAATATATGCTAGAGGGGGTAGGACCAGAAACGTTTTTTTAAAGCTTCTTCTTGCCCCTGTTGAACATGACAGAGACTATCTGAGAATTATTATTATTTTTATTTTTTTTGTACTTTGTTATAATTATTAATTTGAGTGAGAAAAAAAAGGAAAAAATAGAATATATTATTGTTGTATGTTTTTCTTTCTGACATGTTCAATAAACTGACTAAATAAAAAAATAAAAATCACTAGATGTATTCACCTCAGTAAACATTTTCTTGATGCTTTTATGGTCTCAATCACTATTATCAAGCCTACTTTAGAACATGATCCCATTGAGAGAAGAATAGACAATAATGCAGCCTATGCTTTAAGGCGGGGCTACCTTGTGATTGGCTGGTTGCTTCTGTGGCGTTATCCGGTAATGGTATGATCCCAGGACTTTTCAACTCAAGTGTATATTCAAGTTAATTGTCATTTTGCCCCCTTAAAAGGTTAAATTGTCCCTTCAGCTTCCGCCTTTCCTGTCACTCAAGGCCTTAAACCAGTAGTCCACAAACTAAAAGGTGACGTAATGGTGGCTATTTCCACTTCTTTGATAAAGTCTATGCTTTCACGTGCAAAGACATATTGTCAAGTTGCAGAATATGAAGATATTGGAAGCGTTCTGGTTCCTGCTCCAATTACATTTGAGCTAGTATTGGTTCAATTCTGGTATGTATGGTGAACCAACAAAGCAGAACACTGGCTAGACATTTAGTAATGATTTGGCTTTTAATTGGCTTTTTTTTAACGTATAAACAGGCTACTTGTGAAACAATCCAGTCATAGATGTCTCTCAACTCTAGTGCATGCAAACCAATACATTCACACTTTCCTCCGATGCCTCAAATTCACCTCAGTGGACGCGTGTGCACTGTGGGAGGAATGTGGGTTGACTCACATTTACACATTGATTTATACAGGAACACAAAGCTGTTGTTAAGACGCGATGACGGTTTCATTTGCATGTTACATTCATCACATGCACCTTATTTGCACATACTGAATTATAGCCTAACAAAGCTGTCTGTGCGCATTTACATTTGCGTCATTCTCCTCATCTGCACATCTCAAAAAGCAATCAACATTTAACACAGAAAGGCATCAGTATTAACCAACTGAATGAGATTCCTCTGCATCTTGTCACGCTTTTACAGCCAAATGCCTTAATAACGACTGGATTTTTTCTGAGTAATTAGTGGCAATATTCACACACACACACACACACACACACACACCCCTATAAATGAGTGTAAGTCTTCAAAAGCATTACATCTGTTCTACAGTGACAGACGATCTCTCCTTTTTTTGAGTACACATTTATGAATTACAGCCAATAACGCTTTGATAAATGGGAAAATAATAACAGACCCATTTTCAAGGCGGTGAAAAACAGCAGCATATGTCAGTGTCATGGTGCATTTTGCAATTTCTTCGCTGTGGAAATGGGGAGGAGAACATATTTGTTTGGTGTTGTCTTATGGGCCCTGTTAAATCACCTATAGAAAGGCTTGTAAAGGAGGTTTCGAATGAATTATACTGAAATGTGGAGAGAACTTGTGCCATGCCAAGTATGCAGATATGCATATTGGTTATACACATTAGAATTAATCTCTATAAAGAGATTATATCTGCATATGAGACAAAAAAAGCCTTAGCAATTAGTAAAGATGTTGGTATCTGAAGTGTTTGTGTTTGTAGTCAGCAGCTGTCAGTGGAAGGTGTATGCTAGCTTTGGTTGCATGCAGGTAGCCTTCCCTGTCAATGGAAAACAGGAAACTTCCCAAATTACGTTAAATAACAAATGGAAAACACCAATTATGTTCGGTACTTTTAGTTCATGAGCTTTGGTGCCACATTACACAGCTCTGTCCATTAAGAGGTGTTTTTTGTGTTGTACATTTCTTGCTTTTTAGAAAGGCACTGTCCTGTGCCTTCTACTTTGTTGTGGTTTATATGTCATGTATCAGTGGCGTTTTCTCCTGGAGGCCAAGGGAAGCCAGGCTTCCCCTGTTTCTGTGGACTGTAGTTATCATTTTAATAAATATAAAAAACACTTCGTTTTGTTTCGGTAATTATTCTGTGCTGTGTGTTGCTGCCGTCTCTCCCCCATTCTCATTGAGTATCTTACAAAGAGAGAAACAGAGCTCCTCTAGAGCAGTGTTTCTCAAACTTTTTCATACCAAGGACCACTTAACCAATAAAACTCCACAAATATAAAAAAATACATGGTTTTTCTAGAACAGATTGCAAATCGCCTGAAAATGGTAGAAACAGGTGGCAACAAACTTAAGCTCGCTCCATTGCGGAGATATTCCCGCGAGAGTGCAGAAAACTTAAATGTATTTATTTCAAATGTGAAATGTTACCAATATACTCACGGACCACTAGGGGGCGCTCACGGACCACCAGTGGTCCGCGGACCACACTTTGAGAAGCACGGCTCTAGATGTTATGGTGAAACAGTATATTGCACTCACTGTTGCGAGTCGAGGGAAGGCCAGCCGAAATTGGCTTCCCTTGGTGATTTTCTTTGCTGGATTGACCAATCAGATGAGGCTACCGTCATGCCCCTGCCAACCTGTGATTAGTCAGGGCCACCAGCCCTCTGGCTTCCCTTGGCATGGCGGCCATGGCCCCAGACTAATCACTCCAATCAGATCGCATCAATTTCATACTGCCATCACCGCTGTTAGCAAGTAGCAACATTAGCAAGTGCAGTTATGGAGGGTGGAGATTCTAGAGTATTTAGTAAAACATAATGTTTCGAAACTTTCGCTACTTTGCTACTTTTGGACTAAGGACTGAGCTAATTACAGAGACGAGGACTGCTGCTGCACTTGCCGTGTGTGGGAGGGAAGGGAAGAGAAGGTGGACTATCGCATGCAATGTTTCTGCACTTAACTGTTTTTGAGTTATGTTTCATACACGTAGCCTACTGATACTTTGATGTGAATGTAACACTTTAAAAGTCTCCTGATTTAGTTTGTGAATGAATGCTTATTATTTTCATTCATTACCGAATCTGCATTAAGCGGCTGGTTATGCATTTGGGTGGGGGGTTGGCTGCACCAATTAATAAGAAAATGCATAAATTAATAAGACGAGAGAGTTTCGGCCGGAGAGTGCGTGCGGACCTGTCGGTTAGATAACAGGCGTGTGCAAGTCCTGCATCTGTATGATACAAATGTGTGTACAATTATACCGGGCGCTGTATTGACCCCACTGCACAGTCCACTACAGTTCAGGAAGTAATCTCTCCTGAAACTGATTATTTCAGCCAACATAAAAAGTGTGCATCAAAAGCAGCAACAACTTAAACTCAAGGTTAAAGAGAATCATAGCGAAGTTTATGAAGGGTTTCCTTGTCACCAACCCCATGGTTATTCCAACAAGTGGACAGGCTTCACTGGCAGACTATCAGAAGTGCTCCTGATCAGTCTTCCACACGTAACTCTTTGATACGATAGATGTGACACGAGAAAGAAAAGAGGGTGTTTTATAAGCCAGTGCGGGTCAAACACACGGCTGAAGGGTGATGAATCACGATGCGATGAGGATGACATGAGCGACTTCAAAGGCACCAAGAGAAATCACATTTACTTTCTGACAGCATGTTAACACACCGCTGCGATGTGCATCATGCAGGAATGGCTGAACAGGAATTAGCACACAGAACACACACCACAAAGCTAACAGACAGGCAAGGATACTCATCAATCTTCCTTCAGTGCTATATTCTCCCTTTCCATCTTGTCTTTTCTTTCTCTTTCTGCTTTCACATACAAACAGACAGCCACTCAGGTGGGGTAATCGAATGTGACAGCAAATCCTGAGAGAGTTGTTGGCAGGTTATCAGGTTAACCTGTGAAATGTAACCCACCTGACACCAGCAGCTTGGCTGTGACACGGCAGACACGGGTGAATCACTCCGGCAGATACTGGAGGCTAAATACAGTAGCTTCCTTTTCAGCAGAGGTATTTTCACCTTTTTTCTGAGTAGTTCAGGAAAGCTGCAGAGTAAATGGAATCTGTGGCCGTTTCTCAATCTCGAGGACACTGGCTTCCAAGCCAATATTTCAAGGATGCTACGTCATCGAGTGCTGCCGAAGGACTGTTCCAATCTCCAGCATACTTGGAATTCCACCGAGGCCGCGTCCTTGGTTTGGGGGAAATTTCGAGGCTGCACATGTTACGGTGGAGCGAAGGAAGCAGGTAGGACCCAAATGCAGATTAAAGTAAAAACTCCTTTATTTCAAGGCTAGGGCTAGGGATATAAACAAAGACAAAACAGAACCCTCACCGACGAACTAGTCATGACACAAGACGAACCAACACTCAACACTGGGAGACAGGGGAATTTAAACACAGGGTAACTAGACACAGGTGGGAACAATCAGGAAATTAGACGCACCAGGGAAACTAACGACAGGAGGAAAAACACAGGGAAAAGGACCAGACAATATACCAAGCGGAAAACATGACGGGGAGAACAGCAAAACACCCAAACCAAGACATAGAAAACGTGACAAAACAATAATCGTAACAGAACCCCCCCCTCAAGGGACGGATTCCAGACGTCCCTAAAATACCAAAACAGTCCCATAAACGTCCAAAAAACAATGTCCAGCAGGGTGGGTGGAGGGGGACCGGAGGAGGGACATAAAACTAGGGCCACCAGGGTGGGTGGAGGGGGTCAGGAGGAGGGACGCAAAACTAGGGCCACCAGGGTGGGTGGAGGGGGTCTGGAGGACGGGACTGAACTGACCGCCCAGGGGCACGGCAGAGGACCAGGAAGGGGTCTCGGGCGGATGGCCCGGGGGCAAGGCAGGGTCCAAAAAGGGGGATTCGGGCGGACGGCCCGGGGGCAAGGCAGAGGACCAGGAACGGGTCTCGGGCGGACGGCCCGGGGGCAAGGCAGAGTCCAAGGTGGGGGTTATGGAGGGGCGAAGACCACCGCGGCCGGGAAAGTCAGGGGGCCGGGCTCGAGGGTGAAGGCCGTGACTCTCAGGGGCCCGGGATCGAGGGTGAAGGCCGTGGCTCTCAGGGGACCGGGATTGAGGGTGAAGACTCCGGCTCTCAGAGGGCCGGGCTCGAGGGCGAAGACCGGACAGCTCCGGAGGCCGGGCAGGAACCGGTGTCGACCGGACCGGACCTGGAGGCCGGGCAGGAAAGCGCTGATGGGACAGCTCCGGAGACCGGGCAGGACCCGGTGTCAGCCGGACAGAAACCGGAGCCGGTCGGACAGGCTTCGGCAGGATCCCCCACGGAAGTGGACCAGGAGTTGGCAGGAACCCCGGCGAGACAGGTGATGGAGATGGGGCTGACAGGGCCCCCGGTAGAACCTCCAACGGCACGGGATATAGGGTTGGCAGGACCCCCGGCAGGGGAGTAGACGGCGGGACCACCAACGAGAAAGGAGAAGGAGCTGGCAGGCCCCCCGGCAGGAGAGTAGACGGCGGGACCTCCAACGGGACAGGACATGGAGCTGGCAGGACCCCCGGCAGGGGAGTAGACGGCGGGACCTCCAACGAGACAGGAGAAAGGGTTGGCAGGACCCCCGGCAGGGGAGCAGACGGCGGTACCTCCAACGAGAAAGGAGAAGGAGCTGGCAGGCCCCCCGGCAGGAGAGTAGACGGCGGGGCCTCCAACGGGACAGACATACGACTGGCAGGACCTCCGGCAGAGGAGTAGTCGACGGAGCCCCCAACGGGACGGGACCCGGAGTAGGGACCCGAGAGGAGACTCGAGAGGAGACTCGAAAGAGGAACCAAGGGGGAACTCGAGAGGGGACTCGAGAAGGGACTCGAGAGGAGACTCGAGAGGAGACTCGAGAGGGGAACCAAGGGGGAACTCGAGAGGGGACTCGAGAGGAGACTCGAGAGGGGAACTAGAGGAGGGACTAGAGAAGGGAACTCGAGAGGGGACTCGCGAGGGGAACTAGAGGAGACTGGAGAGGGAACTCGAGAGGGGACTGGAGAGGAGACTGGAGAGGGACTGGAGAGGGGACTCGAGAGGGGACTGGAGAGGGGACTCGAGAGGGGACTCGAGAGGGGACTGGAGAGGGGACTGGAGAGGGGACTGGAGAGGGGACTGGAGAGGGGACTCGACAGGGGACCTGTGTCGGTCGGTACGCCGACAGGACTCGGGGAGCTGGCGTCGGCTGGAGAGCCAGCAGGAGACGAGATGCTGGAGTCGGTCGGTACGCCGACAGGACACGGGGAGCTGGTGTCGGCCGGAGACGAGGGGCTGGAGTCGAAACCATGGCTGTTGGGGCCAGCACTGGAGCCGGAACCATGGCTGTTGGGGCTCGGGCTGCTAGCCTGGCCTTGCGACGACTCCTCTTAGCAGCTGCCTGAATACTCCGTGGACCTCCATAAGCCAGACGAGTTCCGGAATACGACTCCTGGACAGGAGCAGGAACTGGGGCAGAAGCACGGGTTGACTTCAGGCGGAACCCACCAAGGCGTATGGTGCCAGATTTGGAATTGGGAGACATGGAGCTAGCATGCCTAGGGCTAGCAGGCCGGGAATCACATGCTTGAAGGAAGTCCAAAATCCAGTCAGGTAAGAACTCAACAAAACATGGTTTCTCTGCTGCCAACCGGAGCGCCTCTACCAGAGCGGCCCTCCTCTGCCGAACACTGGACGCTCCCTTCCACCAATCGAAGCAGCAAGCCAGATAGAAGGTTAAATGCTGCAATTCAACCTCCCATGGATCATCTGCTGGGTCCATTTGTGGTTGGTTCGTAATGTTACGGTGGAGCGAAGGAAGCAGGTAGGACCCAAATGCAGATTAAAGTAAAAACTCCTTTATTTCAAGGCTAGGGCTAGGGATATAAACAAAGACAAAACAGAACCCTCACCGACGAACTAGTCATGACACAAGATGAACCAACACTCAACACTGGGAGACAGGGGAATTTAAACACAGGGTAACTAGACACAGGTGGGAACAATCAGGAAATTAGACGCACCAGGGAAACTAACGACAGGAGGAAAAACACAGGGAAAAGGACCAGACAATATACCAAGCGGAAAACATGACGGGGAGAACAGCAAAACACCCAAACTAAGACATAGAAAACGTGACAAAACAATAATCGTAACAGCACATGGGTAGACTTCGCGTCCTTAAAATCCCCACAATGTTTTGCGCACGGACCAATTTCAAAAACCCTTGCGGAGAATTGCGGAGTATTTTTCATATCCACTAGATGGCGCTCGGTAGGATTAAAGCACTGATATTCAGGGCCCAGGAGTTCAAAACTTTTAATCTCAATCAGATCCGATCAGACAAGTCGGACACATTTTGTCCCTGGAGTTCAAAGCAATTCAGGATAGGATCACCCTGATCCAGATTACGACTTTTCAAGATGACGAGATCCTGAATGTCAGTGCTTTAATCCTACCGAGCGCCATCTAGTGGAAATGAAAAATACTACAAGGAAGACAAGAGACCACATTGCAGAGACATCTATAATGTCTAATTATATTTTTTTATTTGAAAGGTGATGACAGATGATGGACTTTTTTTTTGTTGAAGATATTTTTACTTTAATCTAAATTACATTTGTGATTGACAATCTTTGCTGTGATACTTTTATGAGCATACCCATTTATGTCATCGACATTTGGTTGAAAACAAAATAGGCCACCACAAACGTGAGCAAAAATGGAAAAAATACAATGTGTTTCCCATGAAGGCTAAAAATTGTGTATTAATTCAGTTAACAAACTTTGCCATCTAATTTAAATTGAAACATATTTTAAAATAAATGGTCCAGTACATGTTGCTCTGGTAATCCACTGGGAATCCACCCTTCTGTTGGGATCAGGATAATCCAGTTTTTTGGGATCAAACTACCCGTTTTGAAGATTTGATCCAGATTAAAGCTTGGATTGGATTTCCTGATCTGATCGGATATCAAAGTGATCCTAATCTTGTTGTTTGGTTTGAACTCCCCAAAATCCAAATCTGATCCGACCAGATAGGGATTACAAGTTTTGAACTCCTGGGCCCAGGATCTAGTCATCTTGAAAAGTCGTAATCTGGATCAGGCTGATCCTATCCTGAATTGCTTTGAACTCCAGGGACAAAATGTGTCCGACTTGTCTGATCGGATCTGATTGAGATTAAAAGTTTTGAACTCCTGGGCCCTGGGATATTAAATTGCAGCCATATTGCACAGCTGTTTAACATCTTAAAATCACTCTAACATTTACAGTACATCTCTTCCTTGCAGATATAGTTACACCAAAGGGGATAGGAGTTTTTAAACCTGGATTTAGATTCTCAAAAACATAAAGACGTGCTTTGTGAAAGATATGCAGCATATTGCAAAACATTGTATCAGTGAAAATGAGATTGCAGTCAATTAATGCGGTGTGATGAGGGTCTGTAGCTCGAGGCAGCCGCTCTGAGACGGAGACGCCCGCCAGCCTCCGTTTATTGAGAGCTCAAGAATCAACACCGAAACCATAACCAATCAGTCAAGGATTCTCATTTCAGCTGTTAACATCCATCTGCAAGTCTACAGCAGTTCGACTGACACCAACAAAGCACATTCATGATGAAACGGAGAGCAACCACTGGGGCGCCGTGTTATTGCTGTCAGCCCCTTCTTGCACACAATGAGGCGGTTGTAGCTCACTGAGTTTCACACACATCAGTCACTGGTCTTCAGTCACCGATGGCAAGCTTTGATCCGCAGGATAAAGGTGACTTTGAGGCAGCGTCTGCATCGCCTGATAACACGATGATGACATGAAAATGTAATGATCATGGCAGATATAAAGATGCGGAGGAGGAAGATATGGAGGATCAGTGAAAGATAAGTTTGCCGTTGATAAAATAGATTCTGACGGCGATAATGAAGAAGATTTAGAGAAAAAGTGGGTATGTTAGCTTTGGATCGTGATTGTGATCCTGATGATGTCGCTGAAAGAAATTACATTCATTCCTATAGATCAAAAATGGAGAAGGTTTTATTTTCTGTTGTCCTTGTTTTGTTTTTTAAGTTAACGGGCGTATTTCAACGTGGGACTGTCCCTCTGTGGGACTAATAAAGGTATTCTGATTCTGATTCTAATATTGCTTGGTTGAAAATGGTTACTCAGTGATGAGTTCTTCCATTAACCCTTTAAATGAAGCTAAAATCAAGAGAAAAGGACCCGTTCAAATCCAGCTTTGGACAGTCTGCCGTGGTGCCATCCCATTTCAAAGTGCTGTTCGACGCTCGGCGTAACCCTCGGCGTACACTCAAACATCCAATCACAGAGCTTGAGGACTATCACGGGGTTTGTCAAGCGGAGAGAATACTTAGCCTACTTCCGGGTGTAAAATGATCTAAAGCAACTAGCCTACTAAGAGCTGCTCCGACCCTCGGTCCTGACGGACTCCAACTTGTGTTTATTAATCAAACAAATAAATAAACACAAGGATAATGATGTGTTATTGTTGAGTAAATAACAGTGTGTGGTTTAGAAAGGAATACAAAATCAGATTTCAGTATTCTGAGCCCCTACTCTCCCCATAACTGACGGCAACAAAAGTCCTACATTATTCAATTAAAATAACGAAGTAAAGTGTGTGGCTTGATATTGCGTAAGAAAATGCGTTTGATAAACGCAGTGAGAATGGATCTTCAGGTAGCATTCGCTCGCGATCTCAAGTCGTCTACAACATACGTTTAGCGAGCTATAGAAGCCTATGGACATCCCGGAAAGTTGAAAATGTACGCTAAGGGCCTCCCCCCCTTGCGTTGGAAAAAGCCGGCACGGCCGCCGGCACGAAATCATTCCTGCGGTGCATGAAATGGCTCTTCTGTGACATGGCACTTTCTATGCACTTCACTTGCCCATGCACAGATATATTAATCTACAGCCAACGACAACAGCTGGACTTCATTCCGAAAGCGTTGGCTTTGGAGAGCCATGTGGCGTTTTCATACGCATATGTAAACATGCACTCAAGGCACAATGCTGGTGAATTGTATCTGCTATCTGCATCAACTGTGGCTCAGAGACATGTAGCCGCAATGCATGGCAAGTGCTGTTTAAATATGCCAACATCCCCTCCCTCATGCTGTTTGAAATCGCAGGTCGACTGTTTGTTTTTGATATTGCAATTTGCCTCAACAATGCAATCTGAACCAGGGGACAGCTATCAGAAATGATGTTGTGTGCGTGCGCGTGTGCATGTGATGTTCTTTTATGTGCAATTGTAGATATGACTGTATTGCCCTCTGTCTGTTAGAGTTGAATGTCATGACTGATACAAAGAAAACATGGGCTCCAAGATAAATGAGTTGAAAAGAATGCAATGGCATGTTCCCGTGTTCATGTTCACACGCAATCAACACGTTAAACAATACTTTCATGTTGGCCTTGGAGCATTGGAACCAGGGTGGGCTCTAGAACAAATCGAATGGGGGGGCAATCATTTACCAAGGGGGGGCACACACTGCCGTCAACAACCAACACACAAACACCAACGCAACTTCAAAAAACATGCTGTAAAGTCTGTTGTCTTCCACACACATTGCAGGGTGTAGTGCTATTGTATAGCGCACCTATGACCTGTGCCTACATGCACGGTTGTGGCACGACCACCAAAACAGAAACATATAAGGACATAGGCCACCATATAAAAAGTGTGCAAATGTGTTTAGTATCCTATCCATGTGAACATGTTTTAGGTGGGGGTGGACCTAACCTCCTCTAGGAGGGTCCGGGGGCATGCTCCCCCGGGAAGATTATTTTTAAAATATTGAAGTGAAAAGCATCAATCTGGTGCACTTTGAGAGCAACATGAAGAGATCTATGGATAGCCTACATCTCTCAGCATCCATATGAAACAGAACTGTACACAGATGTACTTTTTCTTTGTGGATATTTTACTAATCACTCCCCTTTTAAACTGTATTCTTGTGTTACTGTCCTATAGTATTTCATGCCTGTTTTTCATTTATTCTCTTATTCTTTAATAACTATAATGATCATATAAAGGTATTCCTCGCAAATACTTGTTTACATAAATGGTGACCAAACCGTTTGAGACCCACTGAGATAACTTACACTGAAGTGAACTATCTAAACACTGAGAGAGTCCTTACCTCACTGAGCTGAGGTTATACGATCCTCTCAGTCTGACAGGAGAGGACTCTCCTCCACCTTGGTGTAGAAACAGCTCTTTATATCCGTTAGCATAGCTAGCTAACCAGATGCTAACAACAACATTTCAAGTTACCGTTCAACTCACAAAATGCGCTCGTGCCACACACACAGAGCCGAGCTTGAATGAAACACAGAGACACAGAAGTAGGCTACTTGTACTGTACTGTATATCATATTATTTTCGATGGCTTTGCTGTATAATCAGTGTAACAGATGAACAGATCGCCACTGGGCTTTTATCTAAACACGTAATGATAACAAAACAAAGGTCGGGGGTCATTGGTCAAGCAACACACCAATCAGAGAGCAGCAGTGAGCACACCTCAGGCTGTGTTTTATATTTCTATTATTTATTTCTAATGTATTTCACACAAAAAAACTTTAGAGGAAACGTTTTCACTTATATTATTTTTTTTTAACGGCAAAGTGGCAAGGCTTGCCCACCCTGCGTTGGGGGGGGCACAGTGACTCATTTGGGGGGCATGGCCCGCGAATGACCCCCCATGACGCCGACCCTGATTGGAGCAACATGATACTGATCACAGCATGTATCTTGTTCCCTGATCCGGCTGAAAAAGGAACAAAAACCCCGTAATAATTCTGGATTATTGCAGAGTTAGATGATGCTCACATGCGAGGATCTGTTGTTTCCACATACTGTATGTAATAGACACATACAGACAAACACGATGCCAGACTGGATGCCAATCTCTCCATCACAGCTTTGATGTTTGTTGCGAGGCAGGACTCCCGCAGGACGCCCAGCGCTCCGCATTACTGGCAATATTACACACAGAATTATTATTTAGATTTCCTCAGGGGCAAAAAGGAAAAGCAGGAAAATGGTGGATGTGTGCGTATATGAGTTGGATTGGATTTGTGATTGTTTGCACATGAATAAAGTGTGTTAGCGTGTAGTCAGAGACATATGGAACGATGGAGATAAGGCATTCAGAAGAGATCCTCTGCAGGAAACAACACCAGACACGCCCACACACACATAATGCAAACGACTGCAGGGGACGTACATATGGAGAATCGCTCGGTCCCTCTGGGATCCATGCATAGACGGTGACAGACGAACATGAGACGCATGTGCACAGCCCGACATGCAATACGTCTTTCAAATGCTCCGATGCAATGTGCAGCACGAGGAGTAAGAAGACGCCAAAGGAAATTAATAACTTGGAAAGCAACACCGAGTTTGTACGTTTGTTTGTGAGCCAAGAAACCAACTTTAGAAAGGTCAGAGGTTAGCGCACGGCAGCTCATGTTCTGGGTCCACATCAGATGGATGCAAGCATTCTGGATTCCTCTACAAACTTATAATGATATACAGAAAAATAGAAGCTCCTGGAGGTCAAAATAAAACTAAAAAGGAGTACCCAATGTAGCTTGGAGAGTCAAACCTGTTTTTTCCCCATGGTATGTGAATTTGCATTTTATTTTCTCTAGAGCAGGGGTGTCAAACTCAATTTCAACTCGGGCCACATTAGCATCATGGTTGCCAGTTTTATATATAAGAATACATTTATAAATATTTAATACATACAAAATAATGTATTATATAACATTATTGCCTCTGCATTGGATTATTATCGGATAGGGTATAACTTCATAATTAACTACGTCTGAAAGCAGGAGTCTAGAGCAAACAATTGCAAGTCTCTTCAGTGCGCATGTCACAAAATGATTTAAAAAGAAAAGCCAAATTCTGGAAAAACAAAAGAAAATAAGTGACATTTTGAAAAAAAAATCAAATTCCGAGAAAAAAGTCTAATTTGAGATGCATTGTGGGACATGTAGTTTATGGGCAATGTGCTTCTATAAAGCGGCGTGTAACCATATAATAAACATATTATATTCTTTGCAAGCTCTTGTGGGGCCACATGAAATGAAGTTGCGGGCCGGATTTGGCCCCCGGGCCTTGAGTTTGACACCCCTGCTCAAGAGAATATTACAGAGAACATATATAGTTACAAAGAAAGCTGATAAAGGATGTCATTTTTGTAACTGCTTTTATGGAGTTTTAAATTAAAAGTATATATCTGTAAAATAGGAGAGTATTTCAGGAAATGTTAAGAAGATATTTAAACAAAACAGAAAAACAGATTCGTTTTTTAACAGCCGAATTATCACACAGACTTATGAGGAAAAAGCAGCTTTAAATGCCCTTTAAATTCCAGTCCTTTCTACACTTCGAATACATCCTTCATTATAAGCACAGTAACTTTTCTGTAAGTGCCATTTCACACATTTCTGTTGCCTACAGTACACGCAACAGTATTTCCAGGAGAAGAATCAAGCTGTTAGTACTATAACATCAACGTTCTGAATGCCAGAGTGCAGCAGGTCACAAGCAGGCAGTTATCTAGTCTGGGAGAAACAAAGGAAGTGCTGCTCAGTGATGAGATCTGTCACAGTGATGTATGGCTCTATAAAGACTGAACTTGAGACGCTGGAGAAGATATGTTTCGAGGATAAGGTTCTGGTTGGAAAACTTCAATGATTAAAGCGGACCAAAGGTTTTCTGGAATTACATTTGAGTCGTTCATAAACACCATTTTCAAGTGTGTGGTGCTCACTGGAAAAAATGCTGCTCAAAAATCAAGTAAAAGAATAATGAAAAATGAGGTGTTTTCGCTTGTAATAAGTAAAACGATGTGCCAATAAAACAAGTGAACATCTGCTTGGTTAGATTTCTTGAAAGACGGGATATTTAGATAAAGGAGATCTTGTGATTAGCTCGATCAGTAAATGTTGTGGTACAAAATAAGCCTGCAATGCTCAAAACTGATGTTAGTTGGTGATTTTCCAATAAGAATCAAGGAAGATTTATTTGTTAAAACAAGATGAATAATCTTTTACAAAAATCACAGCAGAAACAAAATACGATGTTTTCAAGAGTCTCGAAGATGCATTGTTTAAAAACAAGACCCTGCACTGCATTGTTACCTCTTTAGTTATTAGGTCTTATATCGGGCGTAAAGACATATTAGTCAAAGTAGAAATTAGACGAATATACTTGGCAAGATCTTTAGTTTTTACAGTGTGGGTGGTTTTTGTTGAACATGTCGGCTATTTAGACATCCAGAAGATATTGTAGCGATCCTGCATAGGATGTTCAGGGTGTCACTCAGGCATCCCCCGTCGCTCTGCCAATCATAGAGCTGCACAGTGATGCTGGTTGAGGTGCGGGCCTGTGGTTGGGGGAGCGGACGGGGAAGGGCGGGGAGTTGTGACGTAGACACTGCTATATCTATATGTGTAGGGGTAGGAGTTAAGTGAGTGTGGGAAGTGTGAGGTAGAACCCCCACAATGTACCTGTGATCATCTGTAAAGAATATCTGTTATTAAAGCCTAATAACGAGAAGCCTGTTTCCGACTCACCTTGTGAACGTTACAGTATGAAGGAGCATCCATTTGGAGACCATCCAGCTCAACACTGAAAATGTACTGGATTTTCCTTTTAGTTTCATAAATGTTCAGTTCAGTTCAACACTGAGGGCCTCTGAACCCGTCCGAATAGGAAAAAACAACCATCCATCCATCCATCTTCTCCCGCTTATCCGTGGTCGGGTCGCGGGGGTAGCAGTTCCAGCAGAGAGCCCCAAACTTTCTTTTCCCCTCATCAACCAGCTCTGACTGGGGGGTCCCAAGGCGCTCCCAGGCCAGCGAAGAGATATAATCCCTCCACCTGGTCCTAGGTCCAGACCCGGCGGCAGACATACGTCTCTGTGCGGGCATTTGATGTACCAGGGCGGGCCCACTCCGAAACTTACATTTCCCGGGAAAACTGAATTGTGAGAGAGCTGACATGCTGAAAACCCAACCCCTGCAGGGGGGTCTGGGGAGATTCTCCCCCAGGAGATGTTTTTGAAATACTAACATAAAATACACATTCTGGTCCTCTCTTGAGAAGAAAAATAAATAAATCTATTACTACACAACATGTTTAAAAAATGAATGCCATTTCAGTTTTGTGTTACTTTGTTCTGAAAGCTGAACCTGCTGCTCCCTCACGGAGAGAAGAGGCTGTGAATTACTTTACATTGTGGATAAGGGTGGAAAGCCCCCATTGTTCTGTGTGTCAAAATGAAAGACAGCCCACACATCAATCATCAAACCGTGGGGTCTTATTTAATTACGTGTTGATTTCTATCAACACGTAATGTTGTATCGATGTATATAGAGATGTACTACAGCAAAAATATTCTCCGTCGGGACTTCCTGCAACAACACCACGTCGTTATCTTGATTCTGATTGGCCAGAAGACATTATCAAAGATGTTCAATTGAGAAGATGATCACTACGTGACAACAGTTTTCAAACCGTTTCTAGTCTTCGGTATTTCCAGACAAGTGGCTGCTGAAATCAATCTTACTAACTGCTGTCTGTGCAATTTACTCCGCGCGAGTTGGCGGACTTTATTTAGCATACTTTAAAGCCATTTATTGGTATGGCTGTAGCCTACCCAAGTATACCCTGGCGCCACCACTGAACATAATAATAAAACAATTAAAATGTTGTATTCAGCCCTGATTAAAACAGCGGGCCCAAATCCTGGATGGTCGGGCCCAAATCCTGGATGGATGACGCCGGGTCTGCCTAGGTCTACCCCTTGGTCTCTTCCCAGCTGGACGTGCCTGGAACACCTCCCTAGGGAGGCGCCCAGGTGGCATCCTAACTAGGTGCCCGAACCACCTCAACTGGCTCCTTACGACGCGAAGGAGGAGCGGCTCAACTCCGAGTCCCTCCCGGATGACCGAACTTCTCACCTGATCCCTAAGGGAGACGCCAGCCACCCTGCGGAGAAAACCCATCTCGGCCGCTTGTATCCGCGATCTCGTTCTTTCGGTCATGAGGAAAAAACAATCAGGTAATTCCATTTGCTTTTTAAATAAGGGTTTAACAGGTAATCCTTGTGTTAAGAAAGATGTGGTCAATCAGTAGTTAATCGGTAACCAAAGTAGAAATAATTAAACGGGCTGAGGCAGAGTCGGCAAAGCAGAAAAGTTAATTATAAAACAGCATTAGAAAAATACTTTTGAATACATTACATATTTCCAATTTCCAAATTAACAACTCCAAAACTAAACAAGTTAATGAGCTGCGGAGTGAATGAATAACACAGACGTACAGGGTGCCGTGTGTACTTCAGACGTGCATTACAGCCAAATTAAATTAGCGTGGACCGAAGCTGTAAACCCCTAATTAACCCTCGGTTAATTACATACACAGATGTTAAAGCCAAGAATTATGATTTCCATCGGCCTGATCAGTTTATAAACAATAAAAACTACAAGATAATAAATCTCTTAATCCAAGATACTGACAGTTGAAACGAACAAGGTTGTATTTAAATGTAATTAATCGATGACAGAAAGAGAGGTAATGTTCTCTTCACTTGACCTTGACTTTATACTTCTGAACGGACGAATTAAGTCTTTCATTTAGCTCACTGGGCTAAGAGAAAATGCAATCTACTTTTATGAACTTCATTATGCAGAATTCGATTTGCATGAACATTATGAACGTGTTTGCGAAAGCTTTCCGTGTGTGCAGAGTGGATTAAAGCAGAGTGGATTCACTGCACAGCTCTGCCATCAGTGATTAAATCTGCGCGGACAGAAACCTCTAACTGGCCGTCGCGAGCTCATCTCCGGACAGGATATCGACACCGTCTGGATCCCAATTCTCATTCTGCTCGGGTGTTTCCCCAGAGCTCCGGTCTGAAAAGGCCACGAGTTATTTCCATATTTATTGTGCTGCTTCGGTCCCCGATGAATAAATCAAAGGCCTGGGTAATAGCCGTCTACAGATTCCTTAATAAATCGTTGCCTTAATGCGCTTCATTACGTACTGGCTTGTGTTTGAGGTGGCTCAAAATGCCACTTTGTTTTCATTTACTGAACAGTCATGTCTAGCTCTGTCTGTGCGATAACTCCCTCTCTTCTTCCCGCTCTGCTCTCTCTCCGTGTCTGGGCTTCGTGGAGGCAGTCTGGGGGTCTTAATCACGCTACTCTCCCTGATTAAAACCAGTGTAGTAAGCCAATTACGACGTCCACAGGTGGGCAATTAGGAGAGTGGATGTGCGGCACCGAGCTGAAGTGGGTCAGACGAGACTTTAGGTCAGGGGTGTTTCTCCTTTGATTTGGAGACACTGCTCCAACTTCCCGTCTCCAGTCATTAACAGAGCTCGGCTGGTTTGTTTCCACTCCTCGGTGAAAACAACTAAATGAGGAGCGGGTTTCAGACTCCGTGTCACGATGCCCTGAAGTACAAGAGGACTAAGGTTGACGTGGTCATCAACAACGCCCTCAGGATTATAACTGGATGCTTGAAGCCTACCCCTGTGTCCCTCTTGCCAGTCCTCGCGGGAATAGCTCCGGCCGGCCTCCGACGGGAGGCTGCCACCCTCGCCCTGATCAGGAAAGCCCAAAAGCATGACTGGCACATCCTGCATAACACGACAACGAGAGCAGCGTCCCTAAGTAGGCTCAAGTCCCGCCTCCCCTTCAACAAGGCAGCACAAGATATTCTCAACTCCACCTCTGAGGACCTCTCCAGAGATTCATGGTTGGCGGCTGCTTGGAGGCAGGAGTGGGAGCTAGCCAGGCCCTCCCGCATCCATCGCTACATCTGCAACCCAGGAGATGGCGCCATAGGAGGAGACGACCTACCACGCCGGCAATGGACCACTCTGAACCGTCTACGAACTGGGGTCGGTCGCTTCAAAACCTCGATGAAGAAGTGTGGCCTGGCAGACAGTGCTGCATGCGAGTGCGGTGACCCTGAACAGACTGCCGAACATATAATCACCATCTGCCCCTTATATAGACCGCCCTCGGAAGCCAGCCTCTTCGACGTAGGACCAGAGATGCGGGCATGGCTACACGACACCGAGTTGGACCTCTGACGTTACACGAAAGAAGAAGAAGACAAGAGGACAGTGGGCTTCTCTTATCCCATCTACAATACAGTAGCATTCACTCATGGGGTTTGGGAAGTAGTGGAGTACAAATACTTTGTTACTGTACTTAAGTACATGTTTCTGGTATCAGTACTTTACTCCACTACTTATTTTTCAGACGACTTTTAAGTCGGTTCCTTTAGTCTGAACGTGTGTCTGGTGGCGTGATCATTATTCTTTAGAGTCACTGCGTGCCTATTGATTGGAACACGATCCGTGTATCCATCACTTCCTGGTCTTCTCTAAAGAAGAGGGACCAATGGAAACGTTGTCATGTTGCCGTTGGTCACCATGGAAACATTCATTAGCTAACAATGACATTATTGTTCTATTAATATAAAGGGAGGTCAGGTACTCTTTAAAGCAGCTGCTAGCTATGGGTACTTTTTACTGAAGGACACTTCAAAGCCCTCTTTACTTTGAATTGAGTAAAGAAGTTTAGTCAGTACTTCTACTTCTACCAGAGAACTTTTAAACACAAGTATCTGTACTTCTACTTGAGTAAAGGATGTGTTATACTTTTGCCATCTCTGCTGAAGGACAAGAGTGAGCTTCTGTAGTGTCATACTGTAGTGTTCACTCATTGTCTTTATATACTGAATGCACAAAACAGATTTAAAATGCTGATAGAGGAAGTTATTAAAAATAACCTGTTCGTACTTTTTCATTGTTTTATGGTTAATCACAAAAATCATGCTCAGGATCATTTAAAGTGTACAAAATCTCTAACAAAAGATTATCTTTGAACAATGAAAATATATCACTGCTTTGTATTTCTCCTCATGTGCCCACCATATATATCTTCTTACGTCAGACAGGAGGTATACCACACTTATTAGGGAAGTATAACCATACATTCAGTCAATCAAACTTCAACCAAATGTCCAAAGTGAAAAAAATTGAGTTTTCGAAAAAAGGAAGGTGTGTGAGTGAGGTCCAGTCCTTTTCACTCTTTTACGCTTTCCTCATGCCTTCTCCTCCTCCTCCTCCTCCTCTCCTCCTCCTCCCTTTCCTACCAGACGCTTTATCACTTTCAAACACACACACACACACACACACACACACACACACACACACATGCCATGTATACATCACTTCAGGGGACATTACATTGACTTACATGCATTTCCTGGAGACTTATCCTAACCTTAACCATAACGCTGATGACGTTCAGATATATCTACCTCTCAATGCTAATGCCAACTCCTTACAGCAATTGATGGACTGCTTGGCTGAAATTAAATCCTGGCTGAGCCAAAACTTCCTCACCCTCAACGAGAGCAAGACCGAGGTAATTTTGTTTGGACCCCAACCTCCGGCCTCCCAGGTTGACATTCTTGGCTCCCTGAGTAAAAACATCCTCCCCGCTGTAACGAACCTTGGAGTAACCTTCAATAGCACTTTTAAATTCGATAAACAGGTCAGCAGCGTAGTCAAAACCTGCTTTTTTAAATTACGACTATTGGCTAAGACCAAGTCGTTTTTATCTTTTAAAGACTTAGAGAGGGTAATTAACGCTTTTGTGACATCGCGACTGGACTACTGCAACGCTTTGTATGTGGGCATGGATCAGGCATCCATAAAACGCCTGCAGCTAGTACAGAACGCAGCTGCACGTCTCCTGACTGGCCACAAAAGGCGTGACCACATTACCCCCATTCTGGCCTCACTTCACTGGCTTCCAGTTCGGTTCCGAATAGATTTTAAACTCCTTTTATTTGTTTTTAAGGCCCTAAACGGGCTGGCTCCGGCTTATATAGCTGACTTAATCCAGCCAGAGCTCTAAGGTCTGCCGACCAAATGCTGCTGGTAGTGCCGAAAACCAGGCTAAAAACTAGAGGGCACCGAGCCTTCGCAGCAGCTGGTCCCAGGCTCTGGAACACTCTGCCCTTACCTGTGAGGTCGGCCCGGACACTAGGGGCTTTTAAATCCTCTCTAAAAACACACTTTTTCTCTCTGGCCTTTTAAAAGTGAGCAGAGCATGACATTTTTCATTTTGTATTTTAACTGTGTCTGCCTTTATATTTGTTGTTTTTAACTTAAATGCTACAAATTGCAATATGTTCCGTATATATTTTTTATTCATGTACAGCACTTTGGCGCGACCGAAAGTTGTTTTAAAATGTGCTTTATAAATAAACTTGATTTGATTTGAACTAACACATGCCTAACCCTAACCCTTACCCTTAACCTAACCCTTACCCTTAACCTTAACCTTACCCTAACCCTAACCCTTACCCTTAACCTAACAGGGTTTTTATAAGGTTTATGTTTACGGAGGTTTTTAATGTTTTTTAAACACCTATCTACCGAGAGCCAGTGCGCTCTTCCCCAACCCTAACCCTAACCCTAACCCTAACCCTAACCCTAACCAAGTCTTCACCCTAAAATTAATGATTCCCCTTATGGGGACCTCCAATTTGTCCCCATAAGGGAAGCCAGTCCCCACATGTGACTATGTAAACAGAGTTAGGTCCCCACAAGTATAGTAATGCTAGACCACACACACACACACACACACACACACACACACACACACACACACACACACACACACAAGCCCATAATGGAACATCATTTTCAGTATAAGCAGCGGAGGGGAGAGCATAATAAAAGTGGTCGCGCTAAATGGGAGTTGGGCTTTGTGAGGTCGTATTAATCATTGTAATATCTGCAGCCTTGATGTGAAGCTCTGGGTGCAGATACCCAGCTTGTGGCATGGCTGAGAGAGAATAACACTTTGCAGACGCCCCGAAAACTGCCTCTCCATCTTCTTCCTCCGCCCGCCTACTCTTCCTCGAATGCAGAAACATAGCCTGAACTTTCCCTTTTGAAATAATTCAACAACTGGACAGAAAATAAAGTTTTGGAGACGGAAACTGCTGGCAAGAGTTCCTCCGGAGAGTCTGGAGCTCGAGGAAGGAATGGCTTGGAAAGAGGAAGGTGTGTCTAAAGCCAAAGAGAAAGCATCGGCTGCCGTGTGATCTATTCAAAGGATCCACTCTTCAGAGGATGTTAATACAAACCCAACGTACCTCTGTTCGCTTTGGCGTATTCTGTTCACTCGTCACTTTCTGGCTGCACAAACCTCTCTTGAGTCATTCCTCTGATGTGTTCAACGGGATTTAATTAAGCAGACTCCTATTCCCATTAAGCTTAAAACTAATGCTGGTATTTCCTCTGCCAAGATAAGTTGGAAGAAAGTTGTTCTATTTTATACACGGTTTGTTTTGGTTGAGCTCTTGCAATTTCACTTGATGTTGCTTGTCATATTTGCTTTAATATACAGACATCTGATTGATGATGTTAAACCCTTCAGACAGAAGTAGGAGCTCCAGTGGCAGCAATTAATGTCACAAAAGTGAATTAACATAGTTGTTTCCCTTCAAACGGGAGGTGACTCTGAACAGAAAGCGTGACAGTGTTCACTCGCCCCTACGAGAGGCAACAGTAGTGTTTATATTCAGTCCTTACCCATCAGAGTTAATTTGAACAGCTGCCTTTGAGCCGCTCTACGAGTGGACACACAGCCCACTGCACTGCAGATAATTATCACCTGGATGACACTAGAAAATTGGTTGTGTGATCGTGTGTCCCCGAACCAACCTCACACAGAATGTGGAAGGAGCGTCTCTCCCACACTCCCTCCTCCCCGCGCCTGAAACGCCTCCATTTGACTCCTTTGTTCACTTCTGTAACATAGTGACATCACAATGTAACACTCACGCCTCTATTAGCTAGCGCTCCAACACATTGTGAATGGTTGGCGATAACATTGTTAGAACATTATGCCCTACTGTTCTTAAAACGTTTTCAGCTGCAAGTTAGATTTTGTTATGTTGCCAGAATGTTATTATTTTAGAGAAGGATAACATGCTTTATGTTTAAAACATTATGCAAATGTTCTGTAGTAACAATTTACTAAAATATGTGTACATTATTAGAACATAAAGACATAATATTCCTGTAATTGTTCAACTCAAAGTACAATGGGAGCCAGAGCCTTTTCTTATCAAGCTCCACATTTGTGGAATCAGCTTCCAGTTTGTGTTCGGGCGGCAGACACCCTATCCGTTTTTAAGAGTGCGCTGAAGACCTTCCTTTTTGATAAAGCTTATAGTTAGGGCTGATTAGATTCAGCCCCTAGTTTTGCTCATATAGGCTTAGTTTGTCGGGGGACATCTTACTTCTTCCTTCTCTCTGTCTATACCCTGTGTACTCTCATGTTCCGATTAACCCAGCTTCCCCAAATGTCTTTCCTTTTTGGGTGTCTATATACGCCGGGATCCGGAGTCATGGATGATCCTGCGGTCTTGTGTCCTGGATCACGAGCGCTGGATCTTGAGTCGTGGCTGTGGTCCTGGATCATCGGTCCTGGATGGATATCCTCATGGATTCATCTTCCTATTACACACATGCATTTCCAAACATTTGGACTACCTATGTTGCAAATGTATTATCTCTTCAATTTACACACGGCATCTATTGCACTTCTGTCCGTCCTGGGAGAACGATCCCTCCTCTCTTGCTCTCCCTGAGGTTTCTCCCAAGGCAAGGCAAGTTTATTTATAGAGCACTTTTCAACGCAAGGCAATTCAAAGTGCTTTACAAAAAAATAAAAATGAAAGACATTAAGCATTAAAAAAGAAAAGCTAATCAAATAAACATTAAGAAAAAAATACATGGATAAAAGTTACAGTGCAGTCAATTAAACATTACAAGAAAAAGTACATGGATAAAAGTTACAGTGCAGTTTAAGATATGAATAGTTCAAATAAAAGCAGCGACAAAAAGAAAAGTCTTCAGCCTGGATTTAAAAGTAGTCAGAGTTGCAGCGGACCTGCAGGTTTCTGGGAGTTTGTTCCAGATATTTGGAGCATAATAACTGAACGCTGCTTTACCATGTTTAGTTCTGACTCTGGGGACAGAAAGCTGACCAGTCCCTGAAGACCTGAGAGATCTGGATGGTTCATAGTTTAGCAGGAGGTCAGAAATGTATTTTGGGCCTAAACCATTCAGTGCTTTATAAACCAGCAGCAGTATTTTGAAATCTATTCTTTGACACACAGGAAGCCAGTGTAAAGACTTCAGAACAGGAGTGATGTGATCCACTTTCTTAGTGTTAGTGAGGACTCGAGCAGCGGCGTTCTGAATCAGCTGCAGCTTTCTAATAGATGTTTTTAGTGAGACCTGTGAAGACACCATTGCAGTAGTCGAGTCTACTGAAGATAAAGGCATGGACAAGTTTTTCCAAATCCTGCTGTGACATTAGTCTTTTAATCCTAGATATGTTCTTTAGGTGATAGTAGGCTGATTTAGTAACTGTTTTAATGTGACTGTTGAAACTCAGGTCAGAGTCCATGACTACACCTAGATTTCTGGCTTTATCTGTTGGTTTGAACATTGCAGACTGAAGCTCAGCGCTAACTTTTAAACGTTCTGCCTTGGCTCCAAAAACCATTACCTCAGTTTTATCTTTGTTTAATTGGAGAAAGTTCTGACACATCCAGTCATTGATTTGTTCAATGCACTTACTCAGTGTTTGAATTGGAGCATAGTCTCCTGGTGAAATTGTTACGTAAATTTGTGTGTCATCTGCATAGCTATGGTAACTTATTTTGTTGTTCTTCATTATCTGAGCCAGTGGTAGCATGTAGATGTTAAAGAGAAGAGGCCCCAAGATGGAGCCTTGAGGAACCCCACATGTCATATTTGTCAACTCAGATGTGTATTTACCGATAGAAACAAAGTTGTTTCTGTCCTTTAAGTAGGATTCAAACCAATTTAGAACTGTTTCCGAAAGTCCCACCCAGTTTTCCAGTCGGTCCAGTAATATGCTGTGGTCAACAGTGTCAAACGCAGCACTGAGATCTAATAATACTAACACTGAAGTTCTGCCACTGTCTGTGTTTAAGTGGATGTCGTTAAAGACCTTTACAAGAGCAGTCTCAGTGCTGTGGTTTGGACGAAAGCCTGACTGGAACACATCCAAACAGCCATTTAAATGCAAGAAATTACTCAACTGTTGAAAAACAACTTTTTCAATGATCTTACCTAGAAATGGCAGGTTTGATATGGGCCTGTAATTGTTCATTACTGAAGCATCTAGATTATTCTTTTTTAAGAGCGGTTTAATGACTGCAGTTTTCAGGGCCTGTGGAAAAATACCTGAGTGAAGAGATTTGTTTACTATATGAAGTAGTTCTGAGGCCATGCAAGGCAAAACATCTTTGAAAAATCCTGTTGGAATAATATCAAGGCAGCAGGAGGAGGATTTCAGAAGTTGTATAATGTCCTCCAGGTTTTTATCATTAATCTGATGGAATTGTGTCATGATGTCTGAATTGATGTTAAGTGGACACAGAGACAACACATTTGCTGTACCTGATGCAGTGGCACTGACTGCTTGTCTGATTTTCTGAATTTTGTCAGTGAAAAAGGAGGCAAAATCATTGCACGCCCTGGTGGATAGAAATTCAGAGGCTACTGACACTGGGGGGTTAGTTAGTCTGTCGACGGTAGCAAACAAGGCACGTGCGTTGTTTTTGTTTTTGGTAATGATGTCAGAGAAGAATGATTGTCGTGCGTTTTTCAATTCCAAATTATAAAGGCCAAGTCTCTCTTTATAAATTTCAAAGTGAACCTGGAGATTTGTTTTTCGCCACCTGCGTTCAGCTTTTCGACATTCTCTTTTTTCTGTTTTAACGGTCATGGCCTTTCTCCATGGAGATATTTTCTTCCCAGTCACTTCCTTTACCTTAATTGGAGCAATGGCATCTATAACATTTTTAATTTTTGAATTAAAATGATCTACTAGCTCATCTACTGAGATGTTAGCAGGGGCAAGTGTGGAAGAAAAATTCTGAGTAAACATTTCCCTAGTATTTTCAGTTAAACATCGCTTTGTGGTTACCTCTTTTTGAACACTTGTGTGAACAGAAATAGAGCTCTCAAAGAAAACACAGGAATGGTCAGACAGTGCAACATCAGTCACCACAACCTTAGAGATATTCAGACCCTTTGAGATAATTAAGTCCAGAGTGTGCCCCTTATTGTGCGTGGGCTCCGTCACATGCTGAGTCAGCCCATAGCTATCAAGAACACAAAACAGTTCTTTAGCCCCTCTGTCCTGGGGGTTGTCAACATGGATGTTAAAATCACCAACAATGACTAGACGGTCAAAGTCAATACACACTATAGACAGCAGTTCAGTAAAGTCTTCAAAAAAGCTTGCACAGTATTTGGGTGGCCTATAGATATTTAGGAACAGAGCTCGAGAGGAGCATTTCAGCTGAAGGGCCACATATTCAAAAGAATCAAAGTTCATCAACACAGATATCGGCAGAGCTACTGGCAGGCAGGGCCCGGGCATGTCCTGGAAAGAGTTGAGAGTGCCATACGCCCTTGAGCCTGGACCCAGCAGATATCAGTTTGCAGATTGTTTTGGTTTGGATGATTGTGGTAGGCATGGTGATGAAGCCGGGGGAGATGGTGCGCGTCTCTGCTTTGGTGATTTTGGTGGGCGTCGTTGAGGAGCGGGGGTAAAGGACATGCTGCCAGCCCTGCGTATCGCCTTAGTCTGGTCTTTGAAATCCAGGAAGGAATCGGTGCCAGCCCTCTGTATCTCCTTCTTGTGTTCCACGATCTCCAGGAGGGTGGGCGAGGGCGAAAGGGTGAACGGAGTATCCTCAAAGGCGTTGACAGGGGGGGGGGTGACGGGCGGTGGGGACTCCTCCGTGTGTTTCATAGGTCTCCCATAATCAGAACATTCCTCAGGCGGGTGCAGTGATACTTCTTCAGGGTTTTCTGCGCGATGTGTTGTGTCTATCTCCTGTTTTGATTCCTCTTGCCGCTTGTCCTTGGCAGAGGGAACAGATTGATGACGCAGGCAGTTGAATATGTTAGAGATAAACAATTTCACTCCTGACTTGTTCAGGCAAACTCCATTTGCCTTGAAAAGATGTCTGCGGTCCCAGAAAAAGTTAAAATTGTCAATAAAATGCACAGAATGGTCAGTACAGGTAGTTGAAAGCCAGGTGTTCAGTGCAAACAATCTGCTGAATCTCTCCACTCCTCTTCTGACTGGCGGTAGAGGGCCACTGATGAACACCTCTGCATTTAGAGAGCTGGCAGTTTCCAACAGACATTTAAAGTCTTTTTTCAGCACTTCTGACTGTTGTTTCACAACATAATTTGTTCCAATGTGCAGAACCACATTCTTCACAGTCGGATGTTCAGCCCCAATATGCAGGATCTTCTCAGCCAAGTCAGAGACTGTATCCTTGGGAAAACAGAGTACTTTGGTGTTGTTCTTACTACACAGACCTTTTACATCTCTTACAGCAGAGTCACCCACAATCAGAGTTTCAGGCCCAGTCGTTAGCTTTCCCTCTAGCCTTTTACTTTTGGAGTAGCTATTGGTCCTTACCCTGCTGTGTGAAGAGGACGGGTTATCCAGGTCATCAGAAAGAGATCTCCGGCTCTCGGTCAGCGGAGCGTATCTGTTCTGGATTGGCACACTCGGCGGTTTAGGAGGATTTTTTGTAATTCTCCCTTTAGCAGCTGTCCACTGCTGTTTAGGGGTTGAAGAGGCGCTCCTCTTGGGTGATAACAATGCAGGCCAGCCGGTCGCATCATATATTTCAGAGCGCTCGGCTCTGCCCGTTATCCTTCCTCCCAAATCCCATGAAAATGATTTACTCTTAGGCTTTGCACCCAGAGTTCCAGGGAGGACCACACTTGTAGATGTATGACCCGGTACACAGCCCTCCTGTTCCTTGGAATCCTTGTAGCTGCTAACTAGCTTTGAGTTAGCATACCCTTTTCCATTATTTTGCAACACTGGTAAAGTGGTGTCATTCCAACCTAGTCCATTCACTTCCACGTTAACTTCCAGCCGTTGCATTTTCATTTCCAGCACGGCCATCTTCTGTAGAAGTTTGTGGAAGTCATCTGTAGAGAACGGAGGCATTTTTCTACCAACTAGCTTAAGCTAAATAGCATGCAGTAGCCTACCAGGCTTTAGCTGTTGCTAGGCCACGCTACTGTAAGACTGAGGTCGTCGTAAAAATGTTGAAATATGGCTGAAAACCTCCGTCTATTTACGAAGATGAACTGTCCCAGTGATAGGTTAATGTCCAGGAGCCGCTGCTCGAAGTTTTAGAATAAGAATAGGAAAATCAGCATAAAAAGTAAGCAGAGGCAGGAGCAAGCAGAAAAGCGTCTGCACTGTAAGAAAGATAAGCAGTTACTGTTCCCATGTTCCCTTTAAACTGTGGGTTTTCTCCAGAAGTTTTTCCTTGTACGATGTGAGGGTCTAAGGACAGAGGGTCTAAGGACAGAGGGTGTCGTATTGTCATACTGATATTCTGTACACACTGTGAAGACCACTGAGACAAATGTAACATTTGTGATATTGGGCTATATAAATAAACATTGATTGATTGATTGATTGAACTCAAAATTCCTGGGTAAGTGGACTGACCCTGTGGTCATTAGGATGATTTTGATAGTTTATTTAACTATTACTGATGAGCGGGTTGCAGGTGTGGTTGATTGGCGATTGCTCCCAGCCGTGTGGAGCAGACCAGCAGGCAGGTGGTGTTTACACACAGTGAAAACAAACACATACAAACACTAACAGGGGTTTCAGGGACGGCAGTGATAGTCGGTCCGTTCTTCTATATGTCTGTCTTTGGTTTTCTAAGTGTTATTCGATCCATATGAATAGAGATATGTGCATAAACAACAAAAATACCTGGGGTATAATGTTCGAACAATGTTATCACCAGACATTTTAAGAATGTTTTTAGAGAAGGTTATCCGACCTTTCAGAAGTACATTCTAGGAACCAAAATAAAACTTCTCGATGAAACCATTCCTCGAACAATGAATGGTAACATTCTCTAATGTCTAGCTGGGAACTCAGACATGCCGACGCAAACGTGCAATATCATGAATTGCGTGCTTGTTTTAAATGAAAAAGGAAAATGTGGTGACATCAGATGTTTTTTAAACATCCTTTTCAAACAAATGCAACAAGTTTGTTTTTTAAAGCGCACTACAAATAAATCTGACATTGACCATGACCGTGTTAATATTTCGCATCACAGGAACGTTTTATAAAAAAGAATAACCTCCTGAAAACATTATCCACATGTTGCTTTCAAAATGTTCTTCTTTGGTTATCATGTAACATTGAGGGAATGTTTTATAAAGAACATCTTTAATGTGTTACCCAACAACGTCCAAAACACATCCATAGAATGTTGGAGGCAAAACTTTCCACCTTTGTTAACATATCACATTAAAGGAACATTTTATAAAACACTTCCTGAAAACATCCTCTGCATGTTGCTTGGAGAATGTTCTTAATTTGTTATCATGTAACATTGACTACCTATCCATCTATCAATCTATCCATCCATCTATCCATCCATCCATCTATCCATCCATCTATCCATCTATCTACCTACCTACCTACCTATCTATCTATCCATCTATCCATCTATCCATCTATCCATCCATCCATCCATCTACCTCTCTATCTATCTATCTATCTATCTATCTATCCATCCATCCATCCATCCATCCATCTATCTATCTACCTACCTACCTACCTATCTATCCATCCATCCATCTACCTCTCTATCTATCTATCTCTCCATCCATCCATCATCATATCTATCTACCATCCATCCATCCATCCATCCATCTATCTCTATCGATATATCTGAAAACAGAAAATTAGGCAGATTTACATCAATAACAGAATGATTCCTACAATTTTAATACAATATTATATTCCAACCATCACCAGACAAAATATGTGTTTATTTGCCATTCAAAATGTAAATATAGTGTGGTTCAAGCAGGTGCACCTATACAGTACCTAAAATAAAGGAATGGTAAACTCCTTGAGTTCAGTTCTGTTGGTATCACAATGTTTACCTTGATCTAACGACCGATACAAATCAGGTTCTGAATATATTTGAGGTAGGATCGGGCTTCAAGTTACTGTGATTTACATGTAGAGCTAAAACATCCAGATTCAGTTGCTAATGAGGTGCAGACACTGAGAGGCTACAACTCAAGACACAGCACTGCTTGTTGATGAGAAGAAATAAGACACCATAGTCTGCTGAGGTCTGGCTTCCTCTGGCTTTCTCACCAGACAAACTTATCATTGTTAAAACTGGCATTGGGAGGCCTGATCACAAGTTTTGACGTTTCCAAAATGCTGACCTGGGAACATCCATGTGTATCAGCAGGCCCGGACTGGCCATCGGGAGCACCGGGAGGTTTCCCGATGGCCTGGCCTGCTAAGTGGCCTGCTGGCCTGAGGATTTTTTTTATGTATGTATTGTGAACGCAACGCTGCACAAATGTGGGTCTGACTCTTCCTCACAGAGGGTGACTGGCTGTCTACTACATGATGTGGCCTGCACTTTCATACAGACTATACACTAATGCCCTCGATTGGTCTCTGTGTGTCATTCAAGCTCGGGAGGGTGCGTGTGTATGTGTGGTGCGAGCGAGAGAGAGAAAGTGCGCGCACTGGTTACGTGTAGGCTATTGTTGTTGTTAGCATCTGGTGCTAGCTAGCTGCGCTAACGGATATAAGGAGCTGTTTCAACAACAAGGTGGAGGAGAGTCCTCTCCAGTCAGACTGAGAGGCTGATAACTACAGCTCAGGTGAGGTAAAGGACTCTCTGAGTGTTTAGATAGTTAACTTAGTTCTCAGTGGGTCTCAGAGTTTGGTCACCATTCATGTAAACACATATTTCCATTTGAAGGGGGAGTGATTAGTAAAATATGCATGAATAATAATAAAAAAACGTTAACTAGGTGAAAAAATGTAAGATAAACTTTAAAAACTTGTTGAGAGCTAAAACTAGTCTCCCCCTGCAGGGGGGAGAGAGGGCAGACAGGTGAGGCTGGTTCAGGAGCCCAGACACACTCACAACTATAAATGAACCAAAAACAAATAAATAAACAAGTTTCAATGTTTTTTCATATTGGATATGGTATGTTATTGGTTATGGCCATGTTCTTATGATTTTATGATTATTTAAATGTATACAATTCTGTTTCATGTGGGTGTAGTCTCTCTCTTTATTTGTGAACCAGATTGATGCATTTAATTCCAACATTTAAAAATGGATCCGGGAGCATGCCCCCGGACCCCCCTATAGGATTTGAGGTCCACCCCAACTTAAAATATGTTCACATGAATAGGTTCCTAAATAGATTTGTTTAAATAGTAACCCATCTCCATATGTTTATTTTTTGGTAGTAGATTTATAGGGCTATCACTACGGGCAGCAACGCTGTAAATATTGACAGATGAATCCAGCAAAATGGCACAAAAAACCGGTAGTGGCCTAGCTGGGTGTATAATTCCCGACATGACTTATTGTCCCAGTCCGGCCCTGTGTAATCAAATCAAAAATACCCAGCAGAGGATCTCCTTCCTGTGTCTGGCCACAGATAATTCAATTCTATCGACCGTCACGCATCACAAGCTCATCTGTTTCTGTGCCGCTGCAGGTTGCTCACAAACAACAGGGAGAAAGGAGGAAGGAGGAAGGAGGGAACCTGTTAGACCTTTCACACTCAGGAGGATCATTGTTGTATCAGCAACAGTTTCCTCAATACGCTGTCTATACTTAATATGCTTGAAGGCTATGCCAAATACCTATAGGAGTAAACATCACTAATGCCTGGATTATGTTCACTGGCAATGTTTTTTTCCATTTCCGATACTGTTATGTTCTTATTTGTTATTGTTTGGTGGTTTAAACCAGGCTTTTGATCAAGGAAGAGGCGCTTTGGGGCAGTGCGACAAGTGTAAAGTGGTTTTGTCTTACAAGTTAGCAAACAGTTAACTATATCTGTCTTTGTGATCTCTCTATCTGTAAAAACTGAAGGCAACGGGACAAGATTTTGGTACCGGAAGCATTCTGGTTTCTGCTTTTAGTCCCAGTATTACCAATGATATGTCAGCAGGTTTTGGATGCAGGCAAACAATCTACTCTAATCTACAGAAAGCCTCAACCAAAATACCACTTCGGGAACCCATTGACGATCCTTCAACGCTGGTTTTGTTATCTCAGAATTGGCTTTGAATTTGCTTGTTGGGAAGCAAGGTAGACGCCATCTTTCAATTCCAACTCCCTCCTACTTTTTCAATTTGATAATCTGATTGTACACTATAGGGCAATGCGTGGTAAAAGACCTGACCAAAGTTCAAAGGAAAGCAAGGCAACAAATATCTCTATTATCAAAGAAAATATTAAAACAGCCAAAACAATGCTCTGTGTAAACATAGTTCTGATTTCCACAAACTTCCATCGAAAGGAAAAACATGAAGATATGAAAAAGATGAGGAGGGTATCCGCTAGGGCTGCTCAATTAAACGCAATTACGATTATGGCTTTCAACGATTACGAAAACGACGTCATCGAAATAAAACGATTTTTTTTTAATTATTATTATTAATTTTTTTTATTTAAATGTTTTATTAATTATTTTCTGTATTGGTTTTTCAGTTGAATTATACTTAAAATGTAGGGTAATCAACTGTTATAAACGTACTGTTCACATACGTTCACACATGTTCTCCAATAAATGGATGTTTTCAAAGTAAATGGATAATCGTTTTTCATAATCGTGATATGAATTATTGACCCAAATAATCGAGATTATGATTTCTGCCAGAATCGAGCAGCCCTAGTATCCGCTGAAAGTGATAAATATTTCCTTTTGTTTATTTGTCTTTGTATTGCTTTAAAGTCCACACACAACATATATATTTGTGAAGTTGCTTTCCCTTCCGAGAAAAGTGTGTTTTCTCTGTCAATGTTAACTACCCACTTATTCCCTTCCCTTTCTTCCTCCCGGATCCTTTTGTCTCTCCTCTCCATCATCGCGTCTTCCTTCTTAAATTCTCCTCACCACTTCCCCTGCTGCTTTGAATTCCTCCCACTTCTTTGTGTCTCATCCCTCTTTTGTTTACCTCTATCCTTCGATAACACCCTCCAATCTCTCCGTGCCATCTTCCCTCCTCTTCCTCCTCTAGCTGTTGGAAGTGGCAGCAGGTCACATCCAGCCATGCCTCTCCAACGGTTCTGCTCTGTTTGGCTCACCTGACGTCTTTACAGCAACCCCACTGTCAAACGAACCCTTGCCATCTTCCTCCTCCTCCTCTTCCTCCTCCTCCTCCCGGAGCAATCAACTCCTCACCAGCCACTGAGCCCATTCCTCACCGTCAGATTGTCACACTGCCTGGCTCCTTTCTTTACTGCCAAATGTGGGACTTGTCCACCTAAATGCCAAATACCGATCTGATCCCAAAGAGCTTCACCCCGCTGCGCCAGCGAGAGGCGAACGCTGAGCCCATTCAATACGTCCCAATTACACTAACAACCCCCGATTTCCCATCGGGGCTTCGGTCCAGATCAGTCCCACATCTCTTCCAATCACTGATCATTGCAGCTGAACATGGACCCAACAGGTTTACTATGAACACCTGTACACTCCCCACCATCTGTTCTCACACCAGCTAACTGTTCTCTACCCTTTTAGCACAAAATGGGGCTCCTGGGAAGTGCACAACAAAAACTCGAAATCTTGCCAAGTATATTTGTCCAATATCGAGTCAGAATATGTCTTTACACCCATAAGACATGATACCTTCAGAAGTAACACTGCAGTGAGGTATCAGGTCTTGCTTTTAGACAATGCATCATCTCCTTAAAGGTCCCATGTCATGCTTTTCCGGTTATCACCCATCCCCTCGTGTTATGAAGGTTGTTCTGCATGTAAACGGTCTGCAGAGTCTAACCCTCAAAGTACACCCTGTAGCGAGTAAAGCTCTAACTCAGAGAAGACCTGTCTGCTGCCCCAGAACGCCTCGGTGGAGATTTCTCTTTTTCCATTGTTTACCTCCTGGGTTCTGTGACGTGTGAACTCCCACATCAACAACAAAGGACCGGATTGGCCCAAATGGACCAATCCGCGGAGCCCCTCCCACACCAGGACCCGCTTGGCTAACTAACAGGGAGTCCCAATTGACTTGCATAGAGCTCCCTGATTGGTAATAGATGAGTTGGGATGGCGGAGAAATGCTCTCCGCAGACCCGTTCTCACAGCGCTATAAACCTTTTTCTTTCTCAATATCAAGCCACACTTATTGTTTTTACTTCGGCTGTGAGTGTGTGTGTGCTCAGGATGAGTTTCGCGGTGTCTCGCTGTATCGGCGACCCGGAAACCTGTCTGCGAGCAGCAACGAGCCTCGCAACCTCCCGACCAATCAGAGCACACTGGGCTCACAGGGAGGAGGGGGCAGGAGCTCCAACAAGCCGTGTAGGACAGAGAGTGAATACACAGACTGTACAGAGATGCTGTGAGAAACCAATGTGAGTTTGGAAAATTGAACAATGTAAATCTATTCTAGTAGACCTCAACAATGGAACTATGATCAGTAGAAATGGCCGTGACGTGGGACCTTTAAGTTTGTACTGTATCATAATTCTCATGTTTCTTTTCAATATCATTAGGATTTTTTTGTAAATGATTGTTTTACACGTTCAAAATAATTCAAATCAAACTTAAAACTCAACCAGTCGCTGCAATTGCCATTGTATGCTAATCTGAATTACTGTATTTATGCATTAATGCATTTTGTGCTTTACAAAGTCAGTGCCAGCAACCAAGGGCAACAGGAGAGCAGGAGAAGATGGGAGGGGTCGGCCATGACAGGTGGACACCCTCCAATCTCTCCGTGCCATCTTCCCTCCTCTTCCTCCTCTAGCTGTTGGAAGTGGCAGCAGGTCACATCCAGCCATGCCTCTCCAACGGTTCTGCTCTGTTTGGCTCACCTGACGTCTTTACAGCAACCCCACTGTCAAACGAACCCTTGCCATCTTCCTCCTCCTCCTCTTCCTCCTCCTCCTCCCAGAGCAATCAACTCCTCACCAGCCACTGAGCCCATTCCTCACCGTCATTAGCCTAATTGTCACACTGCCTGGCTCCTTTCGTTTACTGCCAAATGTGGGACTTGTCCACCTAAATGCCAAATACCGATCTGATCCCAAAGAGCTTCACCCCGCTGCGCCAGCGAGAGGCGAACGCTGAGCCCATTCAATACGTCCCAATTACACTAACAACCCCCGATTTCCCATCGGGGCTTCAGTCCAGATCAGTCCCACATCTCTTCCAATCACTGATCATTGCAGCTGAACATGGACCCAACAGGTTTACTATGAACACCTGTACACTCCCACCATCTGTTCTCACACCAGCTAACTGTTCTCTACCCTTTTAGCACACAATGGGGCTCCTGGGAAGTGCACAACAAAAATTCGAAATCTTGCCAAGTATATTTGTCTAATATCGAGTCAGAATATGTCTTTACACCCGATATAAGACATGATACCTTCAGAAGTAACACTGCAGTGAGGTATCAGGTCTTGCTTTTAGACAATGCATCATCTTGTTAAAAGTGTGCTTTTAAAAAAAAAGTTTGTGTGCTCAGGATGAGTTTCGCTTGTTCTCGCTGTATCGCCGACCCGGAAACCTGTCCGCTCCTCGCAGCAACGAGCCTCGCAACGTCCCGACCAATCAGAGCACACTGGGCTCACAGGGAGTTGGGGAGGAGCTCCAACAAGCCGTTTAGGACAGAGAGTGAATACACAGACTTTACAGAGATGCTGTGAGAAACCAATGTGAGTTTGGAAAATTGAACAATGTAAATCTATTCTAGTAGACCTCAACAATGGAACTATGATCAGTAGAAACGGCCGTGACGTGGGACCTTTAAGTTTGTACTGTATCATAATTCTCATGTTTCATTTCAATATCATTTTGATTTTTTTTTAAATGATTGTTTTACACGTTCGAAATAAATCAAAGTCAAACTTAAAACTCAACCAGTCGCTGCAATTGCCATTGTATGCTAAACTGAATTACTGTATGTATGCATTTATGCATTTTCTGCTTGACAATGTCAGTGCCAGCAACCAAGGGCAACAGGAGAGCAGGAGATGGGAGGGGTCGGCCATGACAGGTGGACGGATGACAGCGATGCAGTTACCTGTGTCTGAGAGCTTTTCCTGCACTTTGATCTGTGGCAGATGACTGACTTATCAACACACAGACAGGTGTTATCATCAAGAGGAGAAACAGGTGACGAATGACGGGTGGGATGAGAGATGAGTGGGTTGGGGCGGAGCGGAAAGATGGAGCGGTTTGAAGAGGATGCAAGCAGGGAGTTAAAGTGAGGAGATGTTGGAATAAAGCGGAAGAAGTTTCAAGGGAGGGAGTCGATAAATGTCTGAACACACACTGATAAGTAGAAAGTCAGAAGTAGTGGGAAAGAGAGAGAGGTGCTACAGTATACGCTCGGTGAACAGTGATGCCTGGCGTAATGAGGGAGATGTTGTTCTGCCTCAAACATGAGCGAGTGCAGCGTGTAAACACGATGTTGGAGCTGCTGCTGCTGCTGCATTGATCAACGAGGAAATAAATCACCAGGTGAAGCCAAGAGGATGATGAAGTGCAGGCCAGCGCCTCGCAGCAATTACAGGTGTATTGTGTGTCTGTTATCATGCAAATCGGGCGTACACACTCCTCTCAATGAGGTGTTTGTGTGTGTGATGGTGTGCAAAATAACATTGCAGTTTAAAATCCTCACTGAGATTCACCACCACCGTCCTCTGAAGCCTGAGGCACAGATCGACGCTTGTGAGCATCACAAAAAGCAACAAGCTGGACACACACACACACACACACACACATACCCAGCCCTAGTTGCTATGGAAACAAGGCCCTCAAAAGGCTCAAAGAGTTTTTGAAGCATGTAAAAAAATTGCACCACGAGAGGATCTGACTTGCAGGAAAAAATGTGAATTGGAAAGGTAAAACGTAAGCATGATGCCATCAACAAGTCATGAATACGTTTATTGGATGCATCTGTAAGGTACCCATCTGTGCATTCGCTACTTCAGCTTGTGTTCAGCGCACTGTAGATCGCTTGGTATGCAGCATGGCGTGGCGGCTTGGCCCACTTTGTACGTTCGAGCGGCATATAACACATTTGACTCGACAAAAGACATTAAAATAGATGTCTAATCCTTGACTAATTCGATCCAAATCCTTTTGTTCGTGTCCTGTCACATCGGAGAGGCATGTTCACACACACAGAGGAGAGAGGTATCTTATCCAGGCTTTCAGACGGACCATTGTTATTTAGAGAGCCCACACCACCAGCCAAACCACCCACACACACACACACACTCGCCAATCATCCCCCTCCCACGCTGCCGCCCACCCTCCTTCCCACACCACAACACACACACCCACACACATATGAATGCATCCTGCAAAGATTGGAATGCTGACAGGATGGGAAAGCATCCAAAACAGCATCTAGACACGGAACTCTTCACTGAAACGCAGACTAATGAAATTCTTCTGTCAGTTAGCACCTTTTTGACGAACGGTGAGCCACACAAGTGTTCAATGATTGGGGAAAGTCTCGACACACACCGATAGATCCTCAGCTCCTGTAAAGCCACCCGTCATGCTCTGCTTTTTTGACACTTGCCAGTCGCTGCCTCTTGGTGTTTTGCCAGCCTGTTCCCCTCTCGCTCCAGCAGGCACACAAATTAGCGAAGGAGACTTGACCCCCCGTTCAAAGAGAGGGCATCGCCGGGAAATTGGAATTCGAGACTCACAATTAGAAAGTCTACGAGCTCTTTCCAGACTGTCACCGATACGTCGCTTCATCCTGCATGTGGTTACAGCCTGTAATTAACACACTCAGGGTGACAAGCAAGGCAAAGGTTCTGTCGATTCATTTTACCCCCGGGTGCATGACACAGTGTGTGCATGTAAATTCGTTTTATCTTTGCATTTAAGGCTTTAAGGAGGCCCTAGTATGTTAATTTCCGGGTTCATATGAGTATGCAGTGTCTCTACTTTAAAGAGTCCTCTCCTGCTGATGTTCAGGTGTATATCAGTATGTCGTGTCTCTACTTTAAAGAGTCCTCTCCTGCTGATGTTCAGGTGTATATCAGTATGTAGTGTCTCTACTTTAAAGAGTCATCTCCTGTTGATGTTCAGGTGTATATCAGTATGTATTGTCTCTACTTTAAAGAGTCCTCTCCTGCTGATGTTCAGGTGTATATCAGTATGTAGTGTCTCTACTTTAAAGAGTCCTCTCCTGCTGATGTTCTGGTGTATATCAGTATGTATTGTCCCTACTTTAAAGAGTCCTCTCCTGCTGATGTCCAGGTGTATATCAGTATGTAGTGTCTCTACTTTAAAGAGTCCTCTCCTGCTGATGTTCAGGTGTATATCAGAATATAGAAATGTGTATTGATTGGGATAAACCCCTTGAGATGCACCATCTCGTTTTCAAGGGAGTCCCGACAACAGCAACAACTTACAGACATACATAAACAAAAAGACAAAATGCAAAACATGACACACAAGACAAACCACATACAGTCTGTTAAGTGAAATTCAAGCAATGCATACAATCATTCCAATTTGAGACAGTCAAGCAAATCAGTTTCATCAATATCAGTTTCATTAATAACGAGTACAGACCAGTTGAACGTGAGATGATAATGCATGTTTGAACATACCCAATGATGACAGAGATCTAATAGCAGCAGGTAAAGTATTCCAGTCAGTTGGGGCTTTGAACATGAACACTCTTCTGCCAATCAATTTGTTTGCAGAGGAGACAGAGAAATAAATCTGAACAGAATGTCTAACTTAATGATTTGGTGAGTAGGGTACAAAATACTGCTTTAAATAAGGGGGATAGTTAAGATAAATGCATTTAAATATCAGCTGAAGCCAAAGCATGTGTCTTCTTACATTTAAAGAAGGCCATTTAAGTTGGTTATACATTGTGCAGTGATGTGTATGAAAAGGACAACCAAGAACAAATCTGCATAGTCTATTGTAGGCTATGTTGAGTGGAGCAAGATCTGATTTATGTGCATTTTGGTAGACAACATCACAATAGTCCATAATCGGATGAATAAGTTGAGAAGCAATTCTCTTTCGGACACTGAGCGTAAAACAATTGCGAGAGCGGTGTAAAACACCGATTCCGTAATTGACTTTTTGTATTACATGCTTTATATGTAGTTTAAATGAAAGTTCAGAGTCTAGCCATACACCAAGATATTTAAAGCTATCAACTTTATGCAGAGAAGTGCCATCCGTACATGCTATTACTACATTATGTTTGGATTTGAGATTCTGCCTGGTACCAAAGACCATGGTATAAGATTTTGTTTTGTTAAGCAGTAGTTTATTGTGTGATAGCCAGTCCTGTAAGATATTAAAATCTGATTGAAGAGAGATCTGAATTTGTGAAAAATCTGATTTGGATGTATATATAACAGTGTCATCAGCATAAAGGTATGTACAACAATTAATGAGACAAGAAGATAAATCATTTATGTAAATAGAGAACAGAAGTGGGCCCAGAGTTGATCCTTGGGGTACACCCTTTTGTAATCAAAGGCTTTTGTCAAGTCAATAAAAATGGCACCTGTGAGTTCACCATCATCTGCAGCAGAGTACAAGTCATTCGTACATTTAAGTAGGGCAGTTGTTGTGGAGTGATTTGGCCTGAAACCAGATTGAACCGGACAATGTGACAGTGGATTATAAATAATTTTCTCCAAAACTTTGGAAATTGAGCAGATTATAGAGATTGGTCGATAATTATTTGTATCAAGTAAATCACCACCTTTATGCAGTGGAATGATGCGTGCACATTTCCAAATAGTCGGCAACTCACAGGTGGACAAAGACAGGTTGAACAAATCAGCAAGTGGGCACATGAGATATGGGACGGCCAGTTTTATGAACCTGTATGTAGTGTCTCTACTTTAAAGAGTCCTCTACTGCTGATGTTCAGGTGTATATCAGTATGTAGTATCTCTACTTTAAAGAGTCCTCTCCTGCAGATGTTCAGGTGTATATCAGTATGTAGTGTCTCTACTTTAAAGAGTTATCTCCTGCTGATGTTCAGGTGTATATCAGTATGTAGTGTCTCTACTTTAAAGAGTGCTCTCCTGCTGATGTCCAGGTGTATATCAGTATGAAGTGTCTCTACTTTAAAGAGTCCTCTCCTGCAGATGTTCAGGTGTATATCATCAGTGTGTAGTGTCTCTACTTTAAAGAGTCCTCTCCTGCAGATGTTCAGGTGTATATCAGTATGTAGTGTCTCTACTTTAAAGAGTCCTCTCCTGCTGATGTTCAGGTGTATATCAGTATGTAGTGTCTCTACTTTAAAGAGTCCTCTCCTGCTGATGTTCAGGTGTATATCAGTATGTAGTGTCTCTACTTTAAAGAGTTCTCTCCTGCTGATGTTCAGGTGTATATCAGTATGTAGTGTCTCTACTTTAAAGAGTCCTCTCCTGCAGATGTTCAGGTGTATATCAGTATGTAGTGTCTCTACTTTAAAGAGTCCTCTCCTGCTGATGTTCAGGTGTATATCAGTATGTAGTGTCTCTACTTTAAAGAGTCCTCTCCTGCTGATGTTCAGGTGTATATCAGTATGTAGTGTCTCTACTTTAAAGAGTCCTCTCCTGCTGATGTTCAGGTGTATATCAGTATGTAGTGTCTCTACTTTAAAGAGTCCTCTCCTGCTGATGTTCAGGTGTATATCAGTATGTAGTGTCTCTACTTTAAAGAGTCCTCTCCTGCTGATGTTCAGGTGTATATCAGTATGTAGTGTCTCTACTTTAAAGAGTCCTCTCCTGCTGATGTTCAGGTGTATATCAGTATGTAGTGTCTCTACTTTAAAGAGTCCTCTCCTGCTGATGTTCAGGTGTATATCAGTATGTAGTGTCTCTACTTTAAAGAGTCCTCTCCTGCTGATGTTCAGGTGTATATCAGTATGTAGTGTCTCTACTTTAAAGAGTCCTCTCCTGCTGATGTTCAGGTGTATATCAGTATGTAGTGTCTCTACTTTAAAGAGTCCTCTACTGCTGATGTTCAGGTGTATATCAGTATGTAGTGTCTCTACTTTAAAGAGTCCTCTCCTGCTGATGTTCAGGTGTATATCAGTATGTAGTGTCTCTACTTTAAAGAGTCCTCTCCTGCTGATGTTCAGGTGTATATCAGTATGTAGTGTCTCTACTTTAAAGAGTCCTCTCCTGCTGATGTTCAGGTGTATATCAGTATGTAGTGTCTCTACTTTAAAGAGTCCTCTCCTGCTGATGTTCAGGTGTATATCAGTATGTAGTGTCTCTACTTTAAAGAGTCCTCTCCTGCTGATGTTCAGGTGTATATCAGTATGTAGTGTCTCTACTTTAAAGAGTCCTCTCCTGCTGATGTTCAGGTGTATATCAGTATGTAGTGTCTCTACTTTAAAGAGTCCTCTCCTGCTGATGTTCAGGTGTATATCAGTATGTAGTGTCTCTACTTTAAAGAGTCCTCTCCTGCTGATGTTCAGGTGTATATCAGTATGTAGTGTCTCTACTTTAAAGAGTCCTCTCCTGCTGATGTTCAGGTGTATATCAGTATGTAGTGTCTCTACTTTAAAGAGTCCTCTCCTGCTGATGTTCAGGTGTATATCAGTATGTAGTGTCTCTACTTTAAAGAGTCCTCTCCTGCTGATGTTCAGGTGTATATCAGTATGTAGTGTCTCTACTTTAAAGAGTCCTCTCCTGCTGATGTTCAGGTGTATATCAGTATGTAGTGTCTCTACTTTAAAGAGTCCTCTCCTGCTGATGTTCAGGTGTATATCAGTATGTAGTGTCTCTACTTTAAAGAGTCCTCTCCTGCTGATGTTCAGGTGTATATCAGTATGTAGTGTCTCTACTTTAAAGAGTCCTCTCCTGCTGATGTTCAGGTGTATATCAGTATGTAGTGTCTCTACTTTAAAGAGTCCTCTCCTGCTGATGTTCAGGTGTATATCAGTATGTAGTGTCTCTACTTTAAAGAGTCCTCTCCTGCTGATGTTCAGGTGTATATCAGTATGTAGTGTCTCTACTTTAAAGAGTCCTCTCCTGCTGATGTTCAGGTGTATATCAGTATGTAGTGTCTCTACTTTAAAGAGTCCTCTCCTGCTGATGTTCAGGTGTATATCAGTATGTAGTGTCTCTACTTTAAAGAGTCCTCTCCTGCTGATGTTCAGGTGTATATCAGTATGTAGTGTCTCTACTTTAAAGAGTCCTCTCCTGCTGATGTTCAGGTGTATATCAGTATGTAGTGTCTCTACTTTAAAGAGTCCTCTCCTGCTGATGTTCAGGTGTATATCAGTATGTAGTGTCTCTACTTTAAAGAGTCCTCTCCTGCTGATGTTCAGGTGTATATCAGTATGTAGTGTCTCTACATGTCTCCATGATTTAATGTTCAAAAAGCTCTTTATTTTTCTCATACTGCCTGTGCTGCAGCACCTCTGTTCACCCTCTGTCTGAAACCCAAACAGACAGATAGATTTGGACTACTTATTGAATGCATTTGTCTTTCGATTGGCACTAATGAACGAGCTATCAGGCCGAGAACACATTAGGCGCTGCATATGAGAAAGACAGAAAGAGAATTAGAGCGAGAGCAATGATGGGTTACCTTTCCATTGGTCAATGGTCTTTGAAGGAGAATATTAGTCCCTAGGCGTCTCTTAAACCGCCCTCAGGGTTTCATTATCCGACTGCATCACTTAAACGCTTCCTTTCACTCAGCATGACTCATCTCCACTATAGGAGAAGGAGGTGAGGAAGGGTCATGTCTGTTTATTGACCTGCACTAATGACAGTATTTAGTTGTTGTAGTATGAGCTGTTTACTGCAGTGGAAGCAGTGCTGGAGAAAGTATTTAGAATCTTTACTTGAGTACTGTTATCATACTTCAGTTTGAAGTAAAAGTACTGCATCCAGAATGGTACTTCTAAAAGTATTTTATTACGATTAGGAAAATGTACTTAAAGTATCACGAGTAAAAGTACTTATTGCAGAAAAAAGCATAAAGCAAAAGCAGTAACTTCACATTTAAGAAGTGGGGACTGTGAAGTGTTTTAATACAAAAACTTGTCGAATGGTTTAACCTAAAGCAAATAATCATATTTTAAAAGCTTTCCTAAGTATTGTGTGTCAAAATCTGAATTTATAACAGTTCTGTAAAATAAATGTAGTGGAGTACAACATTGGCTTCCAAAATGTAGTAGAGTAGAAGTATGACATACTATGAAATGATAATACTCGAGTAAAGTACAAGTAGCCTCAAATGTTTACTTAAAGGTCCCCATACTGTTTTTCATTAATATATTATAGGTCTCAGATATATACAGAACCTGTCTCTGATTGGCTGAAACACCAAACAGATCGTTGCAGCATTACCCATAATCCCCTCTGTTTCAGCCCTGTTTCCAAAGTGCTGATTCTCTGTCTGTTACTTGAGATGAAAATAAGGAGCCCCTCCCCACGCCCCTCTGAGAGACATTTGGTGACAATGAACTCAATGGTGCTCTTGGAGGAGATTCAGGTGATAAGGTGGGTGGGGGGTTACCTTGTTGCTGATTGGCTAATGGTTACACAAGACAACACATCGTTATGACATCATAAACTGGCCAAAATCTGATCAGCTCATTTTCAGACAGGGTTTTATAGAAATGGATCAAAAAGAGTTGTTTGTTCCTGAAACTTTCAGAGTCTCTTTCCACAGAGGGGACACATGTTGATGTAGGAGAGACATGAAGAAGAGGGGACACATGTTGATGTAGAAGAGACATGAAGAAGAGGGGACACATGTTGATGTAGAAGAGACATGGAGAAGAGGGGACACATGTTGATGTAGAAGAGACATGAAGAAGAGGGGACACATGTTGATGTAGAAGAGACATGAAGAAGAGGGGACACATGTTGATGTAGAAGAGACATGACGAAGAGGGGACACATGTTGATGTAGAAGAGACATGAAGAAGAGGGGACACATGTTGATGTAGAAGAGACATGAAGAAGAGGGGACACATGTTGATGTAGAAGAGACATGGAGAAGAGGGGACACATGTTGATGTAGAAGAGACATGAAGAAGAGGGGACACATGTTGATGTAGAAGAGACATGAAGAAGAGGGGACACATGTTGATGTAGAAGAGACATGGAGAAGAGGGGACACATGTTGATGTAGAAGAGACATGAAGAAGAGGGGACACATGTTGATGTAGAAGAGACATGAAGAAGAGGGGACACATGTTGATGTAGAAGAGACATGAGGAAGAGGGGACACATGTTGATGTAGAAGAGACATGGAGAAGAGGGGACACATGTTGATGTAGAAGAGACATGAAGAAGAGGGGACACATGTTGATGTAGAAGAGACATGAAGAAGAGGGGACACATGTTGATGTAGAAGAGACATGAAGAAGAGGGGACACATGTTGATGTAGAAGAGACATGAAGAAGAGGGGACACATGTTGATGTAGAAGAGACATGAAGAAGAGGGGACACATGTTGATGTAGAAGAGACATGAAGAAGAGGGGACACATGTTGATGTAGAAGAGACATGAAGAAGAGGGGACACATGTTGATGTAGAAGAGACATGAAGAAGAGGGGACACATGTTGATGTAGAAGAGACATGAAGAAGAGGGGACACATGTTGATGTAGAAGAGACATGAAGAAGAGGGGACACATGTTGATGTAGAAGAGACATGAAGAAGAGGGGACACATGTTGATGTAGAAGAGACATGAAGAAGAGGGGACACGTGTTGATGTAGAAGAGACATGAAGAAGAGGGGACACATGTTGATGTAGAAGAGACATGAAGAAGAGGGGACACATGTTGATGTAGAAGAGACATGGAGAAGAGGGGACACATGTTGATGTAGAAGAGACATGGAGAAGAGGGGACACATGCTGATGTAGAAGAGACATGAAGAAGAGGGGACACATGTTGATGTAGAAGAAACAAGAAGAAGTGGATTTTGCATAATAGGTGACAGTAAAGTTCTTGAGTAAATGTACTTAGTTTCCCCCACTGAGTAAAAGCAGACAGACGACATGTCCTGCCGGATCAGATGAGGCGTGCTGCTGCGGCTGTTTTATTCCCCGTTGACATTCAAGCACAGATGAACTGACTTTCCCTCCTTAAAAATAGGCTCTCTCGACCTCCACCTGACACTGAAAGCTCCCTCTCCTGATCTCCGTCTGCTCCCCCCGCCACCTGAGCGGCTAATTCAATAAACAAACCATTTGTTTGTGTTGTAATCAGTATCTATCTTCCTGATGGAATAGAGTCTGACCGCCGTGATTGTTTCCTGCTGTTTTTTAAGGGTTTCATTTTGATGACATGCTTGGCAAATTGGAATTCGAATTAGGAAGCGCAAGCTCAAGGAAAACCTGTCACTTCCTACTTATTGCAAAGTAACAAGGATTATGTTGTCCAAAACAGCTTCAGTTAGAAAGTAAGATTAGGTTCAGGCCATCCAAAAACGTGGCTAAAAGTTTAGAGTGCACAACCCTGATGCTGATGAGGCGTGAGTGAACCCGGTGGGGAGAGAGACCTTCACTTCCCCTTTTCCTTATCTCCCTAATACATTGACCATTACTTTTGTTGCCTTCTCTGTTTCCTCATTTAACTTGCAGTACCGTTATTTCCCTGTTATTTATTTTTACTGACTATTAACATGAAGAAGCATCTGTATTTGTATGTCATTTTCAGGTATTAGTCTTTGTATTTCATGTACTTTCTACCCCTCTTTTCTTTTTTTATGTTTTGTAACTTTTTGATTTATGTCTTGTTTATAATGTGATCATAGCCCATAGGGGTGAGGGTGGGGGCTGGGAGGGAGGGGTGAGGTAACTATTTAATTTTCCTACAGACCGTCTTCTATACATGCGTACCTACTGTATTGCCATTGTGATGTCTGTCAAAAAGCCAATACAAATATTTATAAAAAAAAAGTTTAGAGTGCTGTCTTGAACTGGAGAAAAGGCTAAGGACTTGCTTACTTCAAACTTCAAATTTGGCCCAAACATCCACTTAATATCGACCGGTCGATCGCAAAGGTAGTGTGGGTAGATCGCATGCATTGAAAGAAAAAAAAAGTAAAGTTAGCCTATCATCCATCCTTACTACGGCATTTGCCACTTGATTGACGTAAGCTAGTCTGAGTTGTATTGTGCCACAGTTTATCCGCCGTTTAGTCTACTAGGCCCCAACATAGATTGGGCAGGTACGGCCCTGTAGGTGGATCATTTGGGCGTGGTCATTTTAAGTAGCAGGCCGATTCTAATCGATATCTAAGAGGCTGACAACTAATGATAACTGCCATCTAAGGGCTGATCACTTGTGAAATGAGTGAAGTGGGAAAGAAACAAGTTTGCAACAACTGACTTTGTTGGGTTTAAGCTAATCACGTAATTCTCCCTCCTACAGTAAAACATAATTGGGCTTTGATTAGATTCTCTTTCCAAAAGACCTCGCTAACAATACACGAACACCTGTGATGAGCTCCATTGTCGAGGCACGACATGATTTCGCAGCGTCTCTCACTTCCCTTTTGGCAATCTCTCCTCACTCAGCTATTACCACATGCAACATCATGGACGTGCCGCTCTCTCTCCGCCCTCCCTCCACTCCCCCTTTCCTCCCAAAAAATGTCTCATCAAGGTCTGAGTCGATGTGAGCCTGTGAGAAATTAAATTCCCCTAATTAGGCCAGCAGATTTGCTTGCTTTATCCTCCTGCCTCCCAAACCTCCCCTCATCCAGACACATCTCTAATTAATCACCGCATGCTGCTGTTGACTATACTTCAGAGGCTGGATGAATGGTGGAGGGATTCTCAAGCTTCCTCAATCTAGAAATAGGATTCTAAAAAAAGGCTATTATAATCAGAGCTCTCCTAGTGTATATGTGTGTATATGTGTGTGTGTGTTTCTCTTCGGGTTATTCAGTGCTTACATCAAAGGAAAGCCGCTCCAGGCTGTAATTGAGGATGATATCGTTGAAGGAAGACTTGCACGTGTTATAAGGACTGTACCTTCCTGTCTGTGTGCTGTAAAAACAGACTTTAGGTGTCTGAAAATATAGTGTGTATTGACGGGTGCAGAGACAAAGGGTTCTGCAGATTTATTCAGCTAATTAAGGATCAGAGTCGCAGCCGACTTTAAAAATGCAGATTGCTAACAACTATGGCTTCAGTATTTCGCTCTGCGCCTCCAAATGAGACCACAAACACACAAACAAGCTCACGACTTAGGGTTTTCTAGACAGCAGTTTGGTTTTTAATCCCTTTGAATTGCGTCCTTCGTCGTTTCTGCAATTTCGACTGATTGCAGGTGAACTTACGGGGGAACTGTGAACCATTCGCTTTACCTGTGCAGCAAATCGGTTTTAGAAGTAGATGGGGATCACTGTGTGCAGTCATGGGGTTTCTCGATTGTAGTAGAAATATATATTTACGTATTTTTTATTTTTATTTTAAGTATGGCACAGCTGTACATTGACTATTATTTAATTTATAGTAAGGTAATAAAGTAGGTAATTTTTGAGAAACCGGCTCGAGTGCGCTAGAATTTGAAAATACACAGCCGGAAAAAATCTGCCACTTCCTCACAGAGCCCCTCCCCCAACACACACGAACGCGCACATGACCAATGAGGGCACGAGGTAAGTTTGTGCCCCGATGGAAGGCTGACAGGCAGGTAGGCCATCCAGTTACTTTAGCCGGCTCATGATTGGTCGTGCTTTTTAAAGTGCCACGGCTTCCACAGATTACGTTTTTGTCCAAGCACTTCAGATATTCATTGCTATCGGGATGTTAAGAGCATTCCGTGGAATATAACAACAAGTGTATCCCGAGCCGGTTTCTCAAACTTACCTAACCCACCTTTAACGCTTAAAAACTGCATTTTCATTTCTTTCTCACTTAAATATACAGTAGCTTGATTAAATATCAGGTTTTATTGTTTCTATTGCATTCAAATGTTACATAATGCATTATATTTAATTATGGACCGCCTACTTCCATCTACGTAACATTGCAAAAATCAGGCATATCTTGCCTCAAAACGATGCAGAGAAACTAGTCCATGCATTTGTTACTTCTAGGCTGGATTATTGTAACTCTTTACTATCAGGGAGTACCAAGAAGTCAATCAAGTCGCTTCAGCTGATTCAAAATGCTGCGGCTCGTGTACTAACCAGAGTTAGGAAAAGGGACCACATTACTCCTGTTCTGGCTGCCTTACACTGGCTCCCTATAGAACACAGGATAGAATTTAAAATTCTTCTTCTCGCCGACAAAGCCCTTAATGGGCAGGCGCCATCTTACCTTAAATAACTCATTATACCCTGCTGTCCTACTAGGGCATTGCGTTCCAAGAATGCAGGGTTGTTGGTTGTTCCTAGAGTCTCTAAAAGTACAATGGGAGCCAGAGCCTTTTCTTATCAAGCTCCACATTTGTGGAATCAGCTTCCAGTTTGTGTTCGGGCGGCAGACACCCTATCCGTTTTTAAGAGTGCGCTTAAGACCTTCCTTTTTGATAAAGCTTATAGTTAGGGCTGATTAGATTCAGCCCCTAGTTTTGCTGATATACAGTAGGCTTAGTTTGTCGGGGGACATCTTATTCTTCCTTCTCTCTGTCTATACCCGTGTACTCTCATGTTCCGATTAACCCAGCTTCCCCAAATGTCTTTCTTTTTGGTGTCTATATACGCTGGGATCCGGAGTCATGGATGATCCTGCGGTCTTGTGTCCTGGATCGCGAGCCCTGGATCTTGAGTCGTGGCTGTGGTCCTGGATCATCGGTCCTGGATGGATATCCTCGTGGATTCATCTTCCTATTATACACACATGCATTTCCAAACATCTGGACTACCTGTGTTGCAAATGTATTATCTTTTCAATTTACACACGGCATCTATTGCACGTCTGTCCGTCCTGGGAGAGGGATCCCTCCTCTGTTGCTCTCCCTGAGGTTTCTCCCATTTTCCCTTTAAACTGTGGGTTTTCTCTGGAAGTTTTTCCTTGTACGATGTGAGGGTCTAAGGACAGAGGGTGTCGTATTGTCATACTGATATTCTGTACACACTGTGAAGACCACTGAGACAAATGTAACATTTGTGATATTGGGCTATATAAATAAACATTGATTGATTGATTGATTGATTGATTGATTGATTTATTGATTGACCCCAAATTGCTCCTGTGGGATCGAGTATGTAAATCGCTTTGAATTAAAGCGTTTAACAAGTGACATGGAATGGAATATAATGTCTGAGTACAGTATTTTAGATTTGGCAATAAATTAAAACTCTATACTTACATTTGTTTCTTTATTTTGTGTCTCTTCCTGTTGGCCAGTGTCAAATTGGCCACACTAAATATACTCTGCCGCTATGTTTTAAGACAATAACACGTTAAAAGGGATCATGAAAAATACCTCATACTATGAACCGTTGTTTGATACTGATCTACTGAATACTGTTATCCACCACAAATAAGTTCCTCTGTGGAGTAATTTTCTACATGTGTAGCTGTGATGTGTGTGATATAGTAGGTGTAATGCATATGAATCACAATCTCCACCCCACACACACACACACACACACACACACACACACCCACCCACCCACCCAGTCTCCTGCTGTTTACCGTGGCTCTGCTAACGTCCCACTAAAGCTCAGTTACAGAGCGATAGGGAATCCATCTCACACTCTCAGCTGGTCTGAAGCAATCAGGCTGATGGGATTCCTCTCGCTGCTGCTGGCTTTACCTTTTCAATCTGTCTCTCTCCTCTTTAGGTAAACACGGGAGCCCGGGCCCCAGCTGCATCGCACTGACGCTCCTCTGTAATGAGTAGCGGACAGGAGAGAGACTCCCTTCTTCTGCTGCTGGGAGACGAGCCCTGTATACCTGCAGGAGAGTGTGTGTGTGTGTGTGTGTGTGTGTGTGTGTGTGTGTGTGTGTGTGTGTGTGTGTGTGTGTGTGTGTGTGTGTGTGTGTGTGTGTGTGTGTGTGAAACTTCTACTTTAATTGAGAAAAGGATCCAAAAAATGTCATACTGTCTGTGTGCAGTGGTGGGAAAATAACTAAGAACATTTACTCCAGTAGCCTACTTATAACTTTAAGTTTATTTTTACTTTATTGCATATTTCCATTTTCTGCCACTTTATACTATGACTATACTCTTCTACATCTCAGATTTAAATATTGTACTCTTTACTCGCATTATATTAGTATTTATAATAATATGCAAAGTAGTATCCAAAACTGGCTCCAATTTGACGAATCACAACGTTTTAAAACTCTCACACAAGACTCATCCTGCACAATACGAACTGTTACCGATGAAACTTTAAGTAAATTTTTATGATAAAAGGACCCAAAAATGTTCATTTCAGTCAGACAACTCACGTGTTTCTTAATATGTTTATTATAAGCAGCATATAGTTTGAGTTTGGCGTCTAGGCTCGGGCCTCATCACTCCACAGATTTACGAAGAATATTGAGTGATGATTAGATAACTATCTCCCGAGCCTACAGGTGGAAGCTGGGGCAGAAGCTGAGGTGGAAGCTGGAGCAGAAGATGGGGCGGAAGCTGGGGCGGAAGCTGGGGCGGTGCTGGGGTGGAAGCTAGCTTGGAAGCTAGCTGGGGTGGAAGATGGGGCGGAAGCTGGGGTGGAAGCTAGCTTGGAAGCTAGCTGGGGTGGAAGCTAGCTTGGAAGCTAGCTTGGAAGCTAGCTGGGGTGGAAGATGGGGCGGAAGCTGGGGTGGAAGCTAGCTTGGAAAGTAGCTGGGGTGGAAGCTGGGGTGGAAGCTGGGGTAGAAGCTAGCTTGGAAAGTAGCTGGGGTGGAAGCTAGCTTGGAAAGTAGCTGGGGTGGAAGCTAGCTTGGAAACTAGCTGGGGTGGAAGCTGGGGTGGTGGTGGGGAAGGCAAGCAGCAGCAAAATGAAACACAGCAGCAGGAACATGAACGTAGCAATGGCAAGTGAACACAGCAGTGGCAGCATAGCGAGGCAGAGGCAGGAAGACCTGGCAGCTTAAATAGAGCGGCATGTTTAGGAGAATGTGTTTGGTTGGTTGTTAATGTATGATTGTTAATGTATGATTGGTGCTCGAGTTGACTGCCTGAACTAGCTCACAGGCTTCGCCCCATATGTGTGTGAAGTGGTGGAAAATACCTAAGAACATTAACTTTAGTACTGTTTGAATGTACAAGTTTAAAGTTTTCTTAGTTTATTGTGTATTTCCCTTATTCGAACACTTTATAATACTACTCCAATATATATCAGTGATAGATATTGTAATCTTTACTTTTTTTAACTTCTTAATAACACAGATAAATAGATATCAGAACTTCCACTATATTTCAAAGAGAAATATTGGACTTTTCCCTTCTCTACATTATACTAACATATTCTCCACTCCGTATATCCTCGGTAGTAACAAAGTATACAACATTTTCTCCACAAATTACAACATATAAAAACTGTAATATGTATTTGTTTTTTGAAAGAATGTTATAAAACAGCAGCTGGGATGAGGATCAGCACCTCCAAATCTGAGGCCATGGTTCTCAGCAGGAAACCGATGAACTGTCCACTCCAAGTAGGGCATGAGTCCTTACCCCAGGTGAAGGAGTTCAAGTATCTCGGGGTCTTGTTCTCGAGTGAGGGAACAATGGAGCGTGAGATGGGCCGGAGAATCGGAGCAGCGGGAGCGGTACTGCAGTCGCTTTACCGCACTGTTGTGACGAAAAGGGAGCTGAGCCAGAAGGTAAAGCTCTCCGTCTTCCGGGCCATTTTCGTTCCTACCCTCACCTACGGTCATGAAGGATGGGTCATGACCGAAAGAACGAGATCGCGGATACAAGCGGCCGAGATGGGTTTCCTCCGCCGGGTGGCTGGTGTCTCCCTTAGGGATAAGGTGAGAAGTTCGGTCATCCGGGAGGGACTCAGAGTTGAGCCGCTCCTCCTCCGCGTCGAAAGGAGCCAGTTGAGGTGGTTCGGGCACCTTGTTAGGATGCCACCTGGGCGCCTCCCTAGGGAGGTGTTCCAGGCACGTCCAGCTGGGAAGAGACCAAAGGGTAGACCTAGGACCAGGTGGAGGGATTATATCTCTTCGCTGGCCTGGGAGCGCCTTGGGACCCCCCAGTCAGAGCTGGTTGATGTCACCAGGGAAAAGAAAGTTTGGGGCTCTCTGCTGGAACTGCTACCCCCGAGACCCGACCACGGATAAGCGGGAGAAGATGGATGGATGGATGTTATAAAAAAAAACCTTTACACTGCCATTCTGCACAATAAGTTATTTTTCTGTTAAAAATATAAGTAAAAAAATGATCTACCATCACCGATTGTGTGTGCAGTATAAACAACATCATTGTTTGGATAGACCTACTCCTGCTCCTTCATATAGAGCGGATGCATTACTTCTATAATACACTGTTGACTTTAACACACACACACACACGATTGACTTCACACACACAGTTTCTCCCAGCAGTGCAACCACATCTGTTAGAGGTTAATGTAATTCCTATGAGTGTCAGGGAAGGAATGAAATGGCCCGATACACACAGACACAAAACACACAAACGTACACACACACACACACACACACGAGCACACAGAACTTCAGATATATGTAAATTGTTTTTTCCCAAAGGAGCATCTCAGTTGGCCTTTCAGCTGTCTGACCACGATGTTAATGTGCCTTGTAGATCATCCGTGTGTGTGTGTGTGTGTTTGTGTGTGTGTGTGTGTGTGTTACTCATCTATGCAAGTCCTTACGAGCATGTGAGCAAGTCATGTGCCTATGTGTGTATATAGGCACTGTGTGTTCTGTGTGTGTGTGTGTCTTTTTCTGTTTGTGTTTACTTTGTTTGAGACATAAATCACACTTACATTGTGGGGACTCAACCTTTTGGTGACAACATGCAAGGCCTCCTCATAACTCTGTGTATGTCTGTGTGTTGTGAAGCGTGTTTTTGTTACTCATATTGTGGGGACATAAATCTGTCTACACACTCACATTGTGGGGACTCGCCTTCCTTTTGGATGCAAGTTATCATAACGCGTGTGTGTGGTTACTTTGTTGTGTGTTTGTGTTACTGACATTGTGGGGACATACATCTGTTAAATACATTGTGGGGACTCGCCTTCTTTTTGGTGACAAAATCCAATTCCACATAATGTGTGTGCGCGTATTTGCGTGTGTGTGTTTCAGTGGCAACGTCACCCTTGAATATACTGTATATGTAACGTCTGCAAATACAGTGGGCCCACATTTGTTTAACCATTCCTATTAACATGTCCCATGATAAAGCGTGTAGTATTGCCCAGATGTTATAGTCGCTCTACAGACCCAGGGGTTTCACTGCTATAAACTAACGGCGTCCCTCAGCAGATCTGTCATGCTGTATCCAACCACAAACAGGAATAGTAATAATAATAATAATAACTTAGATTTATATAGCACCTTTCAGGGGACCCACGGTCGCTTTACAGAAAAAACTGGAGTAAAACAAACGAAAAAAGACCAAACAGTCAGACAGTCAAACAACAGGCGGTGTATTGCAGTGTCAGTTGTGGATGAATGTTTATGTACATTTGGTTAAAGTTGGTTGCTTGAGTATTGATTCTTCTTTTCTCATGTTGTCTTAATATCTTCAAAGAACAAGAGGGGGAAATTTAATGAACATCAGTGTTTCCATGGTGATGTGCAAAGGAATTAAAAGGCCTGGTTGCCATGGGGTTTGAGGCGTATATTGAGTTAAAAGCTCCCTAAATACACAGTCAACACACTCAGCGGCCTCTCTGGAGGAACACACACACACACACACACTCATCGACTAAGAGCAAACACACCAGAGCGTGTCAATCACCCGAAAATAAAACAAGTGTAATTATAGATTTAAAAATGAATAAACATATGATTTGTTTTAAAGTCGGGTTTTATTTTTTTCTGTCAAAGCTGCATGTCACGGGGAGAGATGGAAAATGTACAAGCTTACTTTGCAATTACCCAGCAGCTGCTCGATAAATCCAACTATTCATTCTTATCTTTATTTAACAAGGGGGAACAAATCGCTTCATAGAAAGACTTCACGGACAGTTTCTTCTTTATTTGTCCAGCCTTTGGTTGAGAGAAAATCCTGTTAATTGTTGACCTTCCATCAGGGTACTTATTGTCTTTTAATGCAACACTGAATAAATAGTTTATTTTTGTGTCGGTCTTAATCATTTTAACATTTTTGATGCTATTAGGCAAATAACCACCAATGATTTAGCACTTGTAGGAGCAAGCACAGTAGTGGTGGCTTAAAGCCCACCTCCGCTCCGCGCCGTCCGTTAGATGAGCCTGGTCAGATTTAATAAAAGAAGTTCAAAACACCGGCATAAAAGTTATAACAATAATCTGATTTTAATAGTAAAAAATACAATACGAAATACAGAGTACTCCGGGCTCCCCGCTCAACTGCCGTGCGATACAGATATCGGGACCAGCCAGTCAGAAACAGGGGGCATTTTGCATGAATAAACAACAGTATATATAGACATATTTGGGGCGGAGATGTGTGTCGGCTCTTCCGTCCCATTTTACTACTAAGCGAATCAGAGAGTCCGTGGGGAGGAGTTGGGTCGGTTGCTCACTCCCCTAGGTGTTCTTACTGGCTGGATTCACTTTGGGTCGGGTCCAATACAGCGAATCAGAGTTCTGGGAAAAAGTATTTTTCTTCTGAACAGAGCGTGAGAGCCTCGGAAGTAAACTTTTTTCACTTTTTATCTTACACCTGGGTTCACTCCTTTACTTTCCCAAGGAATATTTCACACAAACTCTATTCTTTCCCAGACAATCAAACATTGTACACAGATATTGGTGCTTGAGATTATATTGGCCCCAGAAAGAACCTTGAAAAGAATATGTGTGTGTGCTGGTGGGAGGAGGTGTGTGTGTGCTGGTATCTGGGTCAGTGAGTGTCGGTGAGAAAAGAATATGTGTGTGTGCTGGTGGAAGGCCGTGTATGTGTGTGTAGCAGGGTATCTGGGTCATTGAGTGTAAGTGAGAAGGTTTATATATATAAGATTACTTTAAAACAGTCCCAAATAATAGATGTTCACTTCAATACAGTTCAAGATAATACCTGTTTACTTTAATACAGTTTAGAACAATATCTGTTTACTTTACACTCTGTAATTCAAGGGGTCTGAAGGAAACATGCTGTGCCTCAATTCAAGTATAGCTATGTCTGTACGAACATGGGCTAATTTGAGTATATAGTGGCGAAGTCCCTCCCCTTCCGATGGACCTCCATGGGACCTTACGGAAAAATTATTGTATTGAAGTCGATGGAGAGAGAAAGATTATCTTCCGATCTCGTTTCAATTGTGCCACGAGTTACACACATGATGTTTGTCAATTTAAAATATAATTTTGCAAGTCAAGAAAAAAAAATGTGTCGTAAAACTGCGAAGTAACACATTTGTTGTGTGAAACGCTGAATGAACTACAACTCCCATCTCGCACCACACACCAAGACGGCCGTCACGTTGGAACATCTCACCTCTTTCTTTCAGAATGAGGCGAAAAGTATTAAAAGAGGTGAAAATCACTCCAAGTCTGGGCATGTTGAGAGCTGCGCATACACACAAGGGGAGTGAGTCGGTTCCAGCATGCGGGACCGGCTGTACAAGGTTTCGGTGAGTAACACGAGTGTAATGTGAAACGTTAATGACTCTGGGATTTGTAGTCTTTCTAGTTGCATATTTTTCATAGTCTTATATTTCAACAGTTTTACGACAAACTGTGACTTTTTTGACATGGAAATAATTTTTCAAGATTGACAAACATCATAGCCTATGTGTAATTCGTGGCACAATTCAAACGGGATGGAATCTCTCCATTGACTTCAATATATCACTTTTCCGAAATAAGGAAGTAGAAGGGTGGGACTTCGCCTCTCTATAAGTGCATCCCAAAGTTTTTGCAAATTGCCCTGAGTCATTATACATCCATGCTATGAGTACCGGGATGTGACGGCCATCTTGGCTAACGGAACTAGCGCATCTAGTTGTGTAGACAGTTGCTCCGCTGAACACAGCACTATACAAATAACAGTTATATTAGTGGGTTGTTTTGTATATTTTATAAAAAAGGTACCACTAGACTAGTGTCAAAAACAAGCCACAGGTAATAGTATTTGGTTATTTAAGCAGTTTGTTGCGATTTGCTCGCACAACAATAACATTGCTAGCTAGCTGCTTAGCGAACAGCTGTTATCAATATTTTTGGCAAGTGGACAGCAGCTGTGTGTGATTTGAAAGAACACTACACGGTCTAAAATACATCGCGCACATCATGGCAGTGTACGGATGTAAGTATCAGAATTCATTACCTCTTTATAAAAATGTACTGTAGCTTGTGACGTGAGACTTTTACATTCGAGGCCATTATATTCAACATAAAGGACTAAATTAACTGAGAATTTGAAATATGTCAAACTGATAAGAAAAAGGTAATTACCAGATAACGTAAAGCTTTGTGAGCAGTATTGGTACACATCACTGTGTGAAGCATGTGCCAGTGCGTGTGCGTCAGCAGGGGCTTAACTGAGAGACTAGAGCAGCAGGATGTTCAAATTTCAAGTTTCTTTGTATTACTTTTTCAGAAAACTTCTCTGGGTAACCACTTCAATATGCTGAAAGGTTAATGTGGAATTTCTGAGGCAAAATATATACAGCCTACCCCGGCTTCAAGGTTGTATTTGCACTTTAATTAATAGCCTGGCCACTGATTTGTGATGTCAGGTCATCTAGTATTGCCGGCAGCCAGTATTAAATTCTACATTTACTTTCTGTCTCCACCTCAGGTCAGATGCTGTGGGTTTGCTCACAGTTTTCTCGACTGTGACTCCTTGAGCAAACTGTTAACGCTGACCTCCTAAAGGCCAGCTCCATCATCCACCAAATACTCTGGACTTCAGGTGTTTCATCCACACACAGACCTTTAGCGGGGATAGCAGCTGCTCTCACCACTTGTGAAGGGCTGTGTGTGTGCGTGTGCGTGTGCGTGTGCGTGCGTGCATGTGCGCGTGCGTGCGTGTGTGTGTGTGTGTGCGCGTGCAGGGCCTCTCCTGGAACATCAATCAAGTGACAGGACAAGTCAATCAGTCAAATAATAATCAGGTATGTCTCGCTGCATATAGACTGTGGGTGTTTCTCAATCTCGAGTACGCTTGCTTGGTAGGACGTGTCTTCCGAGCGTCTTGCTTCAGAAGCGAGGCAAGAATACTTCCTGGCATTCGGAAAACGAAGAGTGGAACAGGCGAGCAAGTGTGCAGGTGTGCATCACATGAGAAGCCCCGCCTTACATTTCCCGCCACAGATTTGGGGAAATTGGTCCGTGCGCAAAGCATTGTGGGGATTTTAAGACCGTGGAGTCTACACATGTGCAGCCTAGAAATTTCTCCAAACCAAGTACGCGGGGCTCGGTAGATTTCCAAGTATGTTGGACATTGGAACAGTACTACGTCGGCACTCGATGACGAAGTATACCGTAATTTTCGGACTACAAGCCGCACTGGACTATAAGCCGCAGGTGTTTTAATGTTTAATTACCATATGTAAGGGTTTGTGCAAAAGGGGGATTGTCGGGAAAGAGATGGCTGTTTGAGGAAGCTCTCAAAACCAACGAACTCCTCTTCGTCACTGTCGGAATCGAACAGCCTCTGAAGGGCCTCAGCTGTGGCGGCGTCCTCCTCTTCATCACGCAGCAGTCCAGCCTTTCGGAACCCGTTGGTGATCGTGGATGTTTTGACACTCCTCCACGCCGTCAGGATCCACTCGCAAACTTGAGCTTTTCACATGCGACCAGTTTTGGTGAATGATTTATCGCCACTAGTCATCCACGCCTCCCACTGAACGCGTAGTGCCACTTTGAACGTACGATTGACACTGATGTCGAGTGGCTGCAGATGCTTCGTTTGTTTTCCATAATGAGGGTTTGTGCATGAAAACTTCCTTTGCACAAACTGTCTCGCTCTCGTAATGTCCGTCTGTCTTGCTCTCGTTCTGTCTCTCGGTTCCACTTTTACTTTGGCGCGCTACCTGTCTCACTAATTTCCGGCCTCCAGCTTTTCCTGCTGGAGCCCGCCGCTTAAAGGTGGGGGGCGCGGACCGGCCATAGAGCCCATAGAATTAAAGGTGGTGGACTGTAACCTGTAAAATCCATAGATTTAGGAGGTTCCCTAGTGGCCGTTAGCTGTACAAATCCATAGATTAGCCGCATCGTCATATAAACCGCAGGGTCGAAAAATGGGGAAAAAAGCGCGGCTTATAGTCCAAAAATTACGGTACTTGAAATAGTGGCTCTGGAGCAGCCTTCCTCGAGATTCAAAAACACCCTGTGTTCCCTCAAAAACCTCAACTGCTCAACCTTAGTTGTATGCCGTTGTAATTGTCCTTTTGGATTCTTGTAAACCAGAGGAAATAAAATGCACAAAGGACCTTCTTGTTTGGACTATGGATAATTTCCATCCGTGAGATTTAATTTCGTGTCCATTCTTTGTTATATATTCCGATAAGATTTAGCCTCTATAGCCTTTTTTATGAGGTTTTCCAAAAAATGTGTCCATCTTTATTTTCTGCTCGAAGTTGAATCCAAATCCGCTCTAATCAGGGCAGTATGGAGGGTTAGAAATAGAAGTAGGCTTAGAGATCTTAAGACACTTTTTTTTGTTTAGGGAGGTTTAAAACAGTGAACTAAGCCACACACAACTTTGATTTAGAATCAAACTGTCAGGAGAACAGATGCACCTAAAGTCAGGAAGAAAGTAAAAACAGATGAAGCAGACGGGCTGGTTCAGAGGGTAGCATATGTGATCTGAAAAGCAACCGTGATGAACTGTCATCTATTTATACTGGGTGACTAATGGCTCATGGGTTGCAACAGGTCTGTCAGGTAATCACAGGAAAGTGAACAGAGGGTGACTAGTGAGGCAGGACAGGATCTGAGATAAGACGGCGACAAACTGATGAAAGATAAACAAGGATGCTTCATCTGAGAGAAAGATCTGGATATGCAAAGGCACGGGATCTCAGAGTAAAGAAGTGTTGAGACAGTCAAGCCTCCCTCTCTCGATAATTGTTGACTGTGAGCTTCTCTGAAAGCTGCTCGGTCTCGTTATAAAATCTCAGTCATTAATCTTGATCTGGGTCTCAAAACGATGACGTGGTGGGTGCTTGAAATTGATGCGGAAGAAGGTGTGGGATGAGCTGGATCAATAAAAACGATTTTTGAACCTCTGCAAATTAATCCATTTATACAGTGCTTGAATGCTAAAGTTGATGGACGATGTTTACCTGATGTCAAAAGATTTTATGTTAAAGTAGACAGTTTTTAAATGCACAACAGTTTATTCTTTATATGTATATGTATATGTGTGTAGCATAATGAACTAAACTACAGCTGCATTTAGTTGTGCATAATGGAAAAAATAATCCTTCATTTCTTGTGAAACAGAATGTTAAAAAATCCCCATTTTTCGATATCTTCTCTCCCATCTGTAGGACTGTGAGGAAAGTTGGAAGGACATGAGAGTGTGAGTCTGCTTTGTTGGTTTAAAAGGAGATCACTGGAGGATTTATTTTCAAGTCTAGATTATTTCCATTAAGAAAAAAGGAATACCCTTTTTCTGAGTTCAAATAGACACACGTTCATGCAATGTAGAAATAATGCAATGAGGCATAACACATGTATATAATTGTATTCGCAGGTAACTAACGTTTATTTTATCCTTTGCTTTGAAAGGTTTTCAACCTGAACCAAAAGTGTCTTGTAAAAAACTTGTGAACAGAAAATCAAGGTTCACGGCTTTCATTGGTCATACGAACATAGCTACAGTGTAGTTATGACGATGGAAAATCTGAGGTCACAGGCTCCTCCAACAGTGCAACACAAAAAAACAGAAAAAAGTGTGCAAGTAGAAAAAAATACAAAAAGAAAAATAGTAAAAAAGTGAAATTGTTAATATAGTGCAATAAGAGTCTATATACAAGTTATTGGAATATGATATATTAGATACATTATTTCTAAGTAGCCAGATGAATGTTATGGATGTTGTTTCAGCAGTTCAGGTGTTTAGCAGTCTTATTGCCTGTGAGATGAAGCTGTCCCTGAGTCTGGTGGTTTTAGTCCGGATGCTGCGGTTCCGCCACCACAGCAGACAGAACCGTTTGTGGCTGGGGTGATGGGGGTCTTTTGTAATCCTGGGAGCTTTCTGCCTGACCCGCTGGGAGTAAAGGTCCTCCATGGATTGCAGCTCCGTCCTGGTGATGTTCTGTGCCGTTTTCACCACCCTCTGTAAAGCCTTACGGCCCGTCCACACAGCGGCTTTGGAAAAAGCTTGCCGACGAGCGTGTCTGAAGCTCGACCAACAACCAATCACATGAATCTCCCGCCCCTGACACACAAGCAGCGGTTTGATTGGCTAGAGCTTGTACTGGCATATGATTTGATTGGCTGACGCTTCCACCGAAAGCTTCAGAAGCTTCAAAAGTTGAACATTGCTCAACTCTTGCAGCCTGAAGAAGCTTCCAACGCCACTGTGTGGACGGGCCTACGGTTGAGGGCGGTGCAGCTGCCGTGCCAGGCTGTGATGCAGACAGTCAGGGTATAGACAAGAAATTATTTGAGTTGTTCATGCGTCCTCCGTTGCCCTCAAGCCTATCAAACTTTGGCAAACACTGCATACTGTATAGGCCACAAACCCAGAAGAACTTGACAGTTATCCTGCATTAAAACACTGTTACTGAGCACCAGGAGACCACTGTCTGGCTAGTTTACTACCAGATAGCGAGCATATATGAACAGTGTTGGACCTGCTCGTCCTCTTATCTGCTCTCTAATCCCCAGCACCATGTTAGCAGCCGTCCAGCTGTAGGTGGAGCGGTGGCTGTCGACCAGATCAGACAAAAGGAGTCTCCCTCTGCCCTGGGACACGTGTAATTAATCCCACAACACAAAGCTCAAGTGAGCAGAGGAGTGGAGGCTGCCAGGCCCGATGGGAAAATGGCAAATTCTCTTTCTTCTTATCCAAACTCTCTCAGTGGCAAAGTTTTGTCTTTTCCCCACGCTGTCTCTTCAACTTTATCTCCCTTTTTTTTCCTCCCTTATACACACACATAAATAATGAAGCATAACAACACAAGCTCACTCAGCGTCACATGACTCGTTTGGTACACGAGTCTGCACACACACATGCAAAACACAGACACAGCGCGCAGATTGCCACACAACAACAACAACAACAACAACGCTGTTGGGAGTCCCGGAGGTTTCCCGGAGCACTATGGTTCATAAAAAGAGTCTTATGCAATCTGAGAGACTGGGAAGACAGCGCGATGCTAACAATCCCACCCAGAGCTAGCTTACTGTTAACAGGCGTCACAGCTGGAGCCACTGTACTTCCCAACACATCTGAGACTGGAAGTTTATGGATTCATATCAATTCAAGTGACTCACTACTGGAGTTATGATATTTTCTAATTCATAGATCATCTAAGACTTTTATGAGAATATCCCAATCTCCCAAGCTTCCCCTTACTGTAGCATCTTTAGCTAGTTAAAAGTGCAATGTGTAAGAGACTGCCAGCATTTTAACATAAACAAAATTGAACAATTCTTATCAGATGGATGTGAAGAGGCTACAGTACATTGTTGATGTGACGTCAAAGATGTCTCTCTATTTTATTACAGAGTTATATCTCTTAAAAATGTGCATGCTAACCGACTAGCACATAGGTTTGCGTTCGATAGTTCGTTTTGGGGATTAAAACCCCAGTGGCTTCCTGCCTTTTGTTATTATATCTTTGCTGTACATTTTGATTGTGTGAGCAGAGGTAACATGCTACCAAAGATTCAGTTAACACAGCAGCAGTTAATGTTGCAGGAATTGCCAGATTTGGATAAAAAGCTTAATTCCTAAACTCAATGATACAAATAGAAGTTTCTAACAAGCGCCCAGGGACTTGTGCATTGAAGTGGTGCTCGATGTACTGTCGCCTGACGGCGTGAACATGCCACCTGTTTTGCTAAAAAACATTCACAAGCTTGTTAAAAATGGTCAGTTTTTCGCTGTGATAACGCCGTTTCAAAATAATAATGTGCAGATAACCTGTGAAAGCAAACGCAACTGACCTGAGAAATTGCACCTCTCTGAAATAGAAACAGCTGGCACTGTAACTGAGAAATGAAGGTAATTAGCACAAACAACAGAATGCTGGGGTCAAAGACACACCTTGTTTGTGCACACGAACACACAATACATTCTCACCTCAAAAGCACACGCACAGACACACACACGCACCTTCTTCTTCTTCTAATGAAGCTTCGACACTTGCAGCACGCGAGGGAAGCCTCGTGCAGGCGAGGAGGGAATCTACAGGACGAACAGTGTGACATTTAACAGCTTAGCATGTCGTCTCTCACCGCAATAAATCACGAGGATTCGCCTGTGACTCAGAAGTTAGGAAACTTCAAAAAGGAAAATCACTTTCTTGCCAGAAGAAGTAAGAAGCTGTGCATAATAACACACTTAGCATTCAGTGACAGGACAAAGATTTGAAAAAGACGAGATGTTCTTAAAGGAATGGTATGCTCATGACACTCATTTTTAAATAATTATCATCCGATAAAACAGACCAGTCTATGCCAGTCTCTCTCTTTTTTTTTAATCCGACGACATTATCAGTGATTTTAAACTGATTATATACCGAAATAACATCAACACTGTGGGCGCCGCCATTTTCCGGACGTGACGTAAACCATGCGTTTGGTTTTCGAAGACACGTTGATCTCCATGTTATTTACTGTAGTTTCTCTCTTCAAATATGCCTCACTGTATCGCGAGATATTGCCACAATTCTGATAGGAACAATCCACGGAATGCTCGGTTCCATCTGTTGCCAAAAGGTAAGCGTAGGAAGTACATTCGGAGGCAGTGGCTAGCGAAATGTGGCCGGCCCGAACCGAAAGATTCACAGGCTCATGTATGCAGCGAACATTTCAAATTTCCGGACGACTACTCTGAGAGTATGATCAAACATAACATGGGATTTATGGAACAACCATTACTTAATGGAGATGCAGTACCATCGGTCTTTCTGGTGTCATCACCGACCAGGACACCAGTTCGGCCCGTTGAGAAATCTCCCTCTGCAAGTGTGAAGCGACGGAGGAGCAGAAGTAGTGCTCGGAGTAAGAATAAGGTATGTTATAGCGCATTTCCATTGCAGCGGCTAGCCCCGTTTTAACGTCCTTTAGCGTCCAGGCCAGGACAGTTTTTGGTGGCCTTTCCATATAGCGTAGTACCGGCTAGTGTGTATTTCCCCCCAGTTTTTTCCGGCCCCATAAAATCGTGATTCTATGGCCAGGGACAACGAAGCTGAGTATGCTAAACTAGAGAGGGAATCGCTAGCAAGGGTGGTACTACATGCATACATATAGTATCTTATATCATCTTCCTATTATACACGTATGCATTTCCAAACATTTGGACTACCTATGTTGCAAATGTATTATCTTTTCAATTTACACACGGCATCTATTGCACGTCTGTCCGTCCTGGGAGAGGGATCCCTCCTCTGTTGCTCTCCCTGAGGTTTTTCCCATGTTCCCTTTAAAACTGTGGGTTTTCTTCTGAAGTTTTTCCTTGTACGATGTGAGGGTCTAAGGACAGAGGGTCTAAGGACAGAGGGTGTCGTATTGTCATACTGATATGTATGGTTGAATTCCCCCATCCAATCTCTTCACATTGGTCAAAACTTCTTCCTCTGCTGACGAGTCCGAACCCAAATACTCCGTGTGTTGACAAAGTGAACGCATGGATGACGTCACGACCATCACGTGACTACTGAAAATGGCAAAAATGCCGGCGGCCAGGCGGAATATACAGGTGTTGATAAAAAAGAGCTATAACATCATTATTTACCCGGGAATATCGCAGATTTCTTCAGGGTATGATTTAAACATAATGTTTCACTAAATACTGAAGTTTGGAATAATTATCTAATGAGTGGAACATTCCTTTAACTTTAAATCCGTAAATTCTTTTGTCAGCTTTGAAGATCATAATTCCATTGTTGAGGTCTACTAAAATACATTTACATCGTGCAATTTTCCAAACTCACATTGGTTTCTCAAACAGCATCTCTGTATAGTCTTTAGATCAGGCAAGGCACGTTTATTTGTATAGCACTTTTCTGTACGCGACCATTCAAAGTGCTTTACAAAACAAATTAAAATACTTTTTCGGAATAAATACATTAAAAACACATTATACAATTTTACAACAGACATTACAAAGCACAGATAATAAAATAATAAAAATAAACACCACAGGTATAAAATACATGTTTAAAAGGCATCGGCATACTGTAGTTCGAATATGAGCTCTCCATTTAAAGCAGCGGCAAAGACATATGTTTTTAGTCTCGATTTAAAAATAGTAAGCGTTTCTGCGGACGTGCATGCTTTGGGTAGTTTGTTCCAGAGTGTCGGGCATAACAGCTAAACGCTGCCTCTCCGTGTTTTGTTTTTGCTCTCGGCACCGATAGCAGACCCGTCCCAGAAGACCTGAGGCACCTTGATGGCTCGTAATTATACAGGAGTTCAACAATATACTTTGGTCCTAAACCATGTAATGATTTAAAAACTAGCAATAGTACTTTAATAGTATTCACTCTCTGTCCTGAACGGCTTGTTGGAGCTCCTCCCCCTCCCTGTGAGCCCAGTGGCCGTCTGCGAGACAGCGAGACACAGCCCGAAACACACACACACACCCGCAGCCTGGCTGGGAGTTTGTGTGTGTGCCCAGGCTGAGTTCGCGGTGTCTCGCTGTCTCACCGACCCCACACCAGTGAGCCGGCTCACAGTGTCCCGCTCCGAGCAGCAGCGAGCCTCGCAACGTCCCGCCGAGTGTGTGTGTGTGTGTGTGTGTGTGTGTGTGTGTGTGTGTGTGTGTGTGTGTGAGTGTGAGAGGAAGTCCGCGGATTGGTCCAAATGTAACCGCGGACGTTACGTAACGGCTCCACGGATTGGTCAATTTGGACTAATCTGCAGAGCCGTTACGTTACGTCACTGTACCCAAGAAGTAAAACATGGAAAAAGAGAAATGTCCAGCGAGGCGTTCTGGGGCAGCAGACAGGTCTTCTCTGTGTTAGAGCTTTACTCGCTACAGGGTGCACTTTGAGGGTTTGTGACTGCAGACCGTTTTCATGCAGAGAAACCTTCATAGCACAAGGGGACGGGTCAGAACCAGAAAAGCATGACATGGGACCTTTAACGATAAGGTTGAACAAAGCAAAAAGCGTGCACTCTCCATTATATTCACAACGCAATTATTTCTACCATTAATCTGCTTGGTTCGAAATGTATGTAGTTTTCATTTGTGCACACGGAGATTGATTTTGCTTAAACTGACTGAAACTTTAAAATAATTGCTAACAGAAAGCAAAGTCCAGATGAAGAGGCAGCTGTCGATGTTAAAGCAAGATTTTAAATAAATTATGATAATGTGATGCAAGTTCTAACTTTATGTTTTGTTATTTTCTTTGAGCCGTCTGTAATCTTCAATTTGTTTCCCCTTTGGCAAGCTTCTCCATTTCATTCCTCATTGCATGTTGGTACGCTGTGTGCATACCAACAATTGATCGAGTCCTTTATAAGAAACTATACTTCCAAAACTGTCCAGAACATCGTTTCAATATAATTGTCTTCTTTTTCTGTCCTTTTTGCATCTGAGATGTGGGCAGTTCAGTTGTGATCAACCAGCCCGTTGGAAACTGGGGCATAGCTTTCCACGCTTCTTTGCAAAAGGGGCAACGAAAACCATTAAAGATGGAGTGCACAAAACAATGGACTCAAAGCCGACACAGGTTGAACGCAGCTGGTGATTGGTGTTGTTTGCCAGACACGTTTTAAATCAGTAACACTGCCCACTTTTAGAAACAAGCCAGCAGTCTGTGGCTACAAAATAACCATTTCAATATTAAGCATCATTCTCCAAAAAGGTTTTATAAAATAATGGCATAAAGAGGCTTTTTAGGGACATTCAGGCGTGGCGGTTTGACGCCTTACAGTCTGCTGATCTTCGTTGTTTCACAAACACGTCACAGATTATCTCGTGGTATTTGGCTGCCGAACGAAATCATGTACACAGCTCGCGACGTAACTAGGAGTCTAGTGGACGGTTTCAGTACTACAAGTAAAACATTTTTAATTTTTGTATTAATTACTTTGTTTATAAATTAATCTGAGGGCCGCAAAAATAGGAGCTTTGTCCTTTCCTTGATACATTTAGGGGTTTGATTTATTCAGCATTTAAAAGTGTTGCTGTCATGTTGGGCTCCAGTCCTGCAAGAGCTGCTGCCTCGTTCAGCCTTGAAGAGCGACCTGGGGAGGGAGAACCTTGGCAAGGACTTCACCAAAAGCCTTCAAACACGTCATTTTCTTCCCCGCTGAAGGCCGTCTTTTCATGTTGAGCGCTGTGCATGAAACATTCATGAAAAGCACCCGCTTGGCAGTCAAATGTATTCCTTTCTGACAACAATTGTGTGTGTGCATGTCTGCTTGTGACAAGAACACACACGATTGGATCAACCTTCATCTCTCATCCTCTTTGTGCTCCCGCTCTCTCTTTCGTCACATGAAGGACCCCCTTCGTCTCCGCGGAGTACAAATGAGACTGACCTTCGATCGGCGAACATGAGACGGATCCGCTGTGGCGTGCTCGGCTTTGAATCCTTTCTCCTCCGTACGCTCCATTTCCGTTTCTGAAGAAGCTTCTCTTTGGCCGCTCTCTCCACCTTTTGTCTCAATCTCACAATCTCAATTTTCTCCCTTTCTTTCCATCCTCTTTATTTCTCGTGTCCTCTTTGTCTCAATCGTTCTGTAACTTCCTCTCATTGCCTTATCACTTCCCCTCTCTTCCTGTACTCCACATTTGCCATTTTCCTCCCCCCCCCCATCTGCTACGACTGTCTGTGTCCTTCCAATATCTTTTTGTCCTCTTTAGTTTTTGTCTGTGTGCTCCTACAGAAATAGCGTCTCCGTGGTAATGGCAGGGGTCACTGTCTGAGGTCAGCAATTTCTGCCTCAAAGCTAAGTACTAACAATTGTCCAGAAAATGGACCAGGTGAGACAGGAAGACGAGATAAAGACAGAAGGCGGTACAAAGGCCTATCTCTCCTTATGGCCACAGTATTTCAGCTAATCCTTCTTCTTCTGTATCAAAGATAGTCTTCTTCTTTCCGGCACTACTAAACACATCCTTCTCTTCCATTAAGGGTCATCAGTTCTGGCGGTAAAACTCCACTTCCCGTGATTAAGTGTCCAATTACAGTCCCTTTCTCTTCCCACGCCTCCTCTTACTCATTGCATGAAAGGCGTCTTCGTTTTTTACGCTGTGTGGACGAGTCTCAGCCTCCGTTATTGATAGAGCCCAATGTGTACTTCCATTCCTTCCTCATACCTTCAATATACAGAATATGACCACCCAACAGCGATGATGGTGATACAAATGCATGTTGTTAAAATAAACGACGTGGGAAAAAACGTAATGGTTTGGGTTCAAATTAGTACTAACAAATGTGACGTAGTCATGTTCGGAACTTTAAATAACTTGACAGGTTGACTTTGTCTTCACACAAGAAACTAACTCCAGCCTATTGGGTGAAAATCCTATATTTTTTTGCACATCCAACTTTATTCTAAACGTCCTTAGCTCTTCCATTGTACCCGTCATAATAACGATGGCCACTAGAGGTCACAACCTAATATTAAACGTAAGTATGGGTCGCATTAAGCTGCGTACAACCCTTTTTTTAAAGTGAGGACCTTTGGAATTAATAGTATTGATTTACCTGAAGGAGCATCACATGGTTTATTGGTCAGTCCTGTCAATTAACGTTATAAGGGACTCAGATCATAGACTGTATAAATGAACGTAGTGTCCGTGACGTCACCCGTGTTTCTGCAAAGTTGCTGAGAAGCCTTTAGTAGGCGTTACGGCTGCGCCGCGGCGTTCGCAGCGATCGCGGCCACTCTCGTCAATGGGTGCTATTCCACCAGACGCACGCTCGTACAGCTAGAAGCGTCCCAGAAGCGTCTCGGCGCAGGGCACCACTAAAAATAGGCGGCTGGTCTATTTTCGACGCGACGCGAGGCGGGCAGGAAGTGGAACAGTCAGAGCATCCAGTCAATCCCCAAAATAAACACATTTTGCAGACCCTATCCCTCCGTAGTCTTTCAAGTTGAATAAATGCCAGTGTTCACCTCCGGTTTACAGGCACTGTGTAAATTATATATAGAATAATTATGATGATGAACGCATTTTTTTTTACCACTAAAATACAGCAACACATCTTTGATTAATATCGTTTATAACTGGACTATTACAATTATTATTAACTTTTTCTGTACAAAGTAGCCTGCCGAGGAAATATGCCCAAATCAACAAAAACTGCAAGCTGGCACGCAAAATGCTCGCTTCTGAAACGCGCCCTGGTTGTGTATGACCCTGGAGGAGGTCGGACCAAAACCGTGGTGCAGACGGACCCGGTGGAATCCCGGGGTAACTCCCGCCTGATCCAGCCTGATCCAAATAAGGGCAAAGAGGTGGAGCCGAGGCGGCATAAGATAAGTCCGATATTTAAATGGAGAATACTCCACCAGGCACCAACACAACAAACACGTCAGAGTTCAAGTTGTGTTCCCAGGATCAGCTGAGCCCCTGTAGCATCCTGGAGCTAACGGAGCTAACGGAGCTGGCAGAGGGACAGAAAGCTAGAAGCAGCAGTCACCTCTGAGACCTGTCCATCAAAGTGACCACGGCCTAATTTATGCAAAAACGTTAAGACTTAATATGACTAAAAGGGGTGCGTTATAAAAAAATGCACTCCCCAGTCCATTGTCATGAAGGTGGAATCTAGCCATATCCAGAATAATTTGTATTGCATCCATTGGTAGAAACGTGTTTATTTCTGCTGTAAAGTTTAACATGGGGGTCTATGGAAATTGCGCCTTTCTGCAGCCAGTCCCTAGCGGCCAATAGATGAACTGCAGGTTGTGGCACTTCCTTACGGGCTTCCCGGCTCCGCCCCAGAGGTTGCCGCTTGACTCAGATATGACTTTGTTAAGTTTTAAACCTCAGCCTAATATTGAGTGCCTATCTTCACATTTGACTGTATCAAATTAGTTTGAAAACCTTTAGTATTTCCGTTGTTATGCCTTACTCTCAAATAACAGTTATTCCCATTGTTTCCATGCTGTGTTAGGTACAAAACACTACTTTCGGGAACAGGTTAAACTCAGAAAGTATTTGTTCCTGTCTGAAAATCGGCAAAGGACAGTTTCAAAAGGTGTTGCGTTCTCATACCTTTAGAAATCACACTTCAGAGTCTAGACAGAATATTCCGCAACAAGACTCCTCACTTGAAAAGAGCAAAAGACGAGAATCTACTTTTTCTTTTACATTATTTATTTTCTTGTCTGCTTTAATTCAAGGGAATTTCATTTGGATCGATGTTGTATCTTCTTCTGTATTTATTTTAATATTGTTGTTGTGTTTCCTTTAAAGCACTTTGGGCTGCTTTGTGCATGGAAGGTGCTATACAATTAAAGTTCATTATTATTATTATTATTATTACTTTCTACTTCTGCACTGATCAAATCAATCAAGTTCAAACCTGAGGGGTTATGAAGAAATACACTAAATATTAAAGTAGCAACATGTGGTAATATTCCCTCTGGTCAGACACCTTAATGTTTTGCAGAACATAATTATGCCACGGATCCGAAACCTTAGACACTCGAGAAATAACCAAATGTATGACAAATAGAAACACACTGCTGATTGAAGGAACTATTATATTGTTGTTCAACAGTATAAGAGCAAGAACACTTGCGTCAGGTCTGCCAACAGTATATTTGTCTGTCTAAAGAATAACAGAATCTCACAAGTTGTATACACTTATTTTTAGTTTACACTTTGGACCTTTTACAACAGGGGTGTCAAACTCAAGGCCCGGGGGCCAAATCCGGCCCGCGACTTAATTTCATGTGGCCCCACAAGAGCTTGAAAAGAATATATGTATGTTTATTATACGGTTACATGATGATTTACAGAGGCACGTTGCCCATAAACTACCCACAATGCATCTCAAATTTGACTTTTTTCTCAGAATTTGACTTATTTTTTTTAATGTGACTTTTTTTCCAGAATTTGACTTTTCTATTTAAATCATTTTGTGACATCCTCACTGAAGAGACTTGCAATTATTTGCCCTTGACTTCTGCTTTCAGTCGTAGTTATGTATGAAGTTATTATTACCTTATCCGATAATAATCCAATGCAGAGGCAATGATATAATACAATACATTATTTTATATATATGATATATTTATATATGTATTTTTATATAGTCTTAAAGTTACAACCTGCCCTTTGAGTGCAACCATAATGCTGATGTGGCCCGCGATGAAATTGAGTTTGACACCCCTGTTTTACAATCACATGTTACAAGAGCCTATGCTAAAGAACACACTGCAGACAGACATGTGCACATTCGTGGCGCAAAGGTGTCTTAAGATAAACAAAAAGATGAAACTCAAGAGCATGGCTTCACACGTTATCATATAATATAGATTATTCCAACACATATTATTCTTTAGAGACGTCTCCCATCTCAAAGTGAGATGCCCGGCCGCTGGTGTTCAGCTGGAGACTCAGGATAGATTTCTGGTTTGCAGAAAGGAGTTAGAGTTTCCGCTGCGGGGCGAGTTAGAAAGTAAAAATAAATGCAGACAGTTGTTGAGATGCGTCAGCCAGAGTTGCAGAACGGTAACATAAAAGGTATATTCCTCTGCATCCACATCCATTCTGCTGTTCAGGCGATCTAAGTAAACGCATTTCCTTGGTCCCGGTTTACCCACAGTCTGAGGTTGAGTCTTGCTTTGGGCTCATGGCTGCTGCTCTGTGATGGAGAAAGGATGTGTAGGCGATGGTTTGCAGAGATAGCTGTCTCCTCAGGAGGCTTCTTGTCTCTCTGTAGCTTTTTGAACGGCTCCAGTACAGGAAGTGAGTTTCCCCATTAACTGCGTTGACGTCTATAGGCATGGAATCAAAACAAACAACTACAAGATGAACAGTGATGTTAAATAAATGATTCGGAGCAAAAAAACATTTGGGAAACACAAAATAAAAGGCGAAGGTACAAGACTGTGTTATGCTTTTTGTTATATTCAGGGTTCATGCACTTTTTCACCAATGATTTTCAATGACTTTTCCAGGACCCTTACCTAATTTTCCATGACCAAATAAATGACTCTCTCAGCGGTACCACTGGAAATGGTTTATTTTAACATGGAACAGGAAAATAAGGTTTGAAACATGTTGTACCTCTAAAACAAATCAAATAGTTGACTAGCTTCTACACGCTAAAGCAACTCAAATCTCTCACCAGCAAAATACAGTTAAATGCCCTTTTACGTTTCATTACAATACCATACTGTATGTATCATCATTATAGTATTACTATTTCGGCGATTAGATAACATATACATGATATTTGATGCAACTTTAGTTACATTTCCATGACTTTTACAAAACTTTGGGAAAAATATTGTTTTCCAGGCCCTGGAATTAGCATTTTGAATTTCCATGACTTGCCCAGGTTTGTAATGACCGTAAGAACCCTGAATATTGTTAGGTATACAGGCCATAAGACTGTTCAACACCTGAACTAAGAACATCCATAACATTCACCTGTTTGCAACTTACACACACTTACACTTATCACTTGTATACAGACTTACTACTTCTATTCTATTCTATTTACTTGCACTATTTTATCCGTTTTATTGTGTTGCACTGTGGAGGAGCCTGGGACCTGTCTACACTGTAGCTCTGTACGCATGACAATAAAAGCCTTGCATCTTGAAGGTACCAATGGTATTAACCATTATGAATGGCAACTCAAGGAATCTGCAAACTCCTGGAAAAAGGTTTTGCAAGATTTTGATCGACTGCAACGTGAAGAAAGATTCAGCAACTGCATGGCTACACTACAGGCATCGAAAAATGCTTTCAACGCTTCGCCCATTCACTTGAATGGGGTGACGTAGAAGATTTTGAATCTTCGCCTAACTGCATTGTGGGGAGCGGAGCATGGCTTTGCAAGCATCGTGAGCAGGGGCGTCGCCTGGACCTGAAAACATTCGGGGCTTAGCCCACAGTGGCGGCAGCGCTAAAGCAGATGCTAACAACACGGTCCCTGCTGCTGGCACCGGTCGGACTCTCTCTCTCTCTCTCTCTCTCTCTCTCTCTCTCTCTCTCTCTCTCTCACTCACTCTCTCTCACTCACTCACTCTCTCTCACTCACTCTCTCTCACTCACTCTCTCTCACTCACTCTCTCTCACTCTCTCTCACTCACTCTCTCTCACTCTCTCTCTCTCACTCTCTCACACTCTCTCTCTCTCACTCTCTCACACACACACCTCAACGATGAGACAGTCTATTAAAAAGCTTTTTTATGCAAGTGTATCAGCGAGAACCAGAAGCGTTTCAAGGCCCACTCTGCAGTGAGACAGATCCTTGAACATTAAACTATAATGTGTCAAACTTTGACATGATTTCAGTTCAACACTTTAAAGCCAGGATCAAGTGGTTTCCATGCAGAGAACAAAACAGGCAGGGTTAGACTCAAGGGTCTCAATCTCCCTCTTTGCACCACTCAAGACTGTTGTGATATAACTCCGTGTGTGTCATTGCTACTTGACTATTTATATCTTGATTTACTTTCAGAATGCCGCTATGTTTTTCCTTTACCTAGGATGTGTATTTAGTTCAGGTGTATATCAGTGTGTAGTGTCTCTACTTTAAAGAGTCCTCTCCTGCTGATGTTCAGGTGTATATCAGTGTGTAGTGTCTCTACTTTAAAGAGTCCTCTCCTGCTGATGTTCAGGTGTATATCAGTGTGTAGTATCTCTACTTTAAAGAGTCCTCTCCTGCTGATGTTCAGGTGTATATCAGTATGTAGTGTCTCTACTTTAAAGAGTCCTCTCCAGCTGATGTCCAGGTGTATATCAGTGTGTAGTGTCTCTACTTTAAAGAGTCCTCTCCAGCTGATGTCCAGGTGTATATCAGTATGTAGTGTCTCTACTTTAAAGAGTCCTCTCCTGCTGATGTTCAGGTGTATATCAGTATGTAGCGTCTCTACTTTAAAGAGTCCTCTCCTGCTGATGTTCAGGTGTATATCAGTATGTAGTGTCTCTACTTTAAAGAGTCCTCTCCTGCTGATGTTCAGGTGTATATCAGTATGTAGTGTCTCTACTTTAAAGAGTCCTCTCCTGCTGATGTTCAGGTGTATATCAGTATGTAGTGTCTCTACTTTAAAGAGTCCTCTCCTGCTGATGTTCAGGTGTATATCAGTATGTAGTGTCTCTCCTTTAAAGAGTCCTCTCCTGCTGATGTTCAGGTGTATATCAGTATGTAGTGTCTCTACTTTAAAGAGTCCTCTCCTGCTGATGTTCAGGTGTATATCAGTATGTAGTGTCTCTACTTTAAAGAGTCCTCTCCTGCTGATGTTCGGGTGTATATCAGTATGTAGTGTCTCTACTTTAAAGAGTCTTCTCCTGCTGATGTTCAGGTGTATATCAGTATGTAGTGTCTCTACATTAAAGAGTCCTCTCCTGCTGATGTTCAGGTGTATATCAGTATGTAGTGTCTCTACATTAAAGAGTCCTCTCCTGCTGATGTCCAGGTGTATATCAGTATGTAGTGTCTCTACTTTAAAGAGTCCTCTCCTGCTGATGTTCAGGTGTACTGTATATCAGCATGTAGTGTCTCTACTTTAAAGAGTCCTCTCCTGCTGATGTTCAGGTGTATATCAGTATGTAGTGTCTCTACATTAAAGAGTCCTCTCCTGCTGATGTTCAGGTGTATATCAGTATGTAGTGTCTCTACATTAAAGAGTCCTCTCCTGCTGATGTTCAGATGTATATCAGTATGTAGTGTCTCTACTTTAAAGAGTCCTCTCCTGCTGATGTTCAGGTGTATATCAGTATGTAGTGTCTCTACTTTAAAGAGTCCTCTCCTGCTGATGTTCAGGTGTATATCAGTATGTAGTGTCTCTACTTTAAAGAGTCCTCTCCTGCTGATGTTCAGGTGATGTCCCCACGTAAAATGACTTGGAGCGCTATAGCCAATAGAAGCGCGACTGTCACATAGTGATGTCACTTTGTTAAGGGAATCCAATGGAGGCGTTTCAGGCAAAGAAATAGACAGTTGAAATGCACCAGGACCTTTATAACAAACTACGAGAAAGGACCAACTCCAGCAAGCAGAATCGGGCCTCTTCATTATGTTGCCTTCTCTGCATCAGAGTTATCAAGAGCGTTTAGGTATTGTTACTCTGAGCACACACACGCTTTTTGAAATTCCTGCCAGGTTGCAGTGAAGGATGCGTCCTTGAACAGATGTAAGTATTGTTTTATCCAGAGCCGACCTTGTATGTCTCGTCGAAGTGAATGTAAGCGCGTCCCCGACTGTGGAGGTCTGCAGAGGGACCACACCCTGCTGCGTGACCCCTGACCTCCACACACTACATGCTGGGATTGGCTGTGGATCCTGTAACCCTGGAAAAGGATTACGCAAGTGGAGAAAATCCTGGACGTTGCGGGGCTCGCTGCTCCGCCCTTTGAGGCTCGAGGAGCGGACAGTGTGAGCTGGATTACTGGTGTCGTTTCCTGGTTGCTGCGGGACACCGTGAAACTCAGCCTGAACTCAGCCTGAGCACGCACGTGCACACACACACACACACACACACACACACACACACACAGGCTGTGTGAGGCTGTGTGAGTTTGTGTGTGTGTGTGTGTGTGTGTGTGGACCAATCCGCGGATAAGCCATTACGTCGCAGTGACCCTTACGTCACTACGGCTAGGAATACAAAAATGTATCCAGAACTACAGACCGCTGTCAAGGACTGTAATGACCGTTGCTAAGGAGGATCGAGAAAGAGAAAGGAAAAGAGGTTCAAATTAAAAATCTTAATGTTTCCACACAAATCATAATGTTTTGCAAATTATTTGGCGGCCCACTTGCAAAGCCCACAGGTTGAGAACTGCTGGTCTAGCGTTCCAACACATTGTGCGTGATAGGCTAAGGGGCGGGACATCTCTAAGCTGGTTGACCAATCACAACAGGGCCGGACAGCTAACCAATCAGAGCAGACTGGGCTCTGGTTTCAGACAGAGGGTGAAAAGAAGTGCTGCAGCACAGGCAGTGTGAGAGAACAAGAGCTTTCTGAACATTAAAGCATGGAGACATGTCCCAATGGAGACACGACATGTCCCAGTGGAGACACTACATGTAATATGAACCTGAAACTGAGCATTATACGTCCTTTTTCAATTGTATATCTACTTCTCTAAGTCCTTGAAAAGTCCCCGCTATCGTTGGCAGTTCTGTCATCTGCATCTCACCTCGCTCTTCCTCCCCTGCTGCGGTCTAAACGGCGCTCCGAGGCGTTCACTTCAAGCTTCTCGGTTGATCAAGAGAGTGCCGCGGGCGATAGTGAGAGCCTGTGATAGCTGTGAGGGGCAGGCAGCGCACACTTCAGACTGAGACTGCTTGTGAAGGGGGGCAGCCTGCAGGTAAAAGAAGCCAAATGAGAGGAGAGGAACAAAAACAGATCCTGCTGAGATCCAAGAAATGTTTTGTTTCTACAGCAAGGAGCTTTCATGATAAGCTACAGTTCATCATTCTGTAACATTACCTTGAAACTACCATACTGCTCACATGCTGCTCCTATAGGTCCCCGCATGGTGAGAATCAGCATAGATGTGACACATGATTTACTGCTGAAGATGTTTCTAAACAGCTTAAGGGTACACAGTTTATTTATTTCCCATGTTTCCACTACTGATAGCATATACTAATTAACATAATCCATTTGGGCCTTAGTGTGTATTTCAATCAGATTAGATACAACATGTTATGCTCAGAGACTTACAGTAGAGGATCCATGTTCATGTTCCATGTGAGCACAGGTCATGTGAACTTTGTTAGAGCTCAATACTGAATACATCAGCGAGCCACATGAATGTCTGGGAGATAATTAATTGTATATGCGACCCAAATATGACCAGGATCCGTTGGATTTTCCGAATGTTGGGTTGCAGATTAGAATGTTCCACAGGGGGTTCGTTTAGCATGAAACACTTGAAATAACTAAAGGATAAGTTAAACGAGAAAGCAGAAAGAAAGTGAGGTAGAAAACTGCACTGAACAAAAATATAAACGCAACACTTTTGGTTTTGCTCCCATTTTTCATGAGATGAACTCAAAGATCTAAAACATTTAAATACACAAAATAACCATTTCTCTCAAATGTTGTTCACAAATCTGAAAAGATCTGTGATAGTGAGCACTTCTCCTTTGCCGAGATAATCCATCCCACCTCACAGGTGTGGCATATTAAGATGCTGATTAGACAGCATGATTATTGCACGCATGTGCCTTAGGCTGGCCACCATAAAAGGCCACTCTGAAACGTGCAGTTTTGCTTTATTGGGGGGGGGTCTGGGGGGGGTCCGAAAACCAGTCAGTATCTGGTGTGAGGGGTAGGGTTAGGGTTACGGCCCGTCTACGCTACAGGCATCAAAACATCTTGAGGCTTTGTGATTTCTCGCGCCCAAGGCGACCAACAACCAATCAGGAATCTCCCGCCCGCCCCCGGTATACAATGCAAAAAAAAGCCTGCTACTTCTCCACAATTGCCAAAATGGATGCCGGTTTTGTAGCAAGGGTAGCGTTGGTTTATGCAATGTCTCGCAGGAGGCCACATATTGTGCGTCGCTGTTGGGTACATCCGATACTCAGAAAACGGGGGGAATACCACGTTCTTGTCCAAGAGCTCCGCCTGGATGGTGAACTGTTTCAGCAGTACTTCAGGATGAGCAAAGACGTGTTCGACGAGTGGCTGGGAAAAGTCGGTTCACTGATTGCAAAGGCAGACACCCATCTGCGTTTGTCAATCGGACCCGCCGAGCGACTCGCCATCTGCCTACGGTACGTTTTGTGTATTTCAACTTCTTTAATATGACTGTATATAAAGAGAGAGAATGCATGCCATGGATGAATGGAGTCTGTGATTTAGTTCAGATGAATTCACATTATATATACCGACATACATGAAGCATCTGGTATGTTGCAACTGACAAACCACATGAACAAGTGAAGACACAGTATAGCCATAATAACATACTTTAAATAATGTTTTATTTGTAAGATTGTGTGTGATGAGTGTACAAAAATGTTATGTGGATCAGTATGTGTGAACAACTTATTAAATTAGAAATGTTTCCTGGTCCACGTCAAAAATGTGATGATGTATCCCGAGGCGGACTCTTGCCCTCTGTCCCCTTGTCATCAGCCTCATGGTGGGCAAGAAGCTCTTGAAAAACTGCAAGTCCTCGTCCTCGTCCTCGTCCTCCTCCTCCACCACTGGTGGAGTTGGCTGGGCAATTGCTGGGTAATTGCTGACAGCAGACAGCAGACTTCTTTCGAACGGGGACATCTCCCTCTCCCTCCCCCGTGTTTTGCCCCGGACCTCAGCATTCTCCACCTGGCTGGCTGCTGCTGGCTGACTGGCGGGCTGGCTGGTGGACTGGCTAACTGGCGGGCTGGCTGGCTGGCTCACTCTCTACCTGGATCTCTTCCTCTGCCACCAGGGTGGATGGAGGCAGGGTCTGCCGGGGGACATTGCTGGACGTCTCACGGTCTATGATGAATGGGGTTAAAAAGCCCATCACTGCCATGAAACGCCAGGGCTTGTTGTACCCCCCTGCAGACCCTGCCCCGCTTCTTTTTGCCTCCTTCTCCATATTCTTCTCCTTGCGGAACCTGTCCCTCAGAGTCTTCAATCTCATTTTGCACACATTCTCTCATAAAATGAAATGAAATAATAAAGTTATAAATAATAAAGTTATTTCTTGAATTTACTAAATTATTCCTCCATTAATGAATGCTATTGTTATGCTACATTCCATGCTGGCTAAACTGTCTATGCTTGATAGCTGTGCATGTATTATATGTTATGTTATATTAAGGGTAATATTGGTATATTATACATATATACATTATATATTATTGGTATATTAATATATTATTATATTAATATATTAAGATATAAGATTATATATTAAGCTTATACTTATATTATTTTTTTATTATTATATTAATATATTAAGATATAAGATTATATATTATGTTTATACTTATAGTTATTTTAGTATTATTATATTATATGTTATGCTACATTGCTAGCTGTCCATTTAATGTTAAAATGAAGTAAACTGGATATAAACTCCCCAAACAGTTGAACACCTACCAGTTTCACCAACTGCCTCTGCCACCTCCCGCCATGCCTGGTTCCTCCGGTGTAGGTCCCGGTAGGTGAACAGAATACAGTCATACAGGACTGGGACATTTGCCACGGCAATGATTAATTTATCCTCCATTTTATGACATATGGAAAATAGTCAAGACCTGCCGTATCAGCATACACACGGTTTGATTGGCTAGCGCTTTTACTGGCGGGAATTGCATAAACGGGATTTGATTGGCTGATGCCAAGCATCGAGCCTCAAAAGTTGAACATTGTTCAACTTTTGATGTCGATAGATGCTCGCGATGCTTGCAAAGCCATGCTCCCCACAATGCAGTTCGGCGAAATTAAAAAATCTTCTACGTCACCCCATTCAATGGAATGGGCGAAGCGTTGAAAGCATTTTTTGATGCCTGTAGTGTAGACGGGGCGTGGGTTAGGGTAATGTTGTGAATCGAGTGGCCTGTGTTCGTCGTCCATAACATACGCCTGCCCATACCATAACCCCACCACCACCATGGGCCACTTGATTCACAACATTACCCTAACCCTATAGGAGGGTTAAATGCCATTGTATAATATGTTTCTTAATGTCTTTCATTTTTGTAAAGCACTTTGATTTTCCCTGTGTTGAAAGGTGCTCTATAATAAAACGTGCCTTGCCTTACATTAAACAAGAAAGTGAAAAAATAGTGAAACAATACATTTTCCATCGTGGCATTTTAGAATTCAGCAGCAGCAGCAGAGACGGTGGAAAATCTGTCTCCTCTCTTTCTGAACAGGTATAATAAACCGAGGCAGCCGGTGACGGGTGAATAAATACAGGCTGAGTCTCCTGAGAGGAGAGAGGAGAGAGGAGGTGGTGATTGGAGGAGGGAGGGGAGATAATTGGGAGATGGAGAGAGGATAGAAAAGATCAGAGTGAAGGCGGGGAGAGCGAGATGAAAGAGGAACCTGAAGAGCAGAGGACAATGGAAGGAAAAGGGCAGGAAGTGATGAAGAGACAGGAAGGGAGGAGATGCTTTTTGTAAGTTTGATTTTTCATAAAATGGAATTCAAATAACGCTCACATTTTTGTCACTATTCATTTTTCAAATTTGCATTGAATAATAAGCACAAATATATCTGGAAAAGAAAGTCAATCTTTTTAAAATAACGAGAATTATTGTTATCAAATAATAATCTCCTTTTTTATATAGTCTAAATAAAACAAAAAGAAACCTTTTACTATGCCTCAAATCCAAAAGCACTTTTATTTAATCGATACCAAAAAACTAATACATTAATTCAAAAACAATTATTCAAGAGGATAAATAGCCATGCTGTAAAAGTGCAATCTCTAAAACCCATTTGTCTGGCGCCGATGATACAGGTCCCACGTCATGGCCATTTCTACTGATCGTAATTCCATTGTTGAGGTCGACGAGAATACATTTATATTGTTCAATGTTCCAAACTCTCAAACAGCATCTCTGTAAAGTATGTGAATTCCCTCTCTGTCCTAAACGGCTTGTTGGAGCTCCTGCTCCCTGTGAGCCCAGTGGCCGTCTGCGAGGCAGCAAGAAACCCAGCCCGAACACACACACACGACACACCCGCAGCCTGGCTGGGAGTTCCGCGGTGTCTTGCCAGCTCACACTGTCCCGCTCCTCGCAGCAGTGAGCTCGCAACGTCCCGCCGAGTGTGTGTGTGTGAGGAAGTCCTCCGCGGACGTCACGTAACGGACCAATCTGCGGAGCCGTTACGTTACGTCTCTATACCCAAGAAGTAAAATATGGAAAAAGAGAAATGTCCACCGAGGCGTTCTGGGGCAGCAGACAGGTCTTCTCTGAGTTAGAGCTTTACTCGCTACAGGGTGCACTTTGAGGGTTTGTGACTCTGCAGACCGTTTACATGCAGAAACACCTTCATAACACAAGGGGACGGGTAACAACCAGAAAAGCATGACATGGGCCCTTTAAATGATAGCACATTTCTAAATTCACATGGACATTTATGTTTGTATAGACTCATAAAAAGGGCAACATTATGCAGGCTCTATTCATACCTGTATTCTGCGTTCAGCTTGTTTCTGTAGGACAATGGCATGTTTTTCAAAATGCCCGCCACACCAGTAAATGTGAAACAGAGATGAGAAAAGCCAGGGATGTGTAGTAGAGAAGGGAAGGCTGAAATAAACAAGGGAATACAGAACGAGTAGAGAGGAGTATTGCGGCAGTAATCTTAAACCAAGTGCCGCGAGGGACTAAACAAGAGAAAAAACACTGTGGACGCGCAAAAACTCAGTCTTTCCAACACAGTATGCGTTTGACCTTTTATTTGCTTTCCAAAAATGCAATATTCCATATGAATGAACGTATCTCCTTGTATGTGCCTGCGTGAGTGCGTGCGGTCAACAAAAATGGTCCTTCTCTAGCTCACTCCCCCATCTATTGCCACCTGCACAGGTAAAAGCAGCCGGATATAAGCACAAACGTCACCACCCCAATGCAATGACACGCCCACCACCTATAGTGACTCAAAAAACATGTATCTTAAACACAGAAATGGCTTCATATGTGGCTCCTACATTACGGCCCCTAATTATATCAACATAATAATTACACAACTGGAAAATTATGTAGGAGACAATCAAGGAAAAACATTTAAGGATAAAACGTCCTTTTGTCAAAGTGTCCTTTTCTTCTTTAGGCAAAACATAGAAAATAAAATAAAAAAGATATAGTTTGTTAGCCTATGAAGGAGTGATCTTTACTATCACTTAATAAAAAAATCGGAAAAAATGTCAATGTCAAGGTCTATGAAGTTCACTAACTTCCTCACGGCTCTTCTGCTTCCTGTAGAAGGCAGATCTTTGTGATGGGCCTGTCCAGATAGCTAGTTTTTGTCTTCACTCGCACCTGACGTACAAGTCCTCTTCTGTCTGGAATGGTTTGTACAATCCTTCCTCCTCTGAAACCACTGATGTTAGACAATCATCAACATAGAAATTGTGCAGGACAGTGTTGATTACTTTGGGCCTGAACTGCTCCCGATGGCCCTCTGCACACCTTCTAAGGGCAAAACCAGCACAACTTGGCGACGATGTAGCTCCAAACAAATTTGCAACCATTCTGTGCTCTTCTAAGTTCTGATGATGATCTCCATTTGGCCACCAGAGAAACCTCAACAGATCCGAATCCTCAGCTGGTACTCGAACCTGATGGAACATGGCTTCAAAGTCTGCCATGAGTACAACAGGTTCCTTTCTGAATCTTGTCATGACTCCAACCAGTGTGCTGGTAAGATCTGGTCCCTGTAGGAGCTGCGCATTCAGCGATGTTCCCTGGAATGTAGCTGCACAGTCAAATACGACCCTGATCTTTTTCTTCTTTGGGTGGTATACACCGTGGTGTGGTGTATACCATGCCCTGCCGTCACTGCGTTCCAGATCCACAACTGGCACTTTCTCTGCATAGCCCTTTGAAAGGATGTCATTCATGAAAGCGGTGTAATCAGCATGAAATGAAACATCTTTATCAAACCTTCTCTTGAGGCTCAGTGTACGTTGTTCTGCTACTCTCCTGTTGTTTGGCATACTAACATCCCTTTTCCTTAAAGGTAAGCCAATACAGTAATGGCCATCCATCAACTTAGCAGACTTTGTGACGTACTCCATAAAGTGACAGTCCTCTCTTGACGGTCCCATCTGCTCATCCTGACTGCATTCAGGGAAATCAGCCTTTAGCTGTTGCTTCCACAGATCTTCAAGGTTTGCAACAGATATCCTATTGACAGTGACATCTGGCTGTCCACGAGTCATTTCACTACTCCCGTCTCCTCTGAGAGGTCCATTGACAGTCCAACCCAGCATAGTTTTGACTGCGTATGGGCCTCCGTCTACACTCCGAATAACTTCCCATGGCTCCAGTGCCTGAGGAACATTGGTTCCAATCAACAGGTCCACATCTGAATCAATCTCAGTAATCATTACATGTTTCAGGTGAGGCCATCTCTGAAGGTCTTTCTGACGAGGAATGTTGCCTCGATGAACTGGCATAGTTTCCTGGGTGTAGGTGTCAGGCAGCTCACAATAATGACTGCTGTCTAATCCAGCCACATGCAGGTCAGAAACAATGTAACTTCCAACTATTTTCTCCTGACCCATTGTCCGAAGGAGAATGTCTGTTCTTCTTCCCCTGAGATTCAGTTTGTTCATCAGCCGCTCCGTGCAGAATGATGCTGAGCTCCCAGGATCCAGGAAGGCATATGTTATGAATGTTTCATGTCCCTTCTTAGACGTTACTTGAATAGGCACTATGGAGAGAGTACAATCTGGCTCACCGGCCCCTGTCAGACCACTGGACTGAACGGAGATCAGAGCACTGCTTATAGCTTTTCCTTTAGCTTGCATTGTGTCATTTTTTCTCTTTCTGGTAGATATGAAGTATGCTTGGGTGCTTCAGACTGCATACTTTGCACGAGAGGCGTTTCCTGCAGTCTTTACTCATGTGCCCAATACACAAGCATCCAAAACACACACCGTGTTCCCTCAAGAAATCGATGTTCTCACTATGAGCCTTTCTTTCCAGTTGAAAACACAGATCCAGTGCATGTCCACCTCCACAAAACAGGCAAACACTTGTATCCAGTGAGCCTCTCTCCTTCATTCTTACTTCAGGTTCCACTTTATTGGCTGTCGTAATAGTAGTAGCAAAGCTGCTTCCCCTCATCCTTGAACGAGGTTCAAACTTAGCTTTCCTCACATCTTTGTTGGCTGCTGGCGGAGTATCCTGTATATCTCCAAACAGTGGATCGCTCACAATATCCACCTGTCTTTCAATGAAGTTAACAATATCAGTGAATGTAGCTCTCCGGCCCTGCCTTTTCTGTAAGTCATAGGCCAGAGTTCTCCATTTGTCCCTATATTTGTAGGGCAACTTTGTTATGATGGCTAGCATATTGCTAGGCATGCTCAACTCACATGTATTCCAACTCTTCCATGACGTTGCAGCATCCTCTCAGAAAGAGACCGTAAGCTTGCAGAGCTCGCACATCTTCTACTCTTATTGGCTGCCATGAAAGAGCCTTTTCCGTGTAAGCTGAAACTATTTTCTGTGCATTACCAAAATGCTCCTGTCGCAAAGCCTTTGCTTTGGCATATCCTCTGTCATGGGCCATATGCTGACAGCTTCTGACAAGCTCCAAAGGCTGCCCCCTGGTGTACTGTTCGAGAAAATACAGGCGGTCTTTAGGGTTGTGAGTGTTCTCCTCAATGCTGTGCTCAAAAGCTCTTATGAATGCTTGGTATTGAAATGGAGAGCCATCAAAAATCTGAATTTCTCTTTTAGGCAGAAAAGAAAGAGACTGTTGCTGAACCAACATGGATGTTATTTCATTTTGTCTTTCTAAGACATTAAGTAATGGGTTCTGAGCACTGCTGCTTGGTGCCAGTGCTGCTGGGTGATTGCTTTGGTGCTGTAACTGTGGATGTGATTGTGTTGCACTTTGATGTATATTGGCCTCTGAGCTTCTTGTGGCTTGATGTTGCAGATGTCCATTGGCTACTTCATGTTCTCTGTGCGAACACTGTGAATCAGACTGGCCACCTGTAGGCCTGTTTGTGTCAGGCACAAATGTTTTTGCTCCAGCACTGAGTGTGGCTTCCTTTCGTCCCCTTTCCAAATAAGAATGCATGCCATTGGGACTCACAGATGCGTTACTTGCAGCACGAGACCTTCCAGAGCGTCTCAGCTTCGATGCATGATGATGTAGCTGAAACACTGGAGCTGGTTCCAGCAGAGCTCTGCTTGCAAGACACAATGCTTCCTCTGTTTGAAACACTGTCGCTTGGTTTTATTTCATCTTGTGCTTCGGAAGTTTCAACATTTTTCCCAGTGTTTTGAAACATGAGACATACTTTGCTGGTGTTCATCAGATATCTCATTTGAGGGCACATGTGCAATGGTGCTGCTCGGTTGTCTCCCAGTTTCTGAAAGCCATTGCTTGACATCGTCGATAAATCCATTATTGCATTTCAGTGTCTTGGCAAACCATACATTTTGTTTTTCCTGTTCGTCTGCAGGAAGAAGAGGAATTGCAGACTTATGTAACAGGGTGGTTTCATTAACCAGTAGAATTAAATGCTCAAGTTGAGTTTGTATTTGTGAAGTGTTGTCATCCCTTTGCATGAGATCCTTCATTGTTTCAATCACACTTTTCATTTTGTGAACCTTTGATTGACGTTCCTTTTGAAGCTTTTCCATTGTATTTGCCAAAGCCTTGGCTGTGAGTATCGACTCTCTCTTTTGTTCATCCATTTTTGCCACATTGACATCTGAATTTGATCCACTTATTGACATATTCTTTTAATGTTTTAATGAATGCACCAACACAAGCTCCAATCCACTCAGCCGAACGCTCAATATATCACAGCTGCCGATAATAAGCAACCTCTAGCGGCACAAACCAACACACGCAAGCAACAAGTCAGTCCCCAATGGACACGCAGCAGTAACTTATTCACACTGTGTTCTAACAAACATTTACACAGCATGAATGAAGAAGTTACATACCGCTCGCTCTTGATGCTGTGTGGATTGTCCGTCAGTCCTTCTTTATCCTCCCGGCAGTACGCTGAAGTTTCCTTAATCCGCTCTCCAATACAGCGGCGAACACGGCGTTTCAATGTTTCCTTTTAATTCCACAGCGTCCAGATCGATCCTAGGAATCTCCGTATATATCTTCGTTTTACGTAGATCCACGCTGCGGTACAAGCTTTTTTGTTGACTTAATATTGCCGCAGTAATCTTAAACCAAGTGCCGCGAGGGACTAAACAAGAGAAAAAACACTGTGGACGCGCAAAAACTCAGTCTTTCCAACACAGTATGCGTTTGACCTTTTATTTGCTTTCCAAAAATGCAATATTCCATATGAATGAACGTATCTCCTTGTATGTGCGTGCGGTCAACAAAAATTGTCCTTCTCTAGCTCACTCCCCCATCTATTGCCACCTGCACAGGTAAAAGCAACCGGATATAAGCACAAACGTCACCACCCCAATGCAATGACACGCCCACCACCTATAGTGACTCAAAAAACATGTATCTTAACAAACACAGAAATGGCTTCATATGTGGCTCCTACAAGGAGAAAGCATGAGACCGACAGAGAAGGTGTTTAAAGAACAGACGAGTGTTTCACCCTCTGCAGGGGATACAGTCAACTTATAATGCAACGCCTGGCAGCTGGAGAGCCGGAGCTCAGAGCAAAAAAGTTGCTTATATGATTGTTTTCTGAGAAATTACTCAAAACCTGAGGTAAAAAAATTGAAAAAATATAAAACAGTGTGTGGAAAAACAGGACAGGCTGCTGGAGGCTGACTCATTCAAGCAAAGCATGTCGCAGGTGCTGCAGGGATGCAGGTCGCAGCACATGGTTTTCACATTATATAAAGTGTGTTTCAGATGCTCTACAGTCAACAATACTGTCATCGAAAAGTGAGACAAACCTTGGCAATGCAGCACTATCTATTGACATTTTATCACAAATGGTTAGACAACCCAGTCTCCTTAAAAACCCCTTTGCCGTAAAACAAAAGGGGCATTTCATCTGATTTTAAAAAAGGAGAAAATTGTTAAAAGGTATCCAGTTAAAATCAAAACTACTTGGTGAGGTTAAGTAAATGATAATCCATTGAAAGCAGCTCTGAAGAATGAAACTAGGAACATTACCCATTGTAAAGGAGACGGTGAGTGAAATGTTGTCATGAGAAAACAGTCATGATGGACGAAAAACACCCGTGAAGTGTAAATATACGTTTCAGTAAGCGCCTTCCATCGCGCTCAGTTTATGCCACATACTGCATTAAATTACATTTCAATTAGCTGATGGTTTCATCTAAAGGGATTTACAATATGTCGATGAAACCATCAAGATACAAACTCCGAACAACAAGCAACGTGCAGATATATTCGCTTCAAATAAGACAACCCATTGGAAGAGACGGCGCATTAGTTTCAAATTGGCGAAACTCTTCAAATAATAATAAATAACTAAAACTGCGGTCGCACTTGTGCGCGCAGTGATGAGCGGGCCCTCGCGTCCGTGTGCCTGTCAGGGGAGGGTTGCTGGTCCCCCCCCCTCAGTCCTCCGAAATGAGCCGTTTGTCATCCCTCTAAATTGTACCTGGCTTTGCGTTCCTTTGTTTCTGACCAGGACATCTTAGGCATGTGCGCCAACTGCGTTGGTACCATTTTTCCTGCATCAACCAGGTAGCGATATGCCGACAGTGAAGAATAAACATATTTATAACTAGTTTAGCTAGTTCCAGAGGTAGATGGAATAGCTAAGTGTGTTTGGTCTAACTGTTAGTGTGTGTTTTGCTCAGCTCCGCAGTCCGTCACAGCAACAATTAAAATGTAAACCTAAGACGCAAAGAAGTGCAAGATAACAGATAAATATATAACAACCACAATGTAGATTCAATGATATGAGAGAAGTTGTAGATTAAGTGTAGAGAGTATTTCAAATAAAGACAATGTAATAAGTATATACAAAATGACAAGTACTATATGGCACACAGATATAATGTTTTAATTATAAGTAAAAGTATGTAAGGCTGAAGTGACAGCAGTGATGAGCTCTACACGTCTACACTCATACGTCTGTACTGCAGTCAGTGGAGGTTTGGGAGGATGATGTTCCTGAGCGCTGTTCAGGCTTGCTTTATCCAGCACCTCGGGTGGCAGCTCTGTCCTTCTGATTTGCCGTGCACTTTTCAAAGTAAGGGTCGTTCCCCAGCAGATGCATTTCTCCAGAATTGTGGTAATCACAGAGAAAACAAGAGATCATAATAAAGACATGGTTTCTAAAGCATGATTGAAAAATGTAACTGTAAGCCTTATAGACAGAGAAAGTGTTTGTGTGGGGGAGGGGGGGGGTGTGTTTATTTGTAGGCTTTAGGAGATTTTTCATGAAACCATATGGTGCTTCACTTAATAAATACAAGGGCTGTAGCCTAATATTTATATGTATTATATGCTTTAGGAGCTGTTTGTGTTTGTTGTAGAACGTGTAGGTGTGTCTGTGTGTTTGTGAGCGTTGATGTGCGAGGCAGACAGGCAGGTTTCAGTAGCTTATCTGACATATAAATGGTCCAAAAAGGACTCTCCATTATATTATATTCTCCATTAGCTTACGAGGTCCTCGATTCAGCTAGCAACTAATTTCTTCCCAATTTAGCATCACATTGGATATGGGCAGAATTTGAGCTGGATTGGAATTTTTTGGAACATTTCCCTTGGAGGACTTTGCTAAAATGTGCTTAAAATGCATGAGAAACGCACATTTTTCAAAATGGCTGACTTTCTGGGGGGCGGGGCTAATAAAAAACAATTTGAAATATGTGTGCAATCATAATAGCAATATGTATACAGCGTTTCGTGATTATCAGAATAACTATATCCGAGTAGTTTGGAGTAATTTGCGACATGTAAATGGTCAAAAATGGTGTAATTTTTCAAAAATGTGCTCCTCAATTAAGTATCATATGGGATAGGGGCTAAACCTGTCCTGCATTGGAATTTTTCCGATCATTCCCCTAGGAAGAGTTCGCAAGAACGTGCGTAAAATGGCGGAAAAACGCACATTTTTAAAAATGGCCAACTTTCTGGGGGGCGGAGCTAATGGAAGGCAATTTGAAATATGTGTGAAATCATGATAGCAATATGTATACAGCGTTTCGTGAATATCGGAATAACTATATCCGAGTAGTTTAGAGTAATTTGCGACATGTAAATCGTCAAAAATGGTGTATTCGCTGTTAGCTTACGACCTCCACGAGTAATTTTTCAAAAATGTGCTCCGCAATTAAGTACCATAGGGGATAGGGGCTGAACCTGTCATGCATTGGAATTTTTCCGATCATTCCCCTAGGAGGAGTTCGCAAGAACGTGCGTAAAATGGCCGAAAAACGCACATATTTCAAAATGGCCAACTTTTTGGGGGGCAAGGCTAATGGAATGTATTTACAAATATATCTGCAATTCCATGAGAAATGTCTGTGCCAAAATTCGTGAAGTTCTGAGAAACTATATGTGACTACCACACAATAGGGGGCGCTAGTGAGCAGTTTTTTTGAAAATGTACGTTTTTTTTTACATTTTCGAAAAAGTCCTGGGATCTGACTTGTGTCCCAAGTTTTGCGTCCGAAGCTCATTTTATGCTATCGCAATTTAAAAATAATGTATAGGCCACGCCCACATTCTGCACTTGTTGCGACACTTTGAATATAAGTTCGTAGTCGCCCCGAAAGTATGTGTAAATAAAAAACTAAAAGATTAGTCCATCCCCTCTTGAGTTATAAATTGGTGGTGTTTTTGGCGCCCCCTATAGTCCAAAATTAAAATACTTTGGTGTGCCTATTCCCCAAGACAGATTTAACGTTTCCACCCAAATCTGTGATGTTTGGATACATTGTTGATGAATTAGGAGCATTTAATTTTAAGCCCCGCCTTTTTGCGAGTACGTTTTAATTCATGGCGGAAATATTTATCGTTTGAACATGCTCATCTCCTAGGGTAATATGTATGACCCTCCGGCGATACTGTATACGAAGTTTGGTGTTGATAAACTAAAAATTGAAATTTGAGTGAATATTTAAGTGTTTTTAAAATTATGCTAATTTAAAAAAAAAGTAGGCGGAGCTAAGGATTCCAATTGGATTATTTGTAGAGCAGGTCCACCCGGATATGTTTGCAAAATGTCAGGTCATTCAAAGTTACGGTGGGACTTTGTGAATTTTTCCAAAATGGAATTGAAATAGGTGGCGCTAGCGAGCAGGTTGGACAATTTGAACTCATTGACTCCAAAATATCAAATGTTTCACCGGTCCTGGCGTCCGTGCCAAATTATACAACTTTTTCAGCATCCTAAAGGCCTGAAAACAAGGATTCCGTAATTATATAATAATAATACCACGAATAACAATAGGTATCCTTGCACTTCGTGCTAGGACGCCGTTGGGTCCTAGCACTCTCGTGCTCGGGCCCTAATAATAATCCTTGTATTTATTATAGCGCTTTATCAAAGACTCTCAAAGCGCTTTACAAATACACATTACACATACAGATCATACAAACCGTACTTTTCGGACTATAAAGCGCACCTGCATATAAGCCGCAGCAGCTAAATTGTCCGTCTGTCTTGCTCTCACTCTTTTCCGGTGTAGGTACCAGATGTGTTCGGGGTACCAGATGTGTTCGGGTGTATTTCCGTCGCATCCGTCATCCCCGTCATATTTTACGGCAACTCAAGAGGGCCATGATGGTCAAATTCCGAACATTTAAACATAGCCTACACTTCATTCTTTACTTTGTCCGTTATTATATGTAGAAGATATTAATTTTTTCTCCGTCATGTTGTTTCCATAGCAACAACTTCAAACAGGCATAGCCGACACTTCATTCTTTACTTTGTCCGTTATTATATGTAGAAGATTATACTTTTTCTCCGTCATGTTGTTTCCATAGCAACAACTTCAAACAAAAACAACTGACCGCTAGCCGCAAAGCTAGCATCACAGCCACTGCTCCGTTTTCTGAGACTTTGCACACGTTTTTCACAAACATTTTCACACGCTAGGAGTACTTCCATTCGCTTCGTCTTGATCTGTAGATGTGATTTGATGTGTCGTGTGTCCCCCAACTCCAGATCATCAAACGCACAGACCACTGCGCCACCCGTCCCCGAGTTAATGGCCAAACCAGTGCATTTACAGTTTGAAATGGAAGGTAAGTACTTCCTGTTGTCCTGATATCAATGGGGCGTTTATTCAACTATTTAGGAGACAGGATTGCATACAGGTGTGTTTTTATAGAGGAGTACCTGCGTTCCTCTTGCCCCAACTCGTTATAAAGATTGCAGACCGAACTACTTTTCATTACGAAACTGCAGTATTGAAAATGATCCTCTGTGCCCGAGCAATCAGAAGCAGCAGCGGATAACGTTTCTGTATTTCCTGACACAAGCATTTCAGATAAAGACAGCTCAGCAGAGTCCACACTCTCTGAGGAACATCTGCTTCTGCCCTTCTTGGAAGCGTACATATGAAATGCTAATCTCGTTTTCTATTAGGAGGCTCCTTCCTGAAGGGCCGGTTGTCTATAAGGCTGTTCCTTATCATTATAATGAACATGCGTCTTGTTGCCACTGTGCGTTTCGGAGATAGCAGCGCTGCGTATACAGTATGTGACCTCGTTTACACACGAGTCCCTTCCTCCTTGATGTTCCTCACATGCAATATTGTTTACATTGAATCTCGTGTTTTCTTTTTATGCAAATAAACCTTTCTGAAGCTTCAATTTATCATTTCTTGGCGCAGTGACGAATGTACCTTAACAAGTAATGGGGACGACATAAGGCATTTCAAACAGTGGTAGGCATGTATTTAGGGCAAGCATCTAATAAAGTACACATTTTCATCAATGAAGTTACACTTTTCTGCAGTTTCCTAATAAATGTCAAAGCCAAGAGAAGCGTTTGTATTCGTTCTGTTTGAACAATAGAAACATTGCAGGTCTGTTGTTTCAGCGGTCGAATATTTGGCATCTAGATAGATAAATGGATGGATGGATGGATGGATGGATGGATAGATAGATAGATAGATATACGGATAGATAGATGGATAGATGGATGGATAGATAGATAGATAGATATACGGATAGATGGATGGATAGATGGATGGATGGATGGATAGATAGATAGATATACGGATAGATAGATGGATAGATGGATGGATGGATGGATGGATAGATAGATAGATATACGGATAGATAGATGGATAGATAGATGGATAGGATGGATAGATAGATAGATAGATATACGGATAGATGGATGGATAGATGGATGGATGGATGGATAGATAGATAGATATACGGATAGATAGATGGATAGATGGATGGATGGATGGATGGATAGATAGATAGATATACGGATAGATAGATGGATAGATGGATAGATGGATGGATAGATAGATAGATAGATATACGGATAGATATACGGATGGAGGGATGGATGGATGGATGGATGGATATACGGATAGTAGGAATGTACCTTAAAAAGTAATGGGGACGACATACGGCATTTCAAACAGTGGTAGGCATGTATTTAGGGCAAGCATCTAATAAAGTACACATTTTCATCAATGAAGTTACACTTTTCTGCAGTTTCCTAATAAATGTCAAAGCCAAGAGAAGCGTTTGCATTCGTTCTGTTTGAACAATAGAAACATTGCAGGAGGTCTGTTGTTTCAGCGCTCGAGTATTTGGCATGCAATCCAGTTGTGTGTACGCATGTGTGTGTGTGTGTGTTTTGTCATGTCTAACATTGCCAAAAGCAACCATCCACATCCTGAACGAGCTTGTAGCCAATTTTCTGGTCAATGGACAATGAGCATTTAGTTCACCCTCACCGTTCTTCTCTCCAACGACCTGGTGCACACTGCACCAGGTCGTTGGAGCCCAGCACGGGGGAAACAATTGAAATGAAAAAAAAGCTTTGAATATTTTTTGAATAAGATGGAGGGACTGGTGAAGCAGAGAAGGCCAAACAAGCATTCGACGAGCGAAACAGATACAACGAGGGCCACAGTTGTTCAGAAGATTGGATTCTCAGTATCCATCCGTCTGTTTGAGGAATATAATGCGAGCGCTCTTGCATTCATCTCTCTGTATACCGACATGTTTCAGCACACCTACTGTTTTCATTTAGATGACAATATGCACACCTACCGTATGTAAATACACATGCATGAAAGCATCAATGTACACAGAAAAACGGGCAGCAGGAGTGCGTGTTTGCAACAAGGTTTACAATGACAACACATACACAACAAAAACTTGAAATGTTGCCAAGTATATTGTCTAATATCTAGTCAGAATATGTCACCTGATATAAGACATACTAACTTCAGAAGTAACACTGCAGTGAGAAATCGGGTCTTGTTGTTGGACAATGCATCGTCTTGTGAAAGGTAGGGTAGGGAAGAATGGAGAAACCAGCTCGAGTGCGAGAGAATTTGAAAATAGACAACCGGAACGAATCTGCCCCTTCCTTCAGACTTCCTCTCAGAGCCCTTCCTCCAACACACACGAACGCGCACATGACCAATGAGGGCACGAGATAAGTGTGTGCACAGATGGAAGGCTGACAGGCAGGTAGGCCATCCAGTTACTTTAGCCGGCTCAGATGATTGGTCAGGCTTTTTACAGCGCCACGGCTCCCACACATGTTTTATGTATTTTTTGTCAAAGCATTTAAGATATTCATTGCTATCGGATGTTTAGAGCATTCCATGGAATATAAAAAAAAGTGTTTCTGAAGTGAATTACCTACCCCACCTTTAAAGGCCCTGACACACCTACCCGATGTTGGGAGTCGAGGCAGTCGGGCATTCGCGGCGCCCTACTCAGGTTGGTGTGTCCCGCACCGTTGTTGCTTTACGGCACATTTTCACACCTCCCGCCACATGTTGAATCGGCCACAGAAAGTCGGCCAAAGAAATCATTCTGATTGGCTGTTGCCTCTTTTGAATGACGAATACACACTACCGCCGCCTGCTGGAAAGGACAGTTATTGCCACTCGTCGACTGAAGTCTTTGCGGTGTGTTCGTAGGCGGGCGGCGTAGGCGGGTGGCGTAGTGGACGCAGGCGATGTAGTGGACCTAAAAGTCGGGACGCCTTCGGTACGTGTTCTTTGGCCTCAGGTTGGTGTGTCGCGGTCTTAAGTCAAAACATCTTATTTTGAGTTGCATCTCAGATGAAACTAACGTCAGTAAACAGAAAACCTTTGAGGATTTGCAGCTTTTATTGTAACAACATTTCCTGATTCTGGTCAAATATAGTTCAAAATGAGTTCTCCCAGCTAATTACAAGATCTGATTTATCTAATGATCCCTTCTCATTTCAATAAATCTTACCAAGAGAATTGTCACTTGTTCTATTGGCAGCTTTTGAACTTATTTCAAGTGAAAATGCCTTGTTTTCATAATTTGTTCAACTTGTTTTTGGAGCAGCATTTCTTCCAGTGCAGGTGGTCTACTTTAATGCTGAGCCCCTTGTTGCTGTGACTCTGATAGATAAGGCCTGACTGCCGACTCAGGCAAGGACAGGGAAGTAAACGAGAACAGACACACTTCGGCCACATCTCGATAAGCTTAACCCACTTGTTATCGCTGCGATTACCAGCCTCGAGGTGCAGAGAGATTGAATTCATCCGGCAGCTGGAGGCTTCAGAGGGAGGAGATGGACTGATTCAAAAGAAAAGTGATGTTTGTGATCATATCAGGAAACTTCTATCGACCACAAGCTTCCCTGGCTCTAGGGCTCTTTCACAATGCAGTATTATGTTGTGGTTCTTTTGTTAAAGTGTAATTTATATAAGTTAGCATAGCGTCACCATCTTTATCAACCTTAGACTGTTTTTAAGCTTTTAAATGAATTGTTAATCACTTGCTGGCTGTATGAGAGCAGCACGTCTGCTTTATAAAAGAAAACTATGATTTTATAACCATTCTCACTGCCTGAACGTTAGACACAGGTCCACACTGTAGGTCAAACCATAGTGTGTTAAATAATCATTCATATTCAAATTATGAGAGCCACACATTTGGGGATCGCTAGCTAGATAGCTAACGATCACTATACTAGATAGCTTGTTAGATGGGTAGCTAAGGTAAGCTAGCTTTATTAATAGATAGATAGATAGATAGATAGATAGATAGATAGATAGATAGATAGATAGATAGATAGATAGATAGATAGATAGATAGATAGATAGATAGATAGATAGATAGATAGATAGATAGATAGATAGATAGATGGATATATGGATGGATGGATGGATAGATGGATGGATAGATGGATGGATAGATGGATGGATGGATGGATGGATAGATGGATAGATAGATGGATAGATGGATGGATAGACGGATGGATAGATGGATGGATGGATAGATATATGGATGGATGGATGGATGGATATACGGATGGATGGATGGATGGATAGATAGATGGATGGATAGATAGATGGATAGATGGATGGATGGATGGATGGATAGATAGATATATGGATGGATAGATGGATGGATAGATAGATGGATGGATAGATAGATAGATGGATAGATAGACGGATAGATGTATAGATAGAGAGAAAACGTTCAAGGTCATCCACGTTTTTAAGTCCTTAAGGCAGTCTTGAATTTTATTTAGATGATTAATTTCATCAGGCTTGATTGATAAATATAGTTGAGTATCATCCGCATAACAATGAAAGTTTACAGAATGATTCCTTATAATATTGCCAAACGGAAGCATATATAATGTGAACAAAATAGGTCCGAGCACTGAGCCCTGTGGCACTCCATGGCTAACTTTGGTTTGCGTTGAAGATTCATCGTTAACACGTACAAACTGAGAGCGTTCAGATAGATAGGACCTAAACCAGCCTAAAGCAGTTCCCTGTATGCAAACTAAATGCTCTAGTCTTTGCAATATGATATCATGGTCGATAGTATCAAATGCAGCACTGAGATCGAGCAAAACAAGAATAGAGACAAGTCCCTTGTCTGAGGCTATTAGAATGTCATTTGTGACTTTAACCAGAGCTGTCTCTGTGCTATGATGTGTTCTAAAGCCAGACTGAAAATCTTCAAATAAATCATTGTTTTTTTAAGTAATCACACAACTGTTTTGCGACCGCTTTCTCAAGAATTTTTGAGAGGAACGGAAGATTAGAAATAGGTCTATAGTTGGCTAAAACCTCTGGATCGAGGTTGTGCTTTTTAAGAAGCGGTTTTATCACTGCTACTTTGAATGATTGTGGAACATAGCCTGATAATAAAGACATATTCATAATATCCATATTGTATGTGTGTTAATGCACAGGATCATGCACATACATCTGTCTTTAAGAGTTTGCCATTAGCATAGCGGATCAGCCGTCCTGGTCCCTTTGCAGAGAAACAATATGACATTCTCCCAATCCTCTTCTGGATCCTCTAAATGCTCTCTAGCAGACTTCAGACGGGCCTGGACATGTACTGGCTTAAGCGGGGGGACACGTCTGGCACTGCAGGATTTGAGTCCCTGGCGGCGTAGTGTGTTACTGATGGTAGCCTTTGTAACTTTGGTCGCAGCTCTCTGCAGGTCATGGACTCGGTCCCCCCGTGTGGTTCTGGGATCTTTGCTCACCGTTCTTGTGATCACTTTGACCCCACGGGGTGAGATCTTGCGTGGAGCCCCAGATCGAGGGAGATTATCAGTGGTCTTGTATGTCTTCCACTTTCTAATAATTGCTCCCACAGTTGATTTCTTCACACCAAGCTGCTTACCAAAACAGATGCAGTCTTCCGAGCCTGGTGCAGGTCTACCATTGTGTTTCTGGTGTCCTTTGACAGCTCTTTGGTCTTGGCCATAGTGGAGTTTGGAGTGTGACTGTTTGAGGTTGTGGACAGGTGTCTTTTATACTGATAACGAGTTCAAACAGGTGCCATTAATACAGTTAACGAGTGGAGGACAGAGGAGGCTCTTAAAGAAGAAGTTACAGGTCTGTGAGAGCCAGACATCTTGTTTGTTTGTAGGTGACCAAATACTTATTTTACGGGATTTACCAATTAATTCATTACAAATCCTACAATGTGATTTCCTGGATTCTTTCCCCCCTTCTGTCTCTCATGGTTGAAGTGTACCTAGGATGAACATTACAGGCCTCTCATCTTTTTAAGTGGGAGAACTTGCACAATTGGTGGCTGACTAAATACTGTTTTATCAGATGCATAAGAGGCAGTGCTAGATTTAAAATATCACCACGTTTTCACAACAGAGAATATTCTTTAAAGAAATCCTAATGTCCTTGATAGGATGCAACAGCAGAGCCATTTGTCAAATTGTAAAATCATTTGCGATATCATTTCTGTCGTCTCGTTTATTTTCCTCTGCAGATTTTCTGTTGGCAAGCTCCCCACACGTTGAGCACAGACAGAATCGTAAAGTGCTCTGATGACAGAAATCTTTATTTGACGTCCTCCCTGTGAGACTTCCCTAAATGTGATGATGACATCGTTTGTAAGGAATATCTACAGAATACATAACTGCTTAATCAGATGCATAAGAGGCAGTGCTAGATCTGACCAAGTTGTTACTGGATCAGAGGTTGCGAATTACCCGTCGGGCTTTACACAACTCTGGGGGGGCAGTTCACATGCGCCGTGTTATGCATGGCTGCTGCACCTCGCGGGAGCGTGCACAGCGTACAGCCAAAACTCACAGACATCTCAATGATCTGTACGGCACAGTTAGGTTTGGAAACGGTATCATTTCCTTTCTGGAGGGCACGCAGAACACCGGAGCCTCGCTGCGGGGAAACGTTGTTCAGAGTTTGTTCTAATCTGTCAAAATGACGGACTGCTTTCAGATTTGTCCGTCATTGTTAAAATAAATCCGACATAGACGGAAAATATTCGGTTAACGCGACCTCTGATCACAGCAGAGGATATTCTTTAAAGACATCCTAACACATGCCATGTCCTTGATAGGATGCAACAGCAGAGCCATTTGTATGTAAATGTGTGATATATCATTTCTGTAATCTCACTTATTTTCCTCTGCTGATTTTTTTTTGGCAAGCTGCCATCACGTTGACCACTGACAGGATCCACTTGACGCCTTCCCTGCGCAGTGTCTACCACTCCAAGGATGCTCGGGAGGGTCACTCCTGCCTGAGAATAACAACTTAATTAAAACCCACAAGCCTTGTGCGTTGCCCTTATAGACGGTGAGCGGTGTTTACCATTCTGCGCGTCGACCCTTTGATTCAAGTTTTCCGACACCCTTCTAACACAATCAGTCCTCGTTTGAACACAGTCTCGACTTCTCTCGGGGAACCATACATATGCATGAGCTTCTGTTTTACACACACTTGATGCGCAGCAGCCCTTCCCGTCGCACTCTAACAAGCAGCTTTCCTTCAAGTGTTTAGTCCTCGTTAAAACATTTATTCGCAACATTACGCTGCATTAAGTCCTGCTAAGACACATTAGTATAACATTCTTTAAACATCTGATGAAGAATAGCATCGTGGGGGTGATTGTGAACCTACAGCTTACCAATGAAGCGTCTCTTTCTGTTCAAAAAACATACACACAATGATCCGACACATGACGGCAGGTGTTTGCAACTCTTACATGTTGAGAGGAAACAGCAGAATGTATGCCTTTACTCCCTCCCACAACACATCAGAGACTGCACCGACCCCCCCACTTTCAAAACGCTGACCAAAACACACCTCTTCAGACTGGCTTTTAATCTGTGAATTATGCTGTATGCTGTTTTAAAACTTTTAAATGTTATTTTATCTTGTTCTAATAACTTTTACATTCTATTTTATCATGTTTTATCACCACTGTAAAGCGTCTTTGAGCACCTGGAAAAGCGCTTCGAAATGCAATGTATTATTATTATTACGTCTCAATAAGGGACTGACCAACAAATATTTGTAGTGTAACGAAAAAAATACTTAAAAACCTCTGCCCTAGAATATTAAATGTCTCGTGCTTTTATTGTCAAAAGTAATAAGGAAGGAAGTAAGTTCTGTCTTTGCCAAGGTTGAGATAACTAATACTCTTCTGTCTTCTTACGAAGGACGCTAATGTTCAGGTTAATATTAGTATTTCTCCTGTGACATGTTGTGATGTCCCTTACCCTATAACGTACAATGTGTTGGCGTTACATAGTGATGTCACAGATTTACTCTGTATGAAAGTTGTCATAACAAAAACAACTGCGCCAACTTAAATGTTGAAACGCAAATTAGTACACATGTCTAAATCCACTTCTTTATTTCAACGTTAAATAGCATCTTTTATTTTGCTTAGTATTTCAATTATGTAATTCCTTGCCTCTTTTAGTTTGTAATAGTGACAGGGTGTTGGAGGCAATTTTCTCCGAATTAACGAGAAGGGTCCAAATTAAATATTAATAAACCTGGGAGTAGGAAGATTGTGCTTTTCAAAACATAACATTTAACCCCCCCTCCGTCTTCACCTCAAAAATGTTTGGTACAGTCCCAAAGAGATGTCGGTTAGCTTTTCCATGACCTACTGTCATGCACATAATGTGGAATTGAAAATATGTTTTAATCATCACGGCCTCCATGGCGACATTAAGATAAGTTACACTTTCTGCAGAGTGTCTGTAATAGCCGTAATAAAGAGGAACAAGAATGTCCTAGTGGTCGACGCCAGAGACGGTGAATCGTCGTTGTGTTGAATGTAATGGCACCGCCCGTCCACACGGCGGCGTGCGTTGGCGCTTCAACGCTTCTGCCCATTCACTTTGAAAGGGGTGACGTCACGATTTGCCGAACTGCATTGTGGTTCCGTCGCTTCGCTTTCCTCGCATCAAAAGTTGAGCAATGTTCTACTTCTGAAGCTTCGACGGAAGCGCCAGCCAATGGAATCACATGCCAGTACAAGCTCTAGCCAATCAAACCGCTGCTTGTGTGTCCGGGTCTGCGTTACGCTGAAACATTATATGAAAAACAACACCCATTTCCCAGGATAATACTTTAATATACCCACCTCTCTCTCTCCCTCTCTCTCTACAGTACCTACCAGGAGAGCAGCTACAAAGCAATGCAGGCACTATGACTGTAACACTTTCACTAAAGAAAGAAAAAAACCACATTTCTGTCACCTCAGTGTGTTTGAGGAGAGCCGTCCAGGTTAGTCCGTGTGCAGTTTACCGAGTCTCTGTCCCTCAGTGAGGTAAGAGGTGTGTGATGGGTTATGTGTCCTACACTCACCCAGCGATGCACAGACATATACATGTATCTCACAGAGAGGCCTGTGATCAGTCTCCTTTCCTTGAATGAGTCCTTGTATCGTGACACTTTGAAGGTCCGTTAGACTTCCACACAGGAAGCGTCGTCCTCAGCCAATAGATGAGAGCAACCCATGTGGCCCCGCCCCTTTTTGGGTTCCCTGGCAGTGAATCAGATTCTTAAGTTGTCTCCAATCAAACATTTAAGAAAACCGTGCTTTACATGAAGCCCAAATATGTCGGTTACAATTACACAATGTCCTTTAAGATCGACAACGCGTTGATTTATGGTTTAATTTAAATGAATAGGGGATCATAATGTAGCTGTGTTTAGGTATTTCCCAGACGTACACGTATTGACTGACCGGATCCCTTTAATTAAGCTTTTCATCCTCTCCGTGGAGCCTGAAGCCACAGATTTTACTGAAACGTAAGAAAGTAAGAAAACCCTAATTTGTAATCCTTTTGTTGTTTAACGTGCAAAACACCGCACGGCAGCTTTTAGACAAGATCAAAGTATATTTCTCCACTTCTCACGCATGCTTTGTTTTCACCCGAGAGTAAGCGGGGCAGGAGTTTCGCCAGGTATAGCGCTGCTCTCATCTATGAAGTGACAGATAATTAGTCCACAGGCTCCGGGGGTTAAAGGTCGCCGCTCTGAGGGTCCGTTCTTGTCTCCAGGTTGCGGCTGCGGCCCAGACGGGGGAAGCGAGAAGACGTTTTGGAGCGAGGCGTTTTGGCTCCACCGTCGCTGGCCTGTGGCGTGTCTCTGCAGGAGAGGGAGAGAAGAGACGGGGACTTTAAATGAACATCTGGACAAGTTTGTTATTCAAACACTCCACTGATGCTGCATCTGGAGACTTAAACGCCTCATTTGCCTTCTGCCAGAGGACTTCTACTTCTACCCGACATCCAAAGAAGTAAATAGAGACATTTTCATGAGCTAAATATCCGAACTCGTCTTCATTAATTGCAAATCGAGTAGCAAAATGGAAGTTTATTTAATTCACTGCTTGCCTTACTTTGGTTTTTATCACTATTGTTGCCAGACTTCTTTTTTTTGTTACACATTACAAGGATAGTAGAGGCAGATAAACCACTGACGATTATTAGATTCTTTAGAAGGCTTCACATTTGTAGCTTGCAACAATACATTTTAGAGATTCAAATAAAATCAGATTTGTAGCAGCTGTAGCAAGCTGGCTAATGTTAGTGGACTTTTATTGTTTTAAACTCCACAAATGATATGTCTTTAGTCGGTTTGTTTGACTGTTGGTCAGCAGCATTAAAACTATGGGCTAAAGTGTCTTGCAACTTGTTCGGAAATGGCATTGGCAATCTTCTAAATCACACGTGTCAAACTCAAGGCCCGGGGGCCAAATCAGGCCCTCGGTGGATTTCATTTCGGCCCGCAGGATAATTTCTAATTACTGTTAGACCTGGCCCGTCGGTATATTGCACGCACGCCTTCACTCCATCCTGAGGGTCTCCTCCGCTCAGAGCCGGACCCCAAACATTGATGACCTTGCACCCGAGATGAGACGCCAAGTATCTGAGCTAGCATCTCAGAGCAGCACACTGAGTTCAATGGATGCTTCCTTCTGCACTTTCTCTCACGACAGCAGGGCATGTTTGGTTTCTCTTTGAGGGGAATAGTTTTGTTGAAGCTGTTGTTGGCCTGTGGGGAAATGTACTCATAAGAAAGTGACTCTGGAGAAGCTGCAGATAGAGCCGTAAGAAATGAAACTGATTATTTAATGTTTAATGTTGTTTTTATAGGCAATAATTTAAGCTTTGTTAGTTCCAGGTTTAGTATGTGCAATAAGTTCATTTCAATACGTTTGCGATACACATTGAACCAGTCCGGCCCTCGACAAGAACCCATTTATTTATTTTTTTGGCCCACTGTGTGTTTGAGTCTGACCCCCCTGACAGGTTCTGCTATAACAAAGAAACGTGAAATGACGACGATGAAAATGGTTTATGTCCTTTCTGTTACTCGGAATCACATTATGTGATTACGATGCTCTGGTTTTCTGAGTACTCGGTAGGAAATAATCTCAGCCACTCAGGATGACATCATTGCCCTGGTTTCCCTGGCGACCGTCTTCACCCCTGATCCCAGAGTCTTGTCTGACAAGGCTGAGGATGAATAAGAGCCACTTGTCAAAAGGGAGGAAATGAAAAGCAGGGAGATTGAACGGCGGGATTTCAAACGGCTCTCTCGTTTCATTTCTTCTGAAACAGTTCATCGGCAAGACGGTGAACTCTCACCGGCAGCCTGTGATGCATACGGACGGTTAAAGGGGTTCAAGCGCTTCTCTGACAAAGGGATGAATATTAAAAACAAGCAAAAGGCAGAGGGCAATTCCCTGTTGGTGTCCCACTGGCCTTTTTGATGAAATAACTACAGCTGCTACATCTGTGACTAAGGTTATCTGAGCGGACCTTTTAAAACAAAAGCCGTCATGGGGCGTTGCTTTGGCCGAAAGCGTCACTGCGGGAGAAAGGCTAAAGAAGGCTACAGAAGCAGCACAGTGAGAAGAGGGAGGAGAGGCTCCGTCATGTTGACACAGGCTGAGACAGCAACACCACTGGGTTCAAGCACAGGTTTAAACTGAAAGGGATGGTTAGGATGCTTTAAAGTAGGGTTGTGTCCGGTTGTTTCCACAGTAGATGGCTGTCTTCAAGCCCCACTGGTTGGAAAATCAGGCAGAATTACAGCCATTGGAGCTTCGAGACGTCCTGCTGTGAATGGAGGCAGCAGCAAATAGTTTCCAGCCACTTACTAACAGTAAAGGTTCTGGTGTAGCTTATATTTAGAATGCTTTCACGGCGTTAACTTGCTTTCAGCCCTTTCTGATGTGAAGCTTATCTAATCAAACTAATCTTAGCTCTTTTCAAAGAGTCCATTGACAAGAAAAAAGTAAATCCTTTATTCGTCCCCACCACAGGGACATGTACGTATACATATAGAAACTGTGGCCATTCACACTTTTGTACAGGTAAGTTACGATATACAGAATCTTTCAGGTGGCTAAAATATGATATTCCCTTCAACATCAGTCTCTCAGCTGCTTGCTGGTCGCCCGGTATGTTCTATAAACTATGGGCACGTCAACCACCGTTTACTGTAGTTAATACACTATCAATATGCTCCTCATACAACCGCACGACTGTGGCTGCGAGGGAGTGAGGTCGTCTTTCCACCTGAAGGTTGTGGGTTCGTTCCCAGCCCGTGCAGTCAACATGTCGATGTATCCTTGGGCGAGATACTTAACCCTGAGTTGCTCCCGATGGCCAACGGTGTGTGAGTGTGTGTGAATGTTAGGTCCTAGAGTAATATGCACTGCTCTGTATGAATGGGTGTGAATGGGTGAACGACATGGAGTATGTAAAGCGCTTTGAGGGGTTGTAAAGACTGGATAAAGCTCTAAGTACAGTCCATTTACCATTTACCCACTTTAAAAAATACCTTTGAGTAAAGAACACAAACGGCGTGCGGGGGGCACAGCGTGAGCAGGCCAAATGGGAACAGCCTGATCTTTGTTCACGTGACAGATTATTCTATTTTCTCCAGCACATGATGTAAATGCATCAGTGGCTCAAGCTGCACTTATTCCTCTCTCCAGGCTGGCTAAACCCAATGCAGCCACACGATCTGAACTTGGCCAGGCAGTGGTGCGGTGGGGAATTATATCAGCAAAAAATCATAGCAAATCGGGGGCAGCATGCAGAGCCGAAACCACCAGCCATCTCATTTATTCACATCCAACTGGGGAGGGTAGCTAAATGTGCGGAAATAATTAGGCTTTTTTCTCCGGCTCTCAGCGTGTACTTGTCCCCCATTTAGGTCTGATATTGACTTGTGCAGGATAATGACTTCACCAGGCACTGTTGGAAATTTAATAATTGACTTGCAGAGGTGCATAATTAGAGAAAATGGGTACACAAACATGCATCAAATTGATTGTCTAACAGCAAAAGGCGGGGTGAGATTAATAACAGTCGGAATAACAAACTATTCCCACATCCTGTGCACACACACACACACACACACACACACACACACACACACACACACACACACCACACACACACAGAGAGTGTCTAAGTCCACAAAAATAAAAGGTTATGTCGTCGTTCTGAACACTAAAACTGCTCTTATGTGACACAAAGGTCTACAGCACTTTTCTGAGAGTGTACTCTGTGTTCTGAGGAAACCGCGAAGGTGTCGAGCTCCTGCTGGCAGCTCTATCGGAGGAGAGGAGTGCTGCAGACAGGGGGAGAAACTCCGCATGAAGAGTGCGAGTGAAGACATCTGTAAACAGCAGAACAGCTGATCTCAGGCTTGTTGCTGGACTTTAAAGGACTACGTTAAAGCTGACCCATATGGGGTGATTGAAACCAGGCTGAGCGGCTGAGTCACCAACAAAATGGCATTGCTTTTGAATCTTTAAATAAAGGCAAAATAAAATGTGTTATTTTTGAAGCAGCCGCAACGAGTGAAATGTGTGGCCAAGCAAATAGCAACACGTGTTATATACAAACATTTGGCCGAGAGGGAAGATGGTAGGGAGGTAAAGCCAGATATTAATTACTATCACTGTTGAGTTTGAACACATCATTGAACATATAGTTGAAATAAAAGTACCTTTTTTAAAGGTGGGGTAGGTAAGTTTCAGAAACCGGCTCGAGATACACTTTTTGTTATATTCCATGGAATGCTCTTAACATCCCGATAGCAATGAATATCTGAAGTGCTTTGACAAAAAATCCATTAAAAAATGTCATCTGTAGAAGCCGTAAAGTACATCCAATCCGTTTAGCCGGCCCGGCTAATCCGATTAGACGGCCTACCTGCCTGTCAGCCTTCCATCGGGGCACAAACTTACCTTGTGCCCTCATTGGTCATGTGCGCGTTCGTGTGTGTTGGAGGAGGGGCTCTGTGAGGAAGTGGCAGATTTTCTCCGGTTGTGTATTTTCAAATTCTAGCGATCTCGAGCCGGTTTCTCAAACTTACCTACCCCACCTTTAAAGCAATTTGAAATAAATAAAACATGCATTTTTTGTTGTTGCATTCCCAAAAGGATGTTTTATAGACTCAAAATGTAATACGGCACTTAAATAAGATAAGACAGGACAGGAGGTACTGTATTGATCCCAAATTGGGAAATGTTTGCGTTGCAGCAGCATAAAAACAACAAAACAAAGGCATTGCACATTATTAGAAATTAAAGAGTAGAAATAAACAATACTAGAATTTAAACACCTCAAAATACAGCATTAAAAAGTACATATAAATATACAGTACAAATCTATAAACTCTGACAATAAAACACTGTTGAAATGTGAAATGAAACAAATTGATTTAATTTAGAACAACAACGACTACATGATAATTGAACGCTGCAGCCATATTTGAGATTATAAAGAATTCAGAGTTTTCTTTATTTGGTTCAAACAAGGTTGTTACATATTTTCCAGAATGGTTTCTAATTAGATCAAAACCAAATAGTTTCCTGCTTACCTCTGCATCTCCCCCCCCCGCCTTTCATCACGTTAATGACAGCACTAATCATCCTTTCATCTTCACTGAAGACGTGAGACAGCGCGGGTTTGATCTCGCTAACTGAACAGGCAGTAAGTCAGTCCTGTTGTGTTCAAACTTGAAACATCACGACAACCCTGGCAGGCCTCAGAGCGCCTGAATGCCCTCACACGTGAGCCGGGAATATAACGGTACACTGATCGGAGTTGAGTCGATGTCTACTGCGATTCAAATGGAGAGGTAAATCCCCCGTCAGCACAGAGGCTAAATAAGACCTGTGTCTGCAAGTGAAAGTCCATCAACTCAATGTTACTTTAGATTTAGCTCATGATTGTTGTGTTGACATGATGAGCATCATTGTAAATGTAAAACCAAAATATGTTGACCCATAATTACAAACATCACAACCAATTACTTCAACTTTGGTTATCTTACATTTTTTCGGCTGGATCTGGGACGATGAGGGAAACATCTCTGCTTAAGCTTTACTACGGTTATCAAATGATCCGGTGAAATCTGTGATCTGTAGTCGAACAGTATTCACGTTGAGTAAATGTAACCCTTTCACTGAAACCCATCTTTTTTTTAAAAACAGTCTTGGACTTTTCAAGGCCTCAAAACTACACTGAAGGAATTGAATGACGCGGTGATGACCCTGAAGTTAGCATCGCAACAACGAATAGCAATTGGATTTTCCCATTAATCTAATAATAATAATCTCTGTAGCAAACCAACATTTATGATATGTACACGTTATGTTCAGCAGCATAGCTCCACATATTAAAACCACTTTAGGAATGTTGAAGGGTGGATCCAATCACCAGAGTGAAAACGCTAACATTAGCCGCTAAGCTAAAGGCGGCTAATGTTCAGCGGGACGACATTTGGCATCTCATTTAGTAACCGCCGATTTTAAGACACACAAAAGCTTCGGACATTCAAGAGTAGAGTATTTACTGAAGTATTTATGTTGTAGAACATTAGCCTACATTAGCTTAGCTCTGGTTTACCTTAAAGACGGGGGAACCGTAGGTGCTAAAATGTTAACAACAAACAAACAAACAAAGCCTTTGAATGTTGAATTTTAGAAAACATCGAACAGCCGCACTTTCATTTATCTACAAATAAACACCCATGTCATTATTAGGAAATAAACGCCAGTGTTGACAAGATTCTGCAGATATTGCTTTCAACAAGGCCCCGATGTCGACCATGTTGTTTTCGTTCCTGCCTTAGCCCGATGACTCAGATGTCTTTGGAGAGGAAATGACTCTCAGCGACGGGGCACGCCAGCTGACTGATCCCAGTGAGTGGAATATGAATACGGACAGGAAATGACTGGAAAATCTTATTTTCAGACGAAGTGGTAGCTACATGTAGGTGGGCAGCGGAGGCATCAGGCTCTTTCACACAGTGTGAGTGTGTGTGACAGAACATATACACTGCTGTGTGTGAATTATGCATGTGAGTGTAACATGCAGGAAACGCTGACGTGTATTCACCAGGGATCGGAAAGTATTAGTGACATTAATCCTCTGCTGTAACAACTACTAACAAAACAGCAGTGGCAGCTTACTCCTCGTCAACCTCTTATTGATTACATTGGTATAATAACCCTCAAACTGTTGCTACTAACAACTGATATGTTCCCTTTATAGATGCAATTCAAGCATATACTGGGATTTCTGCAACGGCTAGACGCATCTTAACAAATTATTTGACTGAAAATCATGTGGATTGCACCATATTTGAGTTTGCCATGGACCAGAAGACAACTCAAAATCACAATCTAGTGCTATGAATATTTCAAAAAGTTATTTTTCTGACTGCATTGTTTGGATTCCTCCATTCACATCGTGCAGCAATCTCTCACAGACAGGAGCCCTGCACCTGCACATGTGTTGGCATCCTTCCCCTTAATTCCTCACACACACACCGACACACACACGCTTGCACAAAGACTTACAGGCGGTATTGAACCTGCCTGTGTGTGTCCACTTACAGGCAGAAAGGCAGCAGAGACAGCAGGGTCTCTTTGGTGGGCCGAGCTGTGAACTCCGGCAGCGTCTGGATAAGTTTGTTCATCACCGTGCGAAGGTAGCCCTGCAGCTGCTTCCTCCTCTCCTCCACAAACTTGGCATCCTGCAGAGAGAGAGAGAGAGAGAGAGAGAGAGAGAGTTACAGCATAGCATGGAAAAAGCTACAGAATAGCCAAAGGATGGGGCGGCTAGTGGAGTACTGTTAACGTTGTGATCAGCTGTTTTAGCGCAGTTCTCCAGTGAAGGGGGGAGTCTCCCTCCGCAGCCGGTTGGCGTAGTTTTGGCACAGTTCCGTTGTACAGACCGACGTTAACAGCAGCCCTATCTGTGCACACGGAGACCGACTCTGTCGTCCGGTGATCTAACCGCCTTCTGGAAAAGCTTCACAGTACGTCGGTACGCAAATGCGCTTTGTGACACCAGTGACGGTACGCAATTCAGATTACGCACATAACCTGCGTACCAGTTATGTGCACCCCTGTACCAGAGCCATATTATTACTATTATATGGCTCTGCCCTGAACTACAGCACAAGTATTCTCCGTCGGGACTTCCTGCAACAACACCACGCCGTTATCAAAGACGTTCTATTGAGAAGACGATCACTACGTGACAAAAGTTTTCAAAACCGTGGCTACTGAAATCAGTCTTACTAACTGTGCAATTTACTCCGTGCGAGTTCGCAGACTTACTTTATTTTGCTTACTTTAACATCATTGTTCATGGTGGGGCTAAGCCATTTATTGGTATGGGTGTAGCCGACCCCAGCCATAGCCTGGCGCTGCCACTAGTGGCACGTATGGGGCGGGCCATTCTGCACATGCGTTAAATGCGTTAAATATTTTAACGCAATTAATTCAAAAAATTAATTACCGCCGTTAACGCGATAATTTTGACAGCACTAAAAAGAACCCAAACTAATCGCACTAATGTAATTTGATTTCCATGTTTCCCATTGCCCTCTTTCTGGTTCACGTTAATACACAGGTAAGTCCTCATATAGCTACATCCCTGTATATCTCACTAAAGCCACAACGCGTCCTACGAAAATACTGCAAGATGTATCCAAACGAAATACAATGACCAGAAATGGCTTAGTAAGATCAAGATATCTTTCGAACATGTATAATAACAATGATATCTGTAAATCATTTTTAACTTCACCGTGAGTCTGAGTCCCTCACCCTGTTCCAGTCCCGCCTCAGAACCCACCTCTGTATCCATAAGCCCCGCCCCCTCTCAACCAACTTCCTCCTGACTGCGTTTTGTTTCTGTGTGGCTTTGTTTTTGTTTTGTCTGTCTCCCCTCCCTCCCAAATGTAAAGCGTCTTTGGGTTCAAGAAAAGCGCAATAGAAATAAAATGTATTATTATTACACATCAATAAACCATGCCTCCAAAATGAAAAGTCACTCATGAAAAGCAATGCTCCACCATTGATAGAAAACATGCATGTGAGGATTAACACACCTCAGTGCTGGTGTTGTTGTGTGGTTGTTGTTTGGTTGCTGATGTTGAAGAGAAACTGGACATGTGAGCGTTCAGACTTCCCTCAGAGCGACTCTGGAGGCACGGAGCCACATGGCGAGAGGTAGCGAGGCTAATCTGTGTCCGGCAACACTCGGAACAAAGCCTGGGCACCGCTCCGTTTGCTCTCTGGTGTTTGGGACGAGAACAAACAGCCCTCAGAGGAGGCCAATGTTTACTGTTTGTCAAAGTGTTGTTCCTCTTTGCATCTGAATCCCGTCTCCCAAAGGAATCGGTGGATCTTCTGGGAAAGAAGCGCTTAGTACTGAGTACTTACTACAAATTCATGAATCAAAGAAGAAACTACTGCTTGTTTTTAATTTTGTTAACACGAGGCCCACGGGGACTCTCATTTGTCTCGATGAAAGTCAAGATTGCACTGCCCCAAATTTGAAACATAATTCATAAAAGATATAAGAACTTCCGTATAAGATGAACTTCTACAAAGGTTGTGGTTTTGCCAGAACAAAAGTTTGCTTTGAAGAGGCCTTTTTATGCTTTTTGGGGTTTTCCCTTTCCTCTTGCTCTTCCACACATTATGGGGGGGGGTGGGACATCTCTAAGCGGTTGACCAATCACAACAGAGCCGGCCAGCTGACCAATCACAACAGAGCCGGCCAGCTAACCAGTCAGAGCAGACTGGGCTCTGGTTTCAGACAGAGGGTGAAAAGAGGTGCTGTAGCACAGGCAGTATGAGAAGAATAAAGAGCTTTCTGAACATTAAAGGTAGGGTAGGTAAGAATGGAGAAACCGGCTCGAGTGCGCTAGAATTTGAAAATACACAACCGGAAAAAATCTGCCCCTTCCTTCAGACTTCCTCACCGAGCCCCTCCCTCCCAACACACACGAACGCGCACATGACCAATGAGGGCATGAGATAAGTTTGTGCCCAGATGGAAGGCTGACAGGCAGGTAGGCCATCCAGTTACTTTAGCCGGCTCAGATGATTGGTCGTGCTTTCTACAGCGCCACGGCTTCCACAGAGGACATGTTTGCAGTGGCGTTTCTATATGTACAAAAGTGGTGGGGCACAAAAAACTCAGATGTCTATAAGCTTCTGCAGTGAGGTTCATGGCTGGTGAGGCTCTGGCACTGACTCTTCAGGTTTACAAATATATTAAATCAAAATATAATATTATTTTCAAAAGCTTTTTTTGTCTGATGCTTCAATTACTTTTAAACAGACAGTTCAACAGAAGGATACCCAACAAAAATGTTTTATCATTTAAATATTGAATTGTTCTCTCTTAGTAAGATCCTATTTTCAATAAAATTGCAGTCTTACCTTGACTTGAAGATGAAGTCCATGTGCCTATCCTTCTGGACAAAAATCTCTATTACTTTTTTGTAAAAGTCCTCCTTATCTTCTTGTGGTTTCAAAAGTCTATCATAAATCTAATCTAATCAATAGATTTATGATTAGAAAATGATGAAAGTAGGGTAGACATGTGGATATTATCCGGCTGAACAAAACGTGCATTTATCTAACAGCTACGTTTCCCACAGATCTTATTTTGAGCTATTTTCTAAAATCCTATGGAGAAATCTCGTTGCTTTTTTGTCGAGGGAAGCCATGCACAGTTTACTTCCTGGTTTTAGGACGCCTCACTGCAGCTCTCTCGTCTCCTCTTCACACAGCACACTTTTCGCGGCACACGTACTTACAGCCAATCAGCTCTGAATGATGTGAGATGACGTATGGTGGGGATGGCAGCTCTTTGCCCCTAGGGTCATTATTGTTTGCCACACACATTAAATAGGAAAATACTCTGAGCATGCGCAGTGTAGTTTTTGCAGTCACCGTTCACTGAGACAGTCAGAGGGAGGGGCAGGATCAGGTTTTGTCCCACATGGCTCTAAACGCTCAATAGGCACACACTGTAGACACTATTAGAAGAACACAGACTAAAACAGCAATGAGACGAATCAGATGATTAAACATGATCTTAAAATATATTTTATATATTTTTTAATTTATTTTTTGCATTTTGTTGTAATCATTATTTTAATACTTTCTGCTGACACTAGGTGGGGCTTTGCCCCACCTGCCCCTAATGACCAGTCGCCACTGTATATATGTATGTATTTTTTGTCAAAGCACTTCAGATATTCATTGCTATCGGGATGTTAAGAGCATTCCATGGAATATAACAAAAAGTGTATCTCGAGCCGGTTTCTGAAACTTACCTACCCCACCTTTACAGCATGGAGACAGACACTAAATACTAATATGAAACTGAAAATGAGCATTATACGCCCTCTTTAAAGGTCCCCTATTATACCGTTTTTGTAGAAGAAGAGACATGAAGAAGAGGGGACACATGTTGATGTAGAAGAGACATGAAGAAGAGGGGACACATGTTGATGTAGAAGAGACATGGAGAAGAGGGGACACATGTTGATGTAGAAGAGGCATGAAGAAGAGGGGACACATGTTGATGTAGAAGAGACATGAAGAAGAGGGGACACATGTTGATGTAGAAGAGACATGAAGAAGAGGGGACACATGTTGATGTAGAAGAGACATGAAGAAGAGGGGACACATGTTGATGTAGAAGAGACATGAAGAAGAGGGGACACATGTTGATGTAGAAGAGACATGAAGAAGAGGGGACACATGTTGATGTAGAAGAGACATGAAGAAGAGGGGACACATGTTGATGTAGAAGAGACATGAAGAAGAGGGGACACATGTTGATGTAGAAGAGACATGAAGAAGAGGGGACACATGTTGATGTAGAAGAGCATGAGAAGAGGGGACACATGTGATGTAGAAGAGCATGAAGAGGGGACACATGTTGATGTAGAAGAGACATGAAGAAGAGGGGACACATGTTGATGTAGAAGAGACATGAAGAAGAGGGGACACATGTTGATGTAGAAGAGACATGAAGAAGAGGGGACACATGTTGATGTAGAAGAGACATGGAGAAGAGGGGACACGTGTTGATGTAGAAGAGACATGAAGAAGAGGGGACACATGTTGATGTAGAAGAGACATGGAGAAGAGGGGACACGTGTTGATGTAGAAGAGACATGAAGAAGAGGGGACACATGTTGATGTAGAAGAGACATGGAGAAGAGGGGACACATGTTGATGTAGAAGAGACATGAAGCAGAGGGGACACATGTTGATGTAGAAGAGACATGAAGAAGAGGGGACACATGTTGATGTAGAAGAGACATGGAGAAGAGGGGACACATGTTGATGTAGAAGAGACATGGAGAAGAGGGGACACATGTTGATGTAGAAGAGACATGGAGAAGAGGGGACACATGTTGATGTAGTATGTAGAAGTGGATTCTGCATGACCTGCCCTCTTTAACGCTTGGCGCACTTCCTGGTGGCTTGTTTTAACGGCTTTATTGTTTTTCCTATTCAATACAATTCTAAAGACATTTTGTTGAATGAATTCATTTCATGTTTCCAGCACAGAAGTAAAGGCAGCGGCCTGCAGGGTGGAACAGGGCTGAGTGAACGTGATGTGTCAGATTAGCCTGTGTGCGCCCGCGTGGGTTTCATGCCATGTCAACACAATAAGGGACACCCTGACTGCCTGCGTGGATGTCAGGGCAGTAATAACACTAATGGACTGGACAGACTCATCCTCTCGTGGAGACGAAGAGGAGGATGAAGAGGCCGTCTCTTGTTTGCAGAGAGGAAGGAGAGGGCAGAGCGGAAACGACTGTGGCATACTGATGCAGGTACAAGGCGGACTCTGTCCTCCACCATCTTGTCTGCTAACAAACGGCTTAATCTTTACTCTGCTCTCTCCTCCCCCTCCAACGTCTCCTCCTCTCCTCACCGCTACGCTGATCCGACATGAAGCCTAAACCAGTCGATTATTATTCATCATGTACCAGAATATAAAACATATGAAGGCGAGCAGGGTCTTTCCCCGTCTTCTACAGGGGGATACATAAATCACACACACCCTGCGTAAAGGAGGACATCGGAAGCTGTAGGGCGAATAAAGTGACTCTGATTCAAAGGCAGTATTTAGTAAAAATTGAGACAAAGGCTGCTGTTGAATAGTCCTAAAAAGAAATGTTTCCTTTATGCCGATAGAAAAACCTCCTGAGGTCAACAAAAGATGTGTATTATGATCCATAAGACTGCATTTAGCCTATTTGTATATATATAACTTCTTGTCGGTAAACAGTGCAGCGTTGTGGCCTTTAAACTAGCCAGTTGGGAGTAACATGAAGGGAAATGCTAGCACGGCCGGATAAGCTGTCAAAACAAAGCGCTCGGTTTACAACACACACAGGGGGAGTGTGGTTTCATGCCCAGGAAAACAATAACCCAATATATCTTCACATGAAAAATTGCTGATTGATGCTATATTAAAGCTGTGGTTGCCATTTATAGTAACGTGTTTGCCTTTGTGAGCCAGTAGGTTATAGCTATGCTATGCTACGCTATGCTACGCTAAGCTACGCTAAGCTACGCTAGGCTACGCTAAGCTACGCTAAGCTATGCTACGCTAAGCTAAGCTATGCTAGGCTAGGCTAGGCTAGGCTAGGCTAGGCTAGGCTACGCTAGGCTACCAATAATATAATACCTTATTGAACAGGTCAAGTCTGACATTATTCTTCCATCACGGCACATTTTCCACATCAACAAGGGCAAGTATTAAGACAAGAGAAACAGACATTTCAGATAACATTACAATCACTGAGGATAATATTTTATCGATTCTTTATCGTACATTTTATCTGGTATTTAACTTTGTGCTGATATTAACGATTGACTTCAGTGTGACCTTATCAAATCATGGGTCCGTTTAGCTCCCATTTGATGGTTCACATTCTTTGGTTTATGGACTGTCTTTTCTTGTGTCCTTTCTGGCCGCCCTTCCAATCTACATATCATATATGTCATGGATTTGATTTGCAAGATAAGACATTTCAGTATGCATGCTCATCAGCAGCGTATGGGATATCGGATGAGATGAGATCATTCAAATGGTCATGTGAAAGCTGGGAAAGAAGAAAACTTGATGCATGCACAAGCAAACACACACGCACACACGCGCACACACACACACACACACACACACACACACACACACACACACACACACACAGTTTACTGTAGATAAGCAGGAGAGGGGAGAAGTCAGTGAAAGAGAGGCGTAAAGTGGTCTCATGCATCGGGGTCTCCACAACTGCTCAGTGAATTTACTGCCAGATTTACACCTTATAATTCTGAGCGGTGGAAACAAAAAAACCTCCAAAAAGCACATCTAAGGTTGCCTGGCAACAACACCACTCTAACTAGTGACAAGTAAGTACAGGCTACAGTTTGAGCCAACAGGAAATCAATGGTTTTTAGAAACTTCGATCCTGCTTCAAAAACATCGTGTGCCTATCTAAAGCAAATCAAATAGTTGACTAGCTTCTACACGCTAAAGCAACTCAAATCTCTCACCAGCAAAATACCTCGACAGTTAAATGCCATTTTACGTTTCATTACTATACGTTACAGTATTTATTATCATTATAGTATTACTATTTCGGCGATTAGATAAAATATCCATTATATTTGATGCAACTTTAGTTACATTTCAATGACTTTTCCAAAACTTTGGGAAAAATATTGTTTTCCAGGGCCTGGAATTAGCATTTTGAATTTCCATGACTTGTCCAGGTTTTTAATGACCGTAAGAACCCTGTTTATAATATTATTTATTATTATTCTGTCATGGGTTGATCATTCATCAGTTGGGTCATGTGGATATGGTCGGCAGTTCACCTGTGTAAGACGAGTGAAGAGTGAGAGGGTCGCTGAAGTACATTTTTTATGTGGCTATGCATTTCCATCTTACGCTATTTCATATTTTTACTCCTTTGCATTTAACTTAACTTAACAAGATTAGTTACTGACAGTTTATATTATTGATACAAACATTATGCTCAACACTATGATACACTATTATGGATTAAGAAACCTGTCATGACAGTAATCTGGTCCTCGACGAGCTGCACAATCGGAATTGTTTTGACTTAATGGTTCAATAATATTTAATGACAATGCAATGGTAAAATAATATTATTCTGAAAATGGACATTCTCTAAGGATATATGAATACTGATATGTTTGTACTTAAGTACATTTTGAATGCCAGAGTTCTACTTGTAATAGAATATTTCTACACTGTGGTATTAGTACTTTCTCCACCTCTGCAAGCAGACGGTGAACACACTTCTGTATGGACTCTGTATTGGAATGTTCCCCTCGTTTTTATTCTCCATAAAAGCTTCACACATGCGGAAGAAAATCAGAACAGAATCTCCCCGGTTGCCGCTTCGAACAGGAGTTTGAACCTGCAGTCCTCTTGAATTATACAAGCGCTGGAAACAGAACAAGGTCAACACTTTGCACATGTCAGCCCACACCGGACCACGGGCTGTTTCTGAACAAACACCATGCATTAAACATCACAGGAACGCTCCAACAAGACCGGCACAATGTCTCTGTGTCATCATCATGAGCAACATACGTGAGCGCAACATGCTGACTGGTTCATAATTGACTCGGGAGCTTCTGATTAATTCATCAGGGCTCTCCTCGCTTCGTGTGTGCCGATGGGGCGACTATAGGAGTGTGTGAGAGACATTGTTTGCTAGCTAGGGTTACTTCTCAGGACTTGAAGGCTGTGATCACAACAATCAAAGGCCATTCTGTCCCATTGTTGTTCATTCCATAGAACAAATATAGTATTCGACAAGAAAGCATCAATTATTGGTTTGAATACATTTTCTTTCCTGTGTAGATGTCAGTTTATTAAAGAGGCCCAATTATGCTTTGTGGTTTTCTTTTTCCTGTAGTGTGTTCTATCGGTTTTAATGCATGTCAATGGTCTGCAGCACATGAAGTACAACCAAAACCAAAAGGCAGATACAAGAATGTTTAAAGGTCACCTATTAAGAAAAATCCACTTGTCCATGTCTCTTCTACATCAACATGTGTCCCCTCTTCTCCATGTCTCTTCTACATCAACATGTGTCCCCTCTTCTTCATGTCTCTTCTACATCAACATGTGTCCCCTCTTCTTCTACATCAACATGTGTCCCATCTTCTCCATGTCTCTTCTAAATCAACATGTGTCCCCTCTTCTCCATGTCTCCTCTACATCAACATGTGTCCCCTCTTCTTCATGTCTCTTCTACATCAACATGTGTCCCCTCTTCTCCATGTCTCTTCTACATCAACATGTGTCCCCTCTTCTTCATGTCTCTTCTACATCAACATGTGTCCCCTCTTCTTCTACATCAACATGTGTCCCATCTTCTCCATGTCTCTTCTAAATCAACATGTGTCCCCTCTTCTCCATGTCTCCTCTACATCAACATGTGTCCCCTCTTCTTCATGTCTCTTCTACATCAACATGTGTCCCCGTCTTCTTCATGTCTCTTCTACATCAACATGTGTCCCCTCTTCCTCATGTCTCTTCTACATCAACATGTGTCCCCTCTTCTTCATGTCTCTTCTACATCAACATGTGTCCCCTCTTCTCCATGTCTCTTCTACATCAACATGTGTCCCCTCTTCTCCCTGTCTCTTCTACATCAACATGTGTCCCCTCTTCTCCATGTCTCTTCTACATCAACATGTGTCCCCTCTTCTTCATATCTCTTCCACATCAACATGTGTCCCCTCTTCTTCATGTCTCTTCTACATCAACATGTGTCCCCTCTTCTTCATGTCTCTTCTACATCAACATGTGTCCCCTCTTCTTCATGTCTCTTCTACATCAACATGTGTGATGTCATAACGATGTGTTGGCTTTTGTAACCATTAGCCAATCAGCAACCAAGGTAACCCCTTATCACCTGAATCTCCTCTAGAGCTCCATTGAGTTCTTTGTAACCAAACTTCTCTCAGAGGGGCGTGGGGAGGGGCTCCTTATTTTCATCTAAAGTAACAGACAGAGAATCAGCACTTTGGAAACAGAGGGGATTATGGGTAATGCTGCAATGATCTGTTTGGTGTTTCAGCCAATCAGAGACAGGCTCTGTATATATCTGAGGCCTGTAATATATTGATGTAAAACAGTATAATAGGGGACCTTGAATACAGTGAGCACGGAAAAAGAATAGCGAAGGCTTTTGTAAACGAGTTGTACGATGTGGATGAAGTGCAGCCGGTGAGGAGAGCTGACAGCCGGCCTCTGGGGTCTGAAAACATGGTGTTTGAGGAAAGCGTTCCCCTGCTCTCCATCGCAGCGATCGGACATGCGCGACTCGGGAACATTTAGCCTGAATGCCTCGCCGGGCCCTGACAAATCAGCTGCTTAGGATCCGTCGCCGGCAGTGTGTGTGTGTGCAGCTGTGTGTAACATGGTGTGTGTTGTTAGGTCACACAGCTGGACAGTCTGGTCTAAAGCGCATTGAGTCTCATTAGCGGGACACACATGAGTGAAAGAGGCGAGGGGTTGATGGTGTTGGGGCCTCGGGGGCCACAGAGACGCCGTCAGGGTCCACTCTGCCACTGGCTATTGTGACACGGGCCAATGTCCACATGAATGAATCCGAATGATGATTCCCTGCTCTGTGTTTACATGTCTGCTGCTTCATCAGGGGTGGAGGTGACCTGTGTACATGCTCCACAGTACGTAATGTACATGGAGGGTTCTGTACACACACACACACACACACACACACACACACACACCACACACACACACACACACACACACACACACACACACACACACACACACACACACACACACACACACACACACACACACACACACACACACTGTAAGTGATAGGCTGAGGGGCGGGACATCTCTAAGAGGTTGACCAATCACAACAGAGCCGGCCAGCTAACCAATCAGAGCGGACTGGGCTCTGGTTTCAGACAGAGGGTGAAAAGAGGTGCTGCAGCACAGGAAGTGTGAGAAGAATAAAGAGCTTTTTGAACATTAAAGCATGGAGACATGTCCCAGTACACTACATGCTGATATACACCTGAACATCAGCAGGAGAGGACTCTTTAAAGTGGAGACACTACATACTGATATACACCTGAACATCAGCAGGAGAGGACTCTTTAAAGTAGAGACACTACAAACTGATATACACCTGAACATCAGCAGGAGAGGACTCTTTAAAGTGAGACACTACAAACTGATATACACTGAACATCAGCAGAGGACTCTTTAAAGTAGAGACACTACATACTGATATACACCTGAACATCAGCAGGAGAGGACTCTTTAAAGTAGAGACACTACATACTGATATACACCTGAACATCAGCAGGAGAGGACTCTTTAAAGTAGAGACACTGCATACTGATATACACCTGAACATCAGCAGGAGAGGACTCTTTAAAGTAGAGACACTACATACTGATATACACCTGAACATCAGCAGGAGAGGACTCTTTAAAGTGGAGACACTACATACTGATATACACCTGAACATCAGCAGGAGAGGACTCTTTAAAGTAGAGACACTACATACTGATATACACCTGAACATCAGCAGGAGAGGACTCTTTAAAGTAGAGACACTACATACTGATATACACCTGGACATCAGCAGGAGAGGGCTCTTTAAAGTAGAGACACTACATACTGATATACACCTGAACATCAGCAGGAGAGGACTCTTTAAAGTAGAGACACTACATACTGATATACACCTGAACATCAGCAGGAGAGGACTCTTTAAAGTAGAGACACTACATACTGATATACACCTGAACATCAGCAGGAGAGGACTCTTTAAAGTAGAGACACTACATACTGATATACACCTGAACATCAGCAGGAGAGGACTCTTTAAAGTAGAGACACTACATACTGATATACACCTGAACATCAGAATAATCGACTTAAAGGAATTCAATTTTAAGTTCCAGTGCCAAACATCTTATCCTGCAGAACCAGTTATATGTTAAAGTATCATCAAATGCCATTTAAATAATGGTTATAATCAACAAAACATCCACTTCCTGTCTAGTTTAACTGACGACTGGGTGTCTGTTCTGCTCCAAAAAACTAACTGAGAGGAAATAAACAAAATTGAAAAACCACAAGCGTCCATGAAATCAATTTTACTTTCATAAATCAGCATTAAACTCTGAGTGTCATGCACTTAAAGTTCTGAGGGTTCTGCTTCTTACATGGAGCCCAGCATAGCTCTCGCTTCATATTTTGTTTTCTGGTCCACATTACAGTAATAAGTGTGTCTGAGGAAATGGTGCGTTTTTTAACAATGCAGGAGATCATGGAGGTTAATAATATAGCGAGGAACTCCTGGTGGATTTAATTAGCTGCTGCTCAGATGTTTCACGGTCAGACAGAAGCGCTTCATTAATAATATTTATTTCTCCAAAAACAATTTCAGACTGGTGCTCTGAGACCGAATAACTTCCAGCCTCCATGCTCGTGAGGATGGGATGCAATATCATAAGTGATTAGAACCGGTTTTGTTTTCTACACTTCTTTTTTGTTTGTTAACTTTATTGTTTACTTGTTTTTGGAGGGAAATTAAAATGATGTAACATGTTGAAAGACAAGGTTATTCACTCACTCAAAAAAGATACTGGCAACATAAAAATTGTAGACCTTCAGGGCCCATAAGCAACCCAAATGTCTTCGAGCAAATAACTTTTAAAATATAAATATGGCTCTTTAAGTGTAATTTTGTCTTAATATATGAAGATATATATGATTATATAATCAATATAACTTAATTTCTCCTTAAACAGTTAAGCAAAACAGTGTAAAAACCTGTGATTGCATTCAGGAGAAGAGACGTTTCATCATTTGTATTTACAATTCCATTTAAAATGAAGGGAAGTGAGGTTTGAAATTGCTTAGTGAAAGGAAATTACCCAAATGTTCCTTTAGGCTTAATGCAGGACTTAAACAAAAGACTAAGGCTGGAGCCACACGAGGACGATAAAGCAAACGGACCGCAATTGTTATCAAAAAAGTATTCCGTCCACACGAGACCGCTGGAAAGCGCTGGAGACGCTGTAGTACATATGCCAGGCCTGTAAGTGGCGCTGTACTCCTGCCACAAAAGCAGCGAAGAAGACTTCCCGCTCATGGTTGCCATGGTTGCCCTTCTGTTTATTCTCCGCGGTGGACGTTCTAGCTCTTTTTCTCCCTCCCCGAGGCAAGCGTGTGCTCCTGCTGTAAATCTCCCCGGTAGTCCCCCAGCAGATGAGAAACACCCGCCTCTCCCAAGGGGCGAGGGGACCGTGCAGCAGCAGAGTTTCAGTTAGATTGTTTTCCGCCGGTCAACATGTCCGTTAAAGTTTAAATATTCCGGACAAAATTAGAAAAGTGCCGGTCAAAGGTCTTCTTTGTTATTTATTGAGCTTTAAAACAAATTGATAACGACTCTATATCTTAATATAAGAATAAAACACGGAGCCTCTGTCCCCCCCCCCGCCCCCCCTCTCCTGAGAGCCCAGCAGCTGATCTCTGAGCAGGAGAAGCGGGGAGAGGCGGGGCTATTGCTTCAACGTTATCAGGAAATGATCGTAAACACGGAGCTGTTTGCCTTAAAACTTTCAGAAACCCCTTAATTTCTTCTTGAACAGCGAAACAGTGTGAAAACCTGTGATTGCAATTCGTAGAAGAGTTTCATCGTTAAACATTTTTAATATGAATAACACCTTGATGAATTATGGAAAGTAGGGAATTGCATGGTTGAAATGTAAGAAACAATAAACTAATTTGTTTTAGGATTAAAGCTGGGAGTTAAACTTGGAGCTTAATGGCGACGTGATGACATTTAAATAAAACCTCAGTAAGAGGAAAATTGTCTCAGTTAAAAAAGTATTTAATTTAGCTTAAAAATAAACAGCAAAATACAAATCTACTGTGTAAACATTCAGAATCAAAGGTCAAATAAATGATAAAACTTTACAATTAAAGATTGTATAAAATAAGAAAATGAAATACAATTTATAATAATAGACTAATCAAAAATGAAAAATAATGTAAAATATTTGTATAAACATAAGAAGTTAAAATAAGAACATGCAAATGTCCAAAAAAAGATGAAATAGATTCAAATATTCATATTAATGGAGGAAGTTAAGGTAAAATGTGCCCATTGTACGACAGTAAATAACATGATTATAAAAAAATAAGAATATAAGAACTTAAAATTATGATGTTTTTGACAAGTGTGTCTATTGGGAATACTATTTCAGATTGTGTGTGTGTGTGTGGTGTGTGTGTGTGTGTGTGTGGTGTGTGTGTGTGTGTGTGCGTGTGTGTGTGCGTGCGTGCGTGCCTCCTCCACTACCTGATTTCCACTGACAGTGCGTATGGTTCATCCTCTCCAGAGCAGAGATTCACGCTGCAGCTAAAAGGCTTTTTGAAGGTCTCTCCCTCTCACATCCCTCCTGACATTTACATTTTCTCCATCATTAGCCATGCATAATGGTGAGAGGCACTGTGTGTGTGTGTGTGTGTGTGTGTGTGTGTGTGTGTGTGTGTGTGTGTGTGTGTGTGTGTGTGTGTGTGTGTGTGTGTGTGTGTGTGTACATCAGCTTTGGATTTGCAAAACGGTGGAGAAAGTGTCACTTTGTGATGGAAGCTAACAGGAAAAGGGCTAAGAAGCAGATTGTAGAGAAAACCCTGGGACAGAGATGAGGAAAACTGAAGGGGTGCGAGAGCAAAAGAAACTCTTATTATTATTATCATGATATATTGAGCAGTTTTTCCTTTACTTTTGAAAGACAACACCACGGTAACCCTTCATGACCGAAATAACCAGATCGCGGATACAAGCGGCCGAGATGGGTTTCCTCCGCAGGGTGGCTGGCGTCTCCCTTAGGGATAAGGTGAGAAGTTCGGTCATCCGGGAGGGACTCGGAGTTGAACCGGTCCTCCTCCGCGTCCAAAGGAGCCAGTTGAGGTGGTTCGGGCACCTAGTTAGGATGGGAGGAGACCGAGGGGTAGACCTAGGACCAGGTGGAGGGGTTATATCTCTTCTGGCCTGGGAGCGCCTTGGGATCCCCCAGTCAGAGCTGGTTGATGAGGGGAAAGGAACGTTTGGGGCTCTCTGCTGGAACTGCTACCCCCCGCGACCCGACCACGGATAAGCGGGAGAAGATGGATGGATGGAACACTACGGTGACCGACAGGGCGACCTATAACCCTGTAAATTGCCTCGTGTAGAAATATGCTGTATAAATAAACGTGCCGTGCCTTATAAACTATCAAAGTCCTGCCGATGTTTTTACAATATTCCCCTGAGCAGCAGTTGGAGATGGTATTATGCTACATGGGCTATAGCATATTTGGTTTTCAAGATGCTTGGCCTCAGGACTCGATCACACAGACGGTGGGGAAAACAGCATGCTGTGTCTCTTTGGAGTTGAGCTGCATGCTTTAGAATAAAAAAAGAAATGTCTCTTCTCTCAAATACTTTAAAAACAGAAGCACGGCCCAGGTTTTATGAGGACGGCCATGCGCTCTGCATTTTGAATAGGCCTCTAAACACACTGAAAATACAAAATGGAACTCATGTTTCTGTTTCTGTCCGTGTGGCTGATCTGTGAGGATATTGAATTTAGTAGATTACATTTAAACAAAACAACAAACTAGTGTTTAATGGAAGACAATTACAGTACCTACTGGGAGTTCAATGGATGTGCAGCGGCCTGTTCAAGTAAGAACATAAGGGTTGGATTTGATCTTAATTGCAATTAAACTTATATATGTCTTTGCTTTTTGTTTTGCTTTATTTGAAACCGGTGGAATGAGCTCCATTTAAGGCCATTTAAAAAGTCATCTTTTGGAGCCTGAGCTCATCCTGCTCCCTCCGCACCTGAAGGAGAAGATCTTCACGAGGCTCCTCGAGAGCAGAAACAAGCTCCGACTGTATTCAAATAACAGGGAGACTCAGCACGGCAGGCCTGCTGTGTACTGAGACACACACACACACACACACCTGCATACAGAAACACACACACACCACGCTGCAGCAGACACGCCTGAGGTATAGAGACAGACAAATATACGCCTTTCCAGAGAAACGAGGCAGACACACACACACACACACACACACCTATATCCAGAAACACACACACACACCTACACACACCTGTATCCAGAAACACACACACACACCACGCTCCAGCAGACACTCACTACTGAGGTTTAGAGAAAAGAGTAATATAGACAGGCAAATACGCCTTTTCAGAGAAACTAGGCACACACATCCCCCTGCGCACACACACCCCTGACACACACACACACACACACACACACACACACACACACACACACACACACACACACACACACACACACACACACACACACACACACACACACACACACACACACACACACACACACACACACACACACACACACACACACACACACACACACACACACACACACACACACACACACACACACACACACACACACACACACACACACACACACACAAAATGCAGAAAAAGACCCTGTTTTGAATGCACACATTAGACACACACACCGATACACACACACTTCACCGATCTGGTACTTATTAAATCTTTGGGCTGTAAAGCCCCCACCTGCTGCCTCGTTTTATTTCAGTCTAAAGCCTTGGGCTTTGTTTTTTTAGCAAGTTTCTCTAAACTTCTGTTTCTAAAGCAGCTCATTTGAGAAATGTGCAGAACTTATTCAATGTAATGAAAGGTCTTCTCAATAGTGTCGAGCTTGTGGTTTACAAGGACCGACCTTTGTTTAGAGTTACACAGCTGTAGCATGATGGTTAAGATGGCACATCGCCGTGTTGAGTGGAGCAGATCTCTCAACTGAAATGTGGGATTGTTTTTTGTCCTATTGCTAACGCTCCAACACATTGTACGTGATAGGCTAAGGGGCGGTACATCTCTAAGCGGTTGATCAATCACAGAAGAGCCGGCCAGCTAACCAATCAGAGCAGACTGGGCTCTGGTTTCAGACAGAGGGTGAACAGAGGTGCTGCAGCACAGACAGTATGAGAAAAATAAAGAGCTTTTTGAACATTAAAGCATGGAAACATGTAGAGACACTACATACTGATATACACCTGAACATCAGCAGGAGAGGACTCTTTAAAGTAGAGACACTACATACTGATATACACCTGAACATCAGCAGGAGAGGACTCTTTAAAGTAGAGACACTACATACTGATATACACCTGAACATCAGCAGGAGAGGACTCTTTAAAGTAGAGACACTACATACTGATATACACCTGAACATTAGCAGGAGAGGACTCTTTAAAGTAGAGACACTACATACTGATATACACCTGAACATTAGCAGGAGAGGACTCTTTAAAGTAGAGACACTACATACTGATATACACCTGAGCATCAGCAGGAGAGGACTCTTTAAAGTAGAGACACTACATACTGATATACACCTGAACATCAGCAGGAGAGGACTCTTTAAAGTAGAGACACTACATACTGATATACACCTGAACATCAGCAGAAGATGACTCTTTAAAGTAGAGACACTACATACTGATATACACCTGAACATCAGCAGGAGAGGACTCTTTAAAGTAGAGACACTACATACTGATATACACCTGAACATCAGCAGGAGAGGACTCTTTAAAGTAGAGACGCTACATACTGATATACACCTGAACATCAGCAGGAGAGGACTCTTTAAAGTAGAGACACTACATACTGATATACACCTGAACATCAGCAGGAGAGGACTCTTTAAAGTAGAGACACTACATACTGATATACACCTGAACATCAGCAGGAGAGGACTCTTTAAAGTAGAGACACTACATACTGATATACACCTGAACATCAGCAGGAGAGGACTCTTTAAAGTAGACACACTACATACTGATATACACCTGAACATCAGCAGGAGAGGACTCTTTAAAGTAGAGACACTACACACTGATATACACCTGAACATCAGCAGGAGAGGACTCTTTAAAGTAGAGACACTACATACTGATATACACCTGAACATCAGCAGGAGATGACTCTTTAAAGTAGAGACACTACATACTGATATACACCTGAACATCAGCAGGAGAGGACTCTTTAAAGTAGAGACACTACATACTGATATACACCTGAACATCAGCAGGAGAGAACTCTTTAAAGTAGAGACACTACATACTGATATACACCTGAACATCAGCAGGAGAGGACTCTTTAAAGTAGAGACACTACATACTGATATACACCTGAACATTAGCAGGAGAGGACTCTTTAAAGTAGAGACACTACATACTGATATACACCTGAACATTAGCAGGAGAGGACTCTTTAAAGTAGAGACACTACATACTGATATACACCTGAGCATCAGCAGGAGAGGACTCTTTAAAGTAGAGACACTACATACTGATATACACCTGAACATCAGCAGGAGAGGACTCTTTAAAGTAGAAACACTACATACTGATATACACCTGAACATCAGCAGGAGAGGACTCTTTAAAGTAGAGACACTACATACTGATATACACCTGAACATCAGCAGGAGAGGACTCTTTAAAGTAGATACACTACATACTGATATACACCTGAACATCAGCAGGAGAGGACTCTTTAAAGTAGAGACACTACATACTGATATACACCTGAACATCAGCAGGAGAGGACTCTTTAAAGTAGAGACACTACATACTGATATACACCTGAACATCAGCAGGAGAGGACTCTTTAAAGTAGAGACACTACATACTGATATACACCTGAACATCAGCAGGAGAGGACTCTTTAAAGTAGAGACACTACATACTGATATACACCTGAACATCAGCAGAAGATGACTCTTTAAAGTAGAGACACTACATACTGATATACACCTGAACATCAGCAGGAGAGGACTCTTTAAAGTAGAGACGCTACATACTGATATACACCTGAACATCAGCAGGAGAGGACTCTTTAAAGTAGAGACGCTACATACTGATATACACCTGAACATCAGCAGGAGATGACTCTTTAAAGTAGAGACACTACATACTGATATACACCTGAACATCAGCAGGAGAGGACTCTTTAAAGTAGAGACGCTACATACTGATATACACCTGAACATCAGCAGGAGAGGACTCTTTAAAGTAGAGACGCTACATACTGATATACACCTGAACATCAGCAGGAGAGGACTCTTTAAAGTAGAGACACTACATACTGATATACACCTGAACATCAGCAGGAGAGGACTCTTTAAAGTAGAGACACTACATACTGATATACACCTGAACATCAGCAGGAGAGGACTCTTTAAAGTAGAGACACTACATACTGATATACACCTGAACATCAGCAGGAGAGGACTCTTTAAAGTAGAGACACTACATACTGATATACACCTGAACATCAGCAGGAGAGGACTCTTTAAAGTAGAGACACTACATACTGGTATGAAGCTAAAATGAACAGAATAGGGAGATATTTTAGGTTGTGTACGTATGTTAAAGTTTTGGTAGCAAACTGAAGGACGAATAAATCAACAGTAAAGCTGATGTTCTGCGGTCAACCCGACCTGAACATCACTGCTGTGTGAACAGTGTTTTTGTGAAGTAATAGGAACTGTTGATGGAGAGCAAACACACTGTGTGAGAGAGGAACAGACCTCAAGAGGCTTATGAAAATGAATCCACTCAAAATAAAAGCCATGACAAACGGAAGTTAGGGTAAATTGGGTACAAGAAGAAAATTGCATTAAAATGTATGTATGTATGTCTGTTTTTTTAGTATTATGAGAATTAAATACTGATTGAAATACAACAGGGATGATGAAGCTGGTGTCTGACGACCTCTGTTATCTTCAGAATGACTAAATTGCTACTTTAACATTAAACCCTGAAAATCATTGTTTTACTGACTTATTCTGGTGGAAAGTTGCACATTTGACCACAAACAACAGTCAAATGATAGTGTACTGCAGAGTCCTGCATCGGGGCGGGTACCCGACGGGTGACCCGCGAAAAAGGTGATTCGCGGGTGGTATTCGCTTTTTTCCGGGTTCGGTTCTGGGTAAAACAAAGATGATGCGGGTCGGGTCGCGGGTGTTGCATAATAAATATATTAAAATAATAATAAATTAGTTTAATGTTTAAATCCTCAGACCTCTCCCCCGTGGGACCGCGCATAATCATAACCTCTGCCGCGCATCAATCTGCTGCTGAGCCGCCACATTCGAAATGGCTGAGCTGAAGCTCTCTACGGAGGATACAGCATTTTCAATAACACTTCCTCAAGAGCGAAATCCAACGTCTGGAGGCTTTTGGTTCCTAGATGGAGGAAAGAACCAACATCCCACGCTTTTTGAGACAAATATGCAACTGCACGTGTTAATAATTGCTCGTTTTCACTGCTCATATATAGGCTATGCGGGTTCGGGTCGGGTTGTGGAACTAATTGGCAATATGTGCGGGTAGCGGGGCGGGTTCGGTATTGCACGTCGCGGGGCGGGTCTTGAATATCAGACCCGTGCAGGACTCTAGTGTACTGACTATGCCTAACTAAATACTAATACTCCCCCCTGTATGGAAGAATAATAACATTTATTTATTTAGTATTTGTATTCACTACTATGAACTGTTACTTCAATGTTATTTATTTGGAAGGCTGGAAGGGTGAAAGAAAAGTAAAATGGAAGGAAAACTTTGCTTTAATTTGATCCGGCACGATTGTATCACTTGAACAAATATATAAAAAATAAAGTGACTCTTTACAGGATACATTTGTGTTGGTATTTCGACCAAAGCCCGGTGCTCCTTCTTTACAGAGAGCGACAAAGACACAGCGGCGGCTTCTCCTCGGTGATGGCCGACTTTCTGGAGACGGTGAAAACCAATAATTCACACAAATCTACAGAGTGATGGGCTTTCAGAGAGCTTTCAAAGACACACTGATACACACTGGCGAGACTGGTGATAGACACTTGCCCTTCCACACTTCCAATTGATCCTGAACACACACACACACACACACACACACACACACACACACACACACACACACACGCACGCACACATTCACAGCCCCTGCACACAGGCGTTCAGTCCAGTTCCTAGCCGTGAAAGTGCTTGAAGGTGTGCAGTCGGACCCCAGATTTGGGCGGTGAATCGGGGCCAGAACCAAATTATCCAGCAGAGGTTGGAGGGGGGCAGAGGAGATAGGATGGAGAGAGAGAGAGAGAGGAGAGAGGAGATAGGATGGAGAGAGAGGAGAGAGGAAGATAGCAGTTCTCCTGGAGACTAGACTAGGTGGAGTGTAATGTAACTAGGTAAGTAAAGACATGGACTTTGAGCAGCATGTGTCCCCTTTAGCAACATAGAAACATATTGCGAATAGGGAGAGAGAGAGAATTATTAAGCTAGTCTCCTCCTCTTAATTCTCCACTTCTGTCCTTGTCTCGTTTATGTTTCTCTGTCTGTACAGAACAGTTATTAGACCTTGTGGTTTGGGCGACCTGTTGTACGACGATAAGCTGGCGCCTGTTTGTTAAGCTCTCGTCCTCAGCTTTGTTACGATATTCTTACTTCTGAATATGCATAAACCACGGTTGAAATAATAGGAAAGGATAAGGAAAGGACCAAATAGGCTTTGTTTCAGAGAGTAAACCTAATATGACCTCTGCCAGAAACAAAGCTGGTTATGTATATCCATGCCACTCACCTTGTTCCCTATGGCTTTCTTGGGGGGGGAAGTTGAAGGTGTCCACCTGTGGAAACTGGGTCCGCAGGTGGTTGTGGAGCTCTCTGAACTCCGTGTAACGCCGGTACACGTTCCACTCGTTATCCAGGATCCGGATGTACACCTGAGGAGAGGAAAGACATTCAGAATCAATCATGTCCTCAAATCAAGCAAAGACGAACTAGAAAACCCCGAGCAAACCAAACCAGAACCAAATATACTTAGATTTAAAAAAAAACAAAAAAAAAGCAAGAGAAACCCACCAATAGGGATCGCCTTTATCTTTTTTGCACTTCACATATCTGCCTCTTCAAAGCCTCAGAACACATTATTGAAACGGTTAAAAGAACGACTTCCTCTCATCCTTGCAAAAGTGCATTTTCACTTGCACACTGCAACAGATACAGACTCGGTTTATATGACTGTGGTTCCATGCACCATTAGCTGCTGTGTTCAGACTCGGGAGAGATGCAGGGAGAGGAGAGATGAGCCTATTACAGGAAGGAGAGCCAGCTCTATTTTTACAGCAGAGAGCACGGAGGCAAAAGAGAGAGCTGAACGGCTTTTGAGAATTCAATTTATAAAAATGCCCAACAACAAAACATACAGACGTGATTCAGGTACATGGAAGCAGGAATTGATTTAGAAATCGATCAACCCCCCCCCCTGCTACCAGGCATAACAAAACACATAAGGGCTTTCATACACACACAACCTTTCATTTCTTAAAGCTTTACAATCAGAATCAGGGGACCGAGCAAGCATGCTGCGCTCATAAGAAGGCTCTGTTTCACACTCCCACAGCGCTGTCCATTACGGCCCCTACACACGGCGGCGTGCGTTGCCGCTTCAACGCTTCTGCCCACTCACTTTGAATGGGGTGACGTCACGATTCGCCGAACTGCATTGTGGGAGCAAAGCGTAGCTTCTCTCGAGGTGCTCGCTGCAAAAGTAGAGCAATGTTCTACTTTTGCCGCCTCAACGGAGGCATCAGCCAATCAAATCCCTTGTATGTAAATCTGACAGTACAAGCAGTAGCCAATCAAACCGGGTGTATGTTGGGAGAGCCAGACCGCAGTTATTTCCCATATGTCAACAAAAGGAGGAGAAAATGATCGTGGCGGTAGGGAACATACAGGGATACAAACCGGAGGAGCCAGGCATGGGGGGAGGTGGCAGAGACAGTGGGGGGAGGTGGCAGAGACAGTGGGGGGAGGGGGCAGAGACAGTGGGGGGAGGTGGCAGAGACAGTGGGGGAAACTGGTAGGTTTTCGCTTGTTTGGGGAGTTTATATCCAGTGTACTTCGTTTGAATGGACAGCGAGCAAGCACAGACAGTATATTTAGCCAGCATGGATGTAGCATGAATGCTTTGCTTTGTATGTCCGGGGCGGGACATTCATGTGGTTGGTTGTTGGTCGGGCTGCTCACGTTGATTCCCCAAGCTCAAGACACGCCCACCGCCAAGCGGCAACGCACGCCCCCTTGTGTAGGGGCCGTTACGGTACGTCCACACAGCAGCTTTTCAAAAATCTTGAACATCTTGGAGCTGGGCGTGTCTGACAGCTTGGGGATTTTTTGCGAGCAATGCGACCAACAACCAATCACATGAATCTCCCGCCCCCGACATACAAAGCAAAAAACCCCGGGGATTTTATGCGAGCAATATATATATATATAAACTCCCCAAACAGGCGAAAGCCTACCAGTTTCACCCACTGTCTCTGCCCCCTCCCTCCATGCTGGTTCCTCCGGTTTGTATCCCGTTAATAGTTCTGGTCGTAAAGAACCGGGTGATTTGCTACCGTAATTTCTCGTTTGGAATATGAGGAAATGAACTGCGGTCTGGTTCTCCCTGCTTACACACGATTTGATTGGATAGCGCTTCTACTATCAGATTTGCATACACGTGTTTGATTGGTTGACGCTTCCAGCTCAGCTTCAAAAGTTGAACATTGCTCAACTTTTGAATCCTGGACATCCTGGAAATCTTCGCTTCGCTCCCCCACAATGCAGTTCGGCGAAAAGCGAGGCAAAGTGACGTCACCCCCATTCAAAGTCAATGGGCAGAGAAGCGTTGGAAGCGGTGGAAGATTCGTCTAAAGCTGCTGTGTGGACGTACCGTAAGACTCCTGTATAGTGGAGCCTAATGGACTGGTTTCAGCTCCTCTCTAAACCAGTGCAATACTACAGCACCAGTTAGCAAATGTTAGCGGTAGTTACGCTTGCAATCCTGCGCTAAAACTGAATCAGAGAAACACACATTTTCCACGTTGAGACCTTCAACGTTTCCTTCATTTAGTGATTTTACAGTTTTTTTTAATTAGCTAGTCCATTTGGCTTGGACAGAGTCGACACCATGAGTTTTAGCTCAGCTTGAAACACTTCAGACTTCCGGCTTCTATCAAAACGTGCCTTTGCAACACCGATTTATAACAAACTGCTTGGTTCATGTTTTTTTTATACCAATTTAAATCTGTGTTATTTTGAAGAGCAGGAGACTTAAGTCGTTTTTTAGCTAATTCCTTTCTAATAATACAATATACACTTAAATATATTACATTACATGTCACTTGTCTAACTTTTAACGGGCACAAATTCATGTCAATATATCTAATATGTATACATGACCCACATATGTAAAGAAAACAAAAATAAAGGTTTTGAATTGAATTGAATATGTATATATGTTCATTTAACTAATTTCTTATTTTAAAGTTACTTAAAGGTGGGGTAGGTAAGTTTGAGAAACCGGCTCGAGATCGCTAGAATTTGAAAATACACAACCGGAGAAAATCTGCCACTTCCTCACAGAGCCCCTCCTCCAACACTCACGAACGCGCACATGACCAATGAGGGCACGAGATAAGTTTGTGCCCCGATGGAAGGCTGACAGGCAGGTAGGCCATCCAATCCGTTTAGCCGTTGTACTTTTTACAGTATTACCGCTTCTACAGATGACATTTTTGTATGGATTTGTTGTCAAAGCACTTCAGATATTCATTGCTATCGGGATGTTAAGAGCATTCCATGGAATATAACAAAAAGTGTATCTCGAGCCGGTTTCTGAAACGTACCAACCCCACCTTTAACAGAATATAATTTTAATTGTATCTATAATTGTATTAATCTTTAATCTTGTGTGAATCTGTGCCGTCCTGTTTTTCATTATTACCCTGTTGCTGTGTAAATACTGAATGTATTAATAAAGGTCCATCTTATCTTATTTGACTCGTTAGAAGCGTTGACCCAAAGCCACTTACATGCTGGAGGCAATCCCCACAGGAGCCATTTAGGGTGAAATGTCTCAGTGTGGCACAGGGACGACATGCTGACTGGAGTGGGGATCGAGATCAGCACACTAACCCACTGAGCCGCAGCCTCCCCCAAATATATTAATGTAAACGCACTCTACACTAGGGCTGATCAATTAATCGTATTTTAATCGCAATTACGATTATGGCTTGCAACGATTACGAAAACAACGTAATCGAAATAAAACCTTTTCTTTTTTCCCCCCAGTTGAATTATTCTTAAAGTTCAGGGTAATCAACTGTTCAATGGTTTTTTCTCCAATAAATTGATGTTTTCAAAGTAAATGGATAATCGTTTTTAATAATCGTGATATCAATTATTGACCCAAATAATCGTGATTTTTGCCATAATCGAGCAGCCCTACTCTTCACATATTTTGATATTGGACTGGCCTTTTCTGTTGACAATGTGCCTGCATACGACTTCTGTTTTCCTCGATAATCAAAACCTTCAGTTTGTAAGACATTGGTTACAGTTCTCTCATCTTCATCTTTTAGTGTCCATTGCAACTCCTGTGGAAATGTGGCTACCAGTTAAAAACCTCAACGATACACCGTGAAGGGAGCAGCTGACGGCAACCACGTGACAAGTGGTGAAAACAACAAAAGTCCCGAGCTACTTCCCAACGTCACCAAGCTCTGTCGCCACCCCTCTGTGTTAAAGGCAAGAACTCATCAAGGCTTCAAGGTACAGGAACCACATGTGTTCACGTCAACCTCAAAGACTTGACGGACGTTGGAACAAGTGGATAATGACAGATTTAGTTTGGTTTGGCGGCGACTGTCCTTTAACGAGATGAGCTCTAAGTTTCATAGAAAAACACGAACAATGCGACACTTTGGACGGCCATTAGTGGGAGACTGACAGCCGAGGCTTTGTTCGCTGTCCTGAAAGTCTCTCCGACACGTCTAGACATTTTAATGTTATAAAAAGATATGGGGAATGAAACTCCACAGTACAGTTGAATAGACGGATGTAAAAGCATGTACCATCATTTACATGTACTGAGTAAGTGGGTGGGAGGTGAGAAAGAATATCATAACGGGTTTTCTTTTAGCCTACGCTTGCTTCTTTGTGTCTTCATCGATTAACGCTCACTTCATCGACAGTAAAAACAAGGTTAACAACATTTGAAGTTCAGTGGTACGAACACGTATCCTGAACGCAATGGACTCTCCGATTAATGAGGAATTAATTGCCGACAGTGAGACATTTTGAACCCTAGGACATAAAGTAAGTTGTAATGAAGAGCACTAAAGGAAACCCCTGAATGTGGAAAATGACGATGGTGGCTGACGAGATGGAAGCAGACAAGCTAATGGACGGGAGGAATGTCATGTCAGCACTCTGTGTCCGCTACAGAAGCACATCCAAGAGTTTACTTCTTTGTGGCAAGTTAAGAAGGACTCGCTGTGGTCTGGCTCTGTGTGTGTGTGTGTGTGTGTGTGTGTGTGTGTGTGTGTGTGTGTGTGTGTGTGTGTGTGTGTGTGTGTGTGTGTGTGTGTGTCGCCTTCGTGTGGCTTCTTCTATGACTTATTAAACTGGGTCATAATGAAAGCTTTATTCGGTGGTATCAGGCATTTTTTTACTTTATTTTAGAGTTCCAAAGCATGGAAATATGTGAAATACGTATCAATGTCAGTCCGTTAAGCATTTTTCCTCATATTCTAGAATAGATCAATATTTTATAATCCACATCTTTAGTCTGCACTTGTCACACATGTTAAATAAACACTCAGACATATCTATCACCTTCATTATCTCATAAAAACGTAGATACACATCTTGCATACTTCGGCGGATCGTTAACACGTCAAAGTGAAAGCAACACTGAGCACTTACTGCAGCGTTACGTTACACCTTTCATGACGCAATGCATGCAGAAGGCAAGGTATGTGCTTTTGAATATTTCACACGGTCTGTTAAAACACCCTGATAACCGTAAAGCACCTGGCAGCTTGACAAATGAATAATGAATTCATTTTAATTTAATGTCACTTCTTAAACTTGATACCAACCTCTTTACACGCCTAAAAGTAACATGTTAGCGAGTGTTTGACATGTTATGGAGTGAAATACACCGTGGGACCAAAACAGCTTTCAGTTTCAGTTTCAACAGTCCGTTACCAAAATAATTGAGTTTTTAATGATTTAATTCGACATAACCCATATTGAGCACGCCTGCGTCAAAGACCAGTTAGTAGTAGTTAGTCCAGTGCATGTCTTTATGTACGTTGTTATACATGAAGTCTCTTGGCCCTGAAGACACATTAGGAGCTGCATTAGTGAAGATGTGACGATAGAATCAGTCCCATAGTGTCTGTAGATTCTCAGACATCAAATGAATCCTCGCATATGGCGGCATTAGCAAAGCGAGTAATCCATTTTACGCCGTCTCATTGGCAAACGTATTTATGTCCACACACACACACACACACACACACACACACCCTGAATTATCTCAAATAGTCTTTCATTATCTCCGACGAAAATCTCAGCGACATCCAAACTGCGTCAACCATGAATATTGGATTCCCATCGCTTTGATATTTCCATTCAAAGCTGCTTCAAACAGCGACGTGGCCTCTCAACTGTCCGTATTTAAATTGAGACGGCATTATAATGCGTTTGATGCAAAGTATAACCTCAAAGATGGAAAACCTTTGATAGCTTAAGCAATTTAAGATGTTAGGAAAGGGTTTTTTGGAGGGAAAGTGCTCAATTTCGATGCTTTAGTGCAGTGTACTGTATCAACCTTTCCCACAAAAGAGGCTCACCTACTTCAGGTGCTAACTCACTGCATGCAGACAGTATTGTAGCGAAACTAAACGTCAAGAGAAAGGGATGTTCTTGAGTTGTAACACATGCCTTATCGAGTAACTACATTGCACTTCTGCTATAAAGACGGGTAGGTGCGGGAAGCTGGATCTCTCTTTCAGAACATCATCGCTGAAAAAGCCTTTTAGAAATATGTGCTCACTGTTGGGTCGGAGTACAGTCTGGATGATATTCCTGGTGCGCATCAAACTTCCTCATCTTCACCGGAGAGATGTTATCTACATTTGAGTATTATCCGCAGGAATAAGACAAAATGGCTCCTAAATGCAGGGCACCACGAGATGTAGCCGTAAAAATGCAGACTGTAACATTTGATTTAGAAAAACACGGGCTTCCTGCAGGAACATTTTAATATTCTTATCCTTAGTCTCGGACACACCGAATGTCAAAACGAGAGACTGCGATACATCGGCATTTTGAAGTACTCAAGACACGATCATTGTAGTGACATTGGTAAGATAGCAGACCCAATTAGCATCAATGTAACCGCGTCAGTCGTCCAGTTCGATGACCGCACAACAAGACTATTGTTTCTCTTTGAAAAAAGCGCTATGTTCTTCTTTGTTATGAACATGTTGTTGCCGTGTTTGCTGTTGTAATACTGATTTCAGCCACAACTGAATGAAGTGCACCGTTACCTCACGTTCTTGACAAGACCAAGGGGGTTTCTCAATGTCGAGGAAGGCTGCTCCAGAGCCACAAGCATATTACGTCATCGAGTGCCGCCGAAGGACTGTTCCAATGTCCAGCATACTTGGAGTTCTACCGAGGCCGGCGTACTCCATCGCGCTCCATTTAAGGCGGGGCCTCGCATATGCCGCACACCCGTTAGCCTGTTCCACTATTCTTCGTTTTTCCGAGGCTAGGAAGGATTCTTGCCTCGCTTCTGAAGCTAGTGACTCGGAAGCAGAGGTTGCGCTAGACTGTTTTGCTGCCCGTCGTAAAACTTCCGTCAAAATCCAGAATTACCCGTCGGCCTTTACACAACTCTGACGGGGGGGGGGAGATAAGGCATGCTCGTGAACTGTGAAGGGGGGGGGGACAGTTTCAATGATCTGTACGGCACAGTTCGGTTTGTAAACGGTATAACTTTCTTTCAGGAGGGCACGCATAACACGGCATAACACCGGAGCCTCGCTGCGGGGAAACTTTGGCGCTGTTCCGAGTTTGTTCTAATCAGTCAAAATGACGGACTGCTTTCAGATTTGTCCGTCATTGTTAAAAAAAATTCGTCATAGACGGAAAATATTCCATTAACGCGACCTCTGCTCGGAAGACATGTGCTACCAAGCAAGCCTCCTCGACATTGAGAAACACCCCAAGACTGTCACGAAATGGCAAAGTTGAAACCAAAGGCAATGGAGGCAGGTAAAAAGAAGAGAAAGCAAACTTCTGATGAACTTAAGAAGAAACCAAAAAAGGCGAAACACAATAACACAAAGGGACCAGGCAAGGTAATACAAACTAAAGGACACAACTACGCCAAATGAACAAGGACGGCAACACAAGGAAACAGCCAGGAAGGTGTTCAGGCGGACTTCAGGAACATAGACGAGAGGACTGATCACACTGACAAGACACGACTGGAGCGGGCAGGACGCAATGGGAAAACACAAAGAACACGGGAAGAAAAAAGACCACTCATTCAGAACAAAACAGGAAACAAAGACAGATCTGGACCGCAAACTATTTTCTGTGATTTCGTGTAAGCTTACATTTTTATTCGATGCTCCGTTTGGGCTGGTGAGTGTCAGCCATCAGAGTCAGATGCTACCCGATGCGGCCTGAATCGTGAAAGCTGAGCTCTGAGCTTCCCAGCCTGCTTAGCTGTCGGCAGTAGTACTCGTACCTGCTTTCATTTATTTACCACCACCCCTATCACCAGACACCTCGGCACGGGAAGCCGCTCTGAGGTGAGCGCACACGCCTCCATCACGACGCAGGATTCAGAGTCCCTAATTGCCCGTGTGAAGAAGTTACAACCCCTGGTTCAAAGCCGCGTGGAGACGAGGAGAACATGCAAAGTGCAGACGTGAAGGAAAACCAAACCTACGTCTCTGAGGACTTCCACGGGGTAACAAGCTCAGCTCAGCACGACACGCTCCCTGAGGGAAAGAGGATCTGAAATGAAGATCTGAAACGGGAAGTCTGTGAACGGATAATTGCAGCTTTTCATTTGCTTGACATTTAGCTGGATCTTTAGCCCGAGGGTATTCTAACTACGAGTAGTCGCAGATGATAAGGACGTCTCTCTCCCCGCGGTATCTTTCTGAGGAGACCCTGATACTGCAGGAGTTCACACTGCGGTGGGAATTAAAGAAAAGGAGTGCAAACCCATTTCCAGCACCGCAGGAGACCAACACGGAGAGATCTCTTTACAGATGAAGGCTACGCTGACATCTTGTTTGGAAGTAGCCGTTGTGTGCTCCATACGCATCTATTCTGTACCCGGACTGTCTGTTTCAGACTTTGACCAGGAAGCACCGTGAAGGTCTGCATATTTAAATCTCTCTGCTCTTAAAAGGTCCCCTATTACGCCAAATCCACTTGTCCATGTCTCTTCTACATCAACATGTGTCCCCTCTTCCTCATGTCTGTTCTACATCAACATGTGTCCCCTCTTCTCCATGTCTCCTCTACATCAACATGTGTCCCCTCTTCCTCATGTCTGTTCTACATCAACATGTGTCCCCTCTTCTTCATGTCTCCTCTACATCAACATGTGTCCCCTCTTCTTCATGTCTCTTCTACATCAACATGTGTCCCCTCTTCTTCATGTCTCTTCTACATCAACATGTGTCCCCTCTTCTTCATGTCTCTTCTACATCAACATGTGTCCCCTCTTCTTCATGTCTCTTCTACATCAACATGTGTCCCCTCTTCTTCATGTCTCTTCTACATCAACATGTGTCCCCTCTTCTTCATGTCTCTTCTACATCAACATGTGTCCCCTCTTCTTCATGTCTCTTCTACATCAACATGTGTCCCCTCTTCTTCATGTCTCTTCTACATCAACATGTGTCCCCTCTTCTTCATGTCTCTTCTACATCAACATGTGTCCCCTCTTCTTCATGTCTCTTCTACATCAACATGTGTCCCCTCTTCTTCATGTCTCTTCTACATCAACATGTGTCCCCTCTTCTTCATGTCTCTTCTACATCAACATGTGTCCCCTCTTCTCCATGTCTCTTCTACATCAACATGTGTCCCCTCTTCTTCATGTCTCTTCTACATCAACATGTGTCCCCTCTTCTTCATGTCTCTTCTACATCAACATGTGTCCCCTCTTCTTCATGTCTCTTCTACATCAACATGTGTCCCCTCTTCTTCATGTCTCTTCTACATCAACATGTGTCCCCTCTTCTTCATGTCTCTTCTACATCAACATGTGTCCCCTCTTCTTCATGTCTCTTCTACATCAACATGTGTCCCCTCTTCTTCATGTCTCTTCTACATCAACATGTGTCCCCTCTTCTTCATGTCTCTTCTACATCAACATGTGTCCCCTCTTCTTCATGTTTCTTCTACACCAACATGTGTCCCCTCTTCTTCTTCATCAACATGTGTCCCCTCTTCTCCATGTCTCTTCTACATCAACATGTGTCCCCTCTTCTTCATGTCTCTTCTACATCACCATGTGTCCCCTCTGTGGAAAGAGACTCTGAAAGTTTCAGGAACAAAGATTCTCTCTCTTTTTGATCAATTTCTATAAAAACTGAAATTGAGCTGATCCGATTTTGGCCACTTTATGTTGTCATAACGATGTTTTGTCTTGAGTAACCATTAGCCAATCAGCAACAAGGTAACCCCCCCACCTTATCACCTGAATCTCCTCTAGAGCACCATTGAGTTCTTTGTAACCAAATGTCTCTCAGAGGGGCGTGGGGAGGGGCTCCTTATCTTCATCCAAAGTAACAGACAGAGAATCAGCACTTTGGAAACAGGGCTGAAACAGAGGGGATTATGGGTAATGCTGCAATGATCTGTTTGGTGTTTCAGCCAATCAGAGACAGGTTCTGTATATATCTGAGACCTGTAATATACTGATGAAAAACAGTATAATAGGGGACCTTTAATGTCGGCTGCAAATCATTCAATCCGAGCACAATTTGAGGTGCATTAAAAAAAGGCGGGACAGATGAGCCATGCCTTCTTGTCGATGCCAAAACCATCCAACGAGACGCCATCGTCATCATGAGAGCACTACATGGTTATGGATGCTTGGAATGTCCTGCAGAGTCCTCATAAGCGATATTAGTCAGATATGTGAATGTGCCGAAGTGTCGAAAGTAGCCCCAGGATGCTCTCTGCAGAACGTAATTAAGACAGTGCTTGATTTAAATCTGAAGCATCACGACTTAATAAAAATGCTATGAGACAAACCGGTCCACTTGTATTTTGGTTTGTTGACAAGTAGTTTCTATTCTGCTTTATTTTAGCTATGGATATGTCGGGCTAAAGCTGAGTGGAATTCATTGGTTAAGAGTTATACAAAGGCTTTCTGTGTTTGTGATGCACAATACTAAAAGACTTGTATATGAATACCTTTCAATAAATTATAAATCTACATGCCTCGTTGATAGTGTTCTTTATAGAGCCAGTTGTATTTGAGTTCAGGAATAACCACATATAATATCTGACGGGAACTTCTCCCAGTAGTCCGAGATATTGAAACGTTGGTTGTTAATAGAAAGGAACTTGAAGAACTCAGACCTTATCCAATGCCGTTTCCATAAGTGAAAAATAATGTCTGTAACCGCTCCTTGATTGGATCCAAAAGGCATCTGGTTCTTCCTTCTCTTTTGCCATATCGCACGCCTAAAGGCCCGGACACACCAATCTGACAACAAAGAACTGACACAGACGGACCCCCGACTGTTGCGTCGCCTCGCGTCTCTGCGTTTTGGCCATGTGTCGCACTGGAACACACCGCAAAGACTTCAGCCGACGGCCAAGTAGCACGTACGAACTGCGCATGCGTGAGTGGCAATAACTCTCCTTACCAGCAGGTGGCGGTAGTGTGTATTCGTCATTCAAAAGAGGCAACAACCGGAAGACAGACTGCGTGATATATACAAACAACAAATAGCGTGTGCGTTCCATTTCCACTCGACAGCGAGAAGCTCACGGGGCTTTCCCGAACCTGTGTCGAGAGCTGGAGTTAAATGAATTCTTAGATTTGCCTTCTTAATCGTTGGTTTGGGTCCCTCAATTCCGTTTCGCTTCTCATGCACTGATTCGCTAGCTGAACAGCCAATCAGAGTGAATTATTTTGCCGACTGCCTTCGGCCGACTGCCCGCCGATTCAACAGGGTTTTCGGCCGAAAAGGCGTCGGCTGGAAAGACCCGACGGTGCGGGACCCACCAATCTGAGTAGGGCCTGACGCCCACCGACGCCGATAATCGGCCTGGTGTGTCCGTGCCTTTAGTTTCATGAAAATAGGACAACGTGTTTTCCTGAACAACAAAACAACACAACGAAAACAGAACCTCCTCGGTGAAGTTAATGAGGGACATTTAAAAAAACAAAACAAGTCACCATCTGCCTACAACCCGTTAAGACATGTTCTGGTTCCCTCTAAAGAAATTTAACACGGTGTGAAGGTGTGAGGGCCAGAAGGAGGCAAAGCAAGGGAGAAACAACAGAACAACAACAACAAGTTGCAGGAAGAAATTAGCGGGTTTCTTATCGCAAGGCTAGGATGTGAACCCTTTAAAAAAACAATTAGAAAAGAAGGCAACACATAAACAGAAACGCTTTGGGGAGCCAGAAAGACATTAAAGGCAACAGGATGTCTTTAAAGGTGTTTGCTTTGAGAGAAGGATGAGTCAGGTCACAGCAACGGAAAGGCACAAAAGGCTTATGTCTTCCCCTTCCTCTTGACAGATCATTGTACACGGAACATTTGCCCAATTAGGCGGAAAATAGAGAGTGAGTTTTGGAGAGTGGGGACGTAGCAAAGGACCACAGAAGTATGTTTGTTTCCGGTCTGGGGCCCACTCACGTTGACATTAGCCGCGTTCACACCGCAGTACTTTTCGCACTTTAGTTCCGATATAGTTCCGAAATTTCACGTTCACAGAGCCGGAACTAAAATGAGTTCATGAGAACTTTTTTACCCCCTTTTTTTTTGCTAGAGAGCAGGTACTTTCGTGGGAGAAAAAGGTTCCTATGTCTGATTGGCTGGGCGGGATTGCAAACCACGCCCCGTAAAACTTTTATTAGCATTAGCATTAGCATTAGCCCAGTACAGAAAAGCAGAGAGACTAACTTATGGCAACACAAAAGAAAACATGGGAGCGGTGGAGATGAGGAGGTGTCGGCGTTCTGGCGATATACTCGGAAAGCCAGTCCCCAACTCCGGGGACTTTGGGCGGCAGTATACGCCGTGAAGTGGTTTGCGGCCTGCCAGTAAACCCAAAGCAGAAGAAGTGACGTCAGCGGCTTCATTTGCCTAATCCTCCCCCAGGGACTTATTCTGGTGTGAACGCGATCTGTAGTTCATGAGAACTAAGTTCTGATGAACCTTTGTGGGAAAAGTACTGCGGTGTGAAAGCGCCTATTTACTCTCCTTTTTGGCTCCATGTTTGGTCTCGACCAGCTCCTGAGGGAAATATCTGGCTTTTTCCATACTAAATGTTCCAGTATAGTTACCAGCTAGTTGCCAACGGTGTCCCTCTGCCGTTTGGCGCAGGGAAGATAGTATACAGTTACATTTTAGATCTGGCTGAAGTCATTGTCTGAAGAAAGCAGTTATGAAAGAAGCCAGAAAGACATTAAAGGAACCAGGATGTCTTTAAAGGTGTTTTTCCTAAGGGAGAGAAAATGAGTCAAGTTGCACCAAAGCACCGGCAGCAGCGGCTTATGTCACCGCCTTTCTCTTCATAGATCATTCTAGACAAAAACATTTCTCCAATTAGGCAGGAAATAGAAAGAGTTTTGGAGAGTGGGGAAGAAGCAAAGGACCACAGAAGAAGACAGACATGATTGTGCTTCGTGTCTGGATACTGTCTTGTCCTGAAGTTTCACTGTAAGGTTGATTTGGTGTTTTTGAGTCAAATCTTTGACTTTTTGCTTTGAAATTAGGTAACGGGATTCATGTCGCAGCGAGGATGAATTGTAATAACTTTGGTAATGGAGCGCCATCGACAAGTCAAGATGTTGCTAACCAAATAAATGCTAAATATGTTTCCATATCCCTTAGTACTTTGAACGATGTGTTTAAACACGATGGTAACCTTTATCTGCTTAAGATCAGAATGCTTATATACCTTCTGTTTATTCTCTTGTTACGGAATTAAAGTTGCCAACATGGATGAACTGAAAAGTTACAAAAAGTAGGTCAGTTATAAGAGAAAAAAACCCAAATTACAAACTGTTTGATTGACAAGTGAATAATGGGAAATGCACCAATAAAGTCTTAATCATAAAACAAATATTCTACAATAACTGGTACAAAAATCAGAGATATATATATAAAATAATGTATTATATTACTTTATTGCCTCTGCATTGGATTATTATCTGATAGGGTAATAGCTTCATAATTAACTACGTCTGAAAGCAGAAGTCTCTAGGGCAAATAATTGCAAGTCTCTTCAGTGAGAATGTCCCAATATGATTTTAAAAGAAAAGCCAAATTCTGGAAAAACAAAAAAAAAGTAACATTTTGAAAAAAAAGTCAAATCCTGAGAAAAAAATCAAATGAGAGAATATGATGCATTGTGGGACATGTAGTTTATGGGCAACGTGCCTCTGTAAATCGCCATGTAATCATACAATAAACATATTATATTATTTCAGAGCTCTTGCGGGGCCACAGAAAATGAAGTCGCGGGCCGGATTTGGCCCCCGGGCCTTGAGTTTGACACCCCTGATTTAGGTATTTCAAAAAATAAAGAATTCAAAAAGATTTAAAGCAAAAGTGAAACTCCACAATGAAACAGACGGGAGAAATAACGGGGAACGAAGACATGTGGAGACAATACCAACGACAGAGAGCGGCTGATTACTATCTTGACTGAAGGTGTTTATTTTAGGGCTCCGACTGAATTAGACGCTGCGAGGAGAAGAGCTGTGGATGCAGATGAGGAAGAGATAAGGAGGAGGAAGATTGCTGTTTTAAGAGTGAAGAGGAGGTTGTAAAGAGATTCAAGACAAGGGGCAACTTGAGTTTAAAGCAAGAAAAGGTGGAAGGGCGAGATAAACAAAGTTAAAGTGAAGAGGAGGAGAGAATGGAGGCGGCTGGATGGAGAATAAACTAAGCATTCTTCTGTTGAGTGTGTTGGCTTTTAAATTAAATTAGAGCTTGAAAAGGGAAATTAATGAGTGGCTTCAAAGCAATCAACAATTAAAACAACTTCTAATATCATTGTGTCGGCGTGATGAAGCCAAAGAATGCAAATTGAGTGGAGGTGAAAGAAAGCTTCAGTGGTGTCGCAGAAGATATTAGACTCTGTATACGGCAAGCTTCACGTTCCAAACCTCAGTCTTGCACATGTATCCGTAGACGCCTCGATGCTACAGATAGAGGCTGAGATATTTATTTAGGAGGATAAAAAAACAGCCTTCACCTTTACTGCGTCCTCCAAACTCTGTCTCTGCCGGAAGGAGGCTGCCAGAGATTTATATGTGAGATCTTAAAGGACGATCCCAAACCTTCCTCATCAATTACCCTTCAATCGAGCACATACTCAATCGGTAAGTAACACTAGGGCTGCTCAATGAATCGGATTTTAATCGCAATTACGAGTATGGCTTGGAACGATTACGAAAACAACGCCATCGAAATAAAACGATTATTTTTTTATTATTATTTATATTACTTTTTTTTATTATTGGTTTTTCAGTTGAATTAAACTTAAAGTTCAGGGGAATCAACTGTTAAAAACATACTGTTCACATTTTTTAAAGTAAAGTAAATGGATAATCGTGATATCAATTATTGACCCAAATAATCGAGATTATTCTCTTGAGAGAAGAAGTCAGTCAAGTGGCTTCAGCTGATTCAAAATGCTGCGGCTCGTGTACTAACCCGAGTTAGGAAAAGGGACCACATTACTCCTGTTCTGGCTGCCTTACACTGGCTCCCTATAGAACACAGGATAGCATTTATCGCGTTAACGGCGGTAATTAATTTTTTGAATTAATTGCGTTAAAATATTTAATGCATTTAACGCATGTGCAGAATGGCCCGCCCCATACTTGCCACCAGTGGCAGCGCCAGGGTATGGCTGGGGTAGGCTACACCCATACCAAGAAATGGCTTAGCCCCACCATGAAAAATGATGTTAAAGTAAGCAACATAAAGTCTGCCAACTCGCGCGGAGTAAATTGCACAGACAGCAGTTAGTCAGATTGATTTCAGTAGCCACGGTTTTGAAAATGTTGTCACGTAGTGATCGTCTTCTCAATAGAACATCTTTGATAATGTCTTCTGGCCAATCAGAATAAAGATAACGGCTGCTGGAAGTCCCGACGGAGAATACTTTTGCTGTAGTACAGGGGTGCACATAACTGGTACGCAGGTTATGTGCGTAATCTGAAATGCGTACCGTCACTTGTGTCACAAAGCGCATTTGCGTACCGACGTTCTTGTGAAGCTTTTCCAGAAGGCGGTTAGATCACCGGACGACAGAGTCGGTCTCCGTGTGCACAGACAGGGCTGCTGTTAACGTCGGTCTGTACAACGGAATTGTGCCTAAACTACGCCAACCGGCTGCGGAGGGAGACTCCCCCCTTCACTGGAGAACTGCGCTATTGATCACACGTTGATCACAACGTCCCCTCTGTGGTCACGAAGTACTCCACTAGCCCCCCCCATCTGTCGACTTTCCTGAAGTACTCCCCGTTGATAGAAATCAACACGTAATGAATTAAGACCCCACGGTTTGATGATTGATAGGTGTGTGGTAGGGCTGTGCATCTTCACTGGTCTCACGATTCGATTCGATACGATTATCCTGTCAACGATTCGATTCGGTTCGATATCCCGGTGCATCCCGGTGCATCACGATTCATACCAATGCGTTGCATCCTCAATTTTCTATATTACTGCACATGGCTTATTTTTCATCAATGCATACATGCAGGAAATACATATGAACTCTCTTTTTATTATTTAGAAAGTGCTTCAGAAATCAATGACATAAATGTCTTGACATTAATTTAGAAACCAAAATAAATTAATTGTATAGGTCTAGCCTCCGTGTGTGAAGTCGTTCCATCCTCAAAAACAAAAAGCTAATGCTTCTGCAGTCGAGCTGCAGCTTCTAGCCACGGCCTGCTGTTAAGAAAGGACACTGAAGGTCCTGAATGAGGCATCACACACAGGACTTGAGTCTGAACACAGCAGAAATCAGGAGTATTTACAACAGCATATACAAACTAAAATACTGCATGTGGGTGCACACTTACATTCTCTGTCTTACTGTTACATAAATCCCATGAATGTATGAGATTAAATTAGCTTCATTATATCTCAGTGATTAAGTGAATAATAAAGTTTCTATCGGGTCACTGTCAGCCTGTCACTCATTATTTCCAGGGAGGGGGCGGGGCTTGGAGGAACGGAGAGGAGACGGTGATCGCGGAAGCTTTTTTCCTCCTGCCTTCACAAACTTTACACACGTATATGTCGTCTGCAAATTGCTAGAGGACATTCATTCTCTGCAATCCAAGACTTGATTAAATCCACCAAAAACCTGACATGATTGTAACGTGATTATTTTTGAAAAACATAAATCCCTGTGTCTCTGATCCTGCTGCTGTCGGTTCTGGACTGGTGTTCTTGTGTTGGTGGATAAAGCAGACTGCTCCGTGTTCGGTGTTGCTGTGCAGCTGTCACGTCTGCTCCCTGATCTCTGCGTCACCGACCGATTTGATATTAAAGTGACAGAAAAAACGCCGCGGCCGGAAAATCAGGAAGCAACGTTACTACTCTATAACCGATTATCTTCCGTCACTGCATCGAGACCGAATCGTCCACGTCCGCATCGCAATGCATCGTAGAAACGATTATTTTCAACACCCCTAGTGTGTGGGTTGTCTTTCATTTTGATACGCAGAAAAATATTATAATAAACATAGATACTATACTGTATGTTAAATGGATATATCCGCCTTCGTTCATTTATCTTTCCATTCCCACAACAATATACATAAAGAAATGGCATATTTTGGACATAGTTCGAATGGTGATTAATCATGATTAATTAATTTTTAAGCTGTGATTAATCTGATTAAAAATTGTAATCGTTTGACAGCCCTAATTTTAGACTATTTGATTAACCATCTGGTCTATAAAATGCTGGAAAAAGGGAAAAATCGCATCCTAAACAATCCAAGTCTTTAAATATCTAATGTTGTCAGTCACAGTCACTTCAATATGATATACAACAGCGAAAAAGCAGAACTTCTCCACATCGAAGAGGCTGAAAACAGCAATGTTTCCACTCCTTGCCTAGTCGAGTAATCATTGAAGCTCTGTCAAATTAAAATGAATACATTTTTCAATGTTAAATATGATTCCCAAAGTAAATATATTTATGAGCTCTCAAGTTTTTCCTCTTGACTTCGTACCTAACGTCACTCGCCATAATTCATAATAACGTTATCAATTCATTATTAAAACCATTGGATACTCTGAAGAGCCGCAATGCATTGTGGGTTGGCTAATTATGTCCAGTTACAGTAGCTCAGATATCATTCTAAGAAATTGAAGTTTGCATCCAGAAATGTATCGCTTACAAGAAACCCAGATGCTATGCAGACAAAACGCACAACATACACAATTTGACGTCATTCCTGGAATAAATATACGCTCGTACTCAGTTTCAAACGCAGCCTTGTTCTCCCGAAGGAACACAATGAATCCAATGATGAATAAGGAGTTACTCATATGTGCTTTCCACTGTTGAAAGGCTGTTACATACTGTATGTAATCTAACAAGCCATCTCCTGTGTATTCTGAATATGTAGCGCACACATCATAGATCTCTTTTGTGTTGCTTCCATTAGTCTGTAAGACGAGAGAAAGAGAAGCAGCTTGTATTTCTTATTTCATTCAAACGGAATTACAGAAACTAAAAGAAAGCGGCAAGGGAGTGTATGTACACACCTTTTACCGACTGATCAACGTTCTCCTTCATCACTGTAAAAACCCTCTTAAATGGGAACGGGACTTATTATTATTATCCAATATCCAGTTGTCAGTGTTACTGCTTGAACAGGAAGAACATGTCGCATCACGACAACACGGCGCCTGCCACCTTCCCCGAGTGCACATTGGTGCTTTGGAGAGAGTTGAGTGGAAAAGAGAAGTGCTGGTGAGCAGGCCGCATGTTCCTCTGCAGCATACTCAGAAGGCATCATCAGGGAGTTATTACAAATGCATTCAGGAGAAAAAATAATGCCAACAGTTAATGGAAAAGCAAATCAGAAGTAATGTAATCCCATCGGCGACGGCACATGTGAATAAATGCATCATTTGGAAACTCGAGCAATACGCACTGTCTTTTCTGAAAGCAACCTCATTTAACCGATTAGACCAATCAAACTTGAATAAATCACAACAATCACCAAAATACCTCGTGTGAACTCTGAACGACAGATTTTTCGGGATCTTTTGGGAGGCAGAAACCGGCTGTGCTCCAATATGGTGAGCATATATTTGGCTAGTTTAACATTCAACGCATATGAAGCCATATTAGCAACCCTTTGGAGTCGTGTTTCAGGACCGAAAGAAGGTTGTTCTGAACTCCATCAAAACAAAATAACTCATCATAGACTTCAGGAAAAACAGCACAACAACAGATCCACTGTGCGTCAACGGCAACTGTGTGGAAAGGGTTCCCGCCTTCAGGTTCCTCGGCACACACATTGCTGAAGATCTATCCTGGTCTATCAACACCACAACATCTGTGAACAAGGCCCAGCAGCGACTCCACCTCCTGAGGATCCTCAGGACAAACAACCTGGAGAAGCTTCTGGTGTCTTTCTACCGCTGCTCCATAGAGAGTGTGCTGGCATATCGCCTCACCACGTGGCGTGCCAGCTGCTCCGAAGAGGACAGGAAAGCCCTTCAGAGGGTCATCAACACGGCCCAGAAGGTCATCGGCTGCTCACTGCCTTCTCTGGAGGAACTCTTCAGCCAACGTTGCCTCAACAGAGCAGGCAAAATCATTGCAGACGCTTCACACCCTGGACACTTCCCGTTTGCTCTTCTGCCCTCCGGTAGACGCTGCAGGTCAATTCAATCAAGGACAAACCGACTGAAAAACAGTTTCTACCCCAGAGCCATACGAGAACTGAACACCGTCAAACGCTGAACTGAACAGTTACAACTTGCAACTGCACTACTTTTTAATAGTTGTATTAACTTATGAACTTATCGACATCAGAGATGCAAAATATCATCCCTGTGTTGTTGTTTTATATTGTAAACTGTATTTAAATAATGTGCGGGCATGTATGGATGTGTGAGCATGTTTAATATGTATATGTTTATATAGATAATGTATTTTATTCGTTGTATGTGGAGATGCACTGAGACGATTGCTTTTTTAAATTGTGTTGTACCTGGTGCGATGACAATAAAGGAATTCTATTCTATTCTATTCTATTAGTCCAATATTTACTCTCCTTTTTGGTCTCCTGAGGAAAATGGCTTTTTCACCACTTATTGCTCCACTATGTTTACCAGCTAGTTAGTAACTGTATTACTTTATCTTTTGGTGGAGGGCAGATAGTATACAGTTACATTTTTTATGTTTTTATTGCTGAAATAATTGTCAGCAGATAATTACAATAACAACTACAGTGAGAGTGAACTAGTCGAATTCGTGAGAGTATGTTACATTTAGCAACACTTTTTAACATTTAAGTTGTTGTTTATGCCTTTTTCAACAGCTGTGAACTAACATGGGACAAGATCTAAAGACATAAGATTCAAAATTCGTAAAAAATGCAGATAAACTATAGGGTTGCCAGAAACTGACCATGATCAAAATTGATTATTCGGCAGCCCTGGCGAATAATAATAGATTATTCGACCGACTCTTTTTACCTGCCGCTTTGTTCATCTTTAGTCGCACGTGTGAGGGAGAGGGGGGGTGGGGGCGGGTCGGTGTGTAGCGTGCTGCAGCAGCAGTCTGCTCTGCACGCAGGCTTCCTCCAAGTTTACAGTAAAACAAACTGGTGGTGTGACCAATGGCCATTTACAATTATTAATACTATTACTATTATTAGCATATATATATTTATATATATTTTAATTTGGTTGAAACTAAGCCAGATATATATATATATATATATATATATATAAATAAAATCGATTTTTAAAAATAATATTCGATTATGGAGACTGTAGCGAATATTCGAATAATTGCTGGCATCCCTAATAAACTACACTGTTCTAACATCATTATATTGGATAAATACAGCATATAATAAGGGTTAAAGTCCGATTTTTAAAGGGTATTGTAATAATAATAATAATAATCCTTATATTTATTATAGCGCTTTATCAAAGACTCTCAAAGCGCTTTACAAATACACATTACAGATCATACATGTAATGGTCATCTTCTGTGGACAATACCCACAGGAGCGAATCCGGGTGAAGTGTCTTGCCCGAGGACACAACGGCCTGACGCAGTAGTGTAGTGTATGTAGTGACTTTTAAGGAGAGAACTAAAGATATATACTGTGCTGGAGGTAAATACAGAAAGTCAGGAGGTTAAGCGCTCATTTATCACGCTGGATAAAGAACCTCACGATGTCGCTTTGTAGGCCCATCTGGAAAGAAAACGGCACTCTCTTTTCCTCAGAAGAAAGCAGCCATCAATACACCAGACTCTGTAAGCTTGTTATCACTGGAGGACTCAGCTGAAGTTCTTAAAGACCAGCGGGTGGTATTTAGATATGAGCGTTCAACTTCTGAGTCGGAGGCTACCTTAGGAAAACTGCCTGACGCCGCAGCACGAGGAAACTGAGGCTCTTATCTCCGTCTTTTATCACAATTCCTTTATTCCGTTCTCTTCTTCTCCCACTCCCCTTCTCCTGTCAACTCCCTCCCTCCCACTCCTCTTTGTGTGTCCCTCCTTAAACACTTTACTAAAATATAAGTCACGGTAGGAGACTCCATCTCTCTCCCCCTCTTTCATATTTAGTGAATGACTCACTGACAAGTCCTGAAAATGGGCTTTTACCGTAGTAAGGAAGGAAAATGATTGAGGGTAAAGGCGGGGAGTGGGGGGATGTGGAGCAACTGGAAGAAAGATGGGAGGGGGGGAATTAGAGACACAAGAAAATGGGTAAATATGGCAGAACTGGGGCATTACTAAACACTGCTTTACTTTACTAGATTACTCACTGCTAAAAGTTATTAGTTGCACTAGTTACATTACTTTTGGACTACTCTGTAACATCACCTGAGATGCACCACAAATCAAATTACTTACTAATATCATTACTCTGCAAGGCAAGTATATTTATATAGCACCTTTCAGCACCAGGCAATTCAAAGTGCTTTACAAAAATGAAAGACATTAAGAAAATGGCATTTAAAATCAGTCATTAAAAAGAAAAGCTAATAAAATAAACATTAACAGATAACAGTTACAGTGCAGTCCAAGATATGAATAGTTCAAATTATTTCGGTTCTTGATTTGTATTTATTCACAGAACCTCCCTTTGGAAATCCGAACATTTCCGTCCCGATTGTTAATTTAGACTGATTGTTTTCACCATGTTATGCTCGCATGATATCCACAATCGGACCCTCCGGTGGGTGTACTAGCCCCCTACTCTGCTTTGCGTTCCATAACAAAGACTTTAAGTGTTACCTGAACACCCCGTGTTACCAAAACACTATTTTTCACCCGTCGGTGATGTGATACTTGTTCCTCAGTACAAATCACCCAAAAACTGATCGTAAATCCCAAATATCCTACTTTCGAGCAGTCCCTCTCATAAATGTCATGGAGAAATGAATTACGTTTACATTTCAAACATTAAAAGAAAAAATACATAGATAAAAGTTACAGTGCAGTCTAAGATAAGAATAGTTCAATTAAAAGCAGCGATAAAAAGAAAAGTCTTCTTGCTGGATTTAAAAGTAGTCAGAGTTGCAGCGGACCTGCAGGTTTCTGGGAGTTTGTTCCAGATGTTTGGAGCATAATAACTGAACGCTGCTTCTCCATGTTTAGTTCTGACTCTGGGGACAGAAAGCTGACCAGTCCCTGAAGACCTGAGAGATCTGGATGGTTCATAATTTAGCAGGAGGTCAGAAATGTATTCTGGGCCTAAACCATTCAGTGCTTTATAAACCAGCAGCAGTATTTTGAAATCTATTCTTTGACACACAGGAAGCCAGTGTAAAGACTTCAGAACAGGAGTGATGTGATCCACTTTCTTAGTGTTAGTGAGGACTCGAGCAGCGGCGTTCTGAATCTGCTGCAGCTTCTAATAGATGTGTTAGTGAGACCTGTGAAGACACCATTGCAGTAGTCGAGTCTACTGAAGATAAAGGCATGGAAAAGTTTTTCCAAATCCTGCTGTGACATTAGTCTTTTAATCCTTGATATATTCTTTAGGTGATAGTAGGCTGATTTAGTAACTGTTTTAATGTGACTGTTGAAACTCAGGTCAGAGTCCATGACTACTCTTAGATTTCTGGCTTTATCTGTTGGTTTGAACATTGCAGACTGAAGCTCAGCGCTAACTTTTATACGTTCTGACTTGGCTCCAAAAACCATTACCTCAGTTTTATCTTTGTTTAATTGGAGAAAGTTCTGACACATCCAGTCATTGATTTGTTCAATGCACTTACTCAGTGTTTGAATTGGAGCATTGTCTCCTGGTGAAATTGTTACGTAGATTTGTGTGTCATCTGCATAGCTATGGTAACTTATTTTGTTGTTTTTCATTATCTGAGCCAGTGGTAGCATGTAGACGTTAAAGAGAAAAGGCCCCAAGATGGAGCCTTGAGGAACCCCACATGTCATATTTGTCAACTCAGATGTGTATGTACCTATAGAAATAAAGTTGTTTCTGTCCTTTAGGTAGGTTTGTAGCGTTACTCTGTAGCGTTACTTTGTAGCGTTACTCTGTAGCGTTACTCTGTAGCGTTACTCTGTAGCGTTACTCTGTAGCGTTACTCTGTAGCGTTACTCTGTAGCGTTACTCTGTAGCTTTACTTTGTAGCTTTACTTTGTAGCGTTACTCTGTAGCGTTACTTTGTAGTGTTACTTTGTTTCCTCACTTTGTAGCGTTTTGAAGTCTTGACACTGGCTTCCAGTCTGCCAAAGAATTTATTTTAAAGTACAATTGCTGGTTTTTAAAGCACTAAATGGTTTAGGACCAAGTTATATCAACGACCTCCTGCAAAAATATGAACCATCCGGGAGTCTCAGGTCTGCTCTCTGCTACAAGAGTCAGAACTAAACATGGAGAAGCAGCATTTCGTTTTTATGCCCCGACCATCTGGAAAAAACTGCCCGAATCCTGCAGGTCTGCTGCAACTGATTAAAAACGTATCTCTTTGACGCTGCATTTGGATGAGTTGTTCAAAATCAAACTGCAGTACGGCTTTTATCCATATATGTTATACCTGTTGTGTTGATTTTATTATCCTCGCTTTTTTAATACTTTTTTATAATGAGCTTCCACTGTATTTGTTCTTAAATGTATTTAATTTAATTTTGTAAAGCACTTTGGGTTGCCGTGTGCTGAAAGGTGCTTGTAGCCTTACTTTGTAGCACTTTACACCCCAACTCTGATTGGGAGTAACAGGGAGCATTGGGAGCGGAGAGGGGAAGTCAGAAGGCAGACTGAAAAATGACGCTGCAGCCCGAGATCTAATCACACGTCTGGAGGCTAAAGCAGAGATCATCTCACTCTCACTCCCTCAAAGGGACAACTCCATCACCAGACGCTTCCTGAGGGCCCGAGCGAGCTCCACCGCTCACATCCCATTCCCTCCTGCAAACATGGCGCCTTTGAAGTTTTTATTGGAGGGCAGCGTGCTGATGAAGCCACACGGCCGGGCTTCACCTCAGAGACACCTTCAAAAGAGGAGTTCAGTTGATCAAGGTGCACATTTAGATGATGTGCGGGTGAGGACGTTGATGCCACATGAAAGGGACCATCAGCAGAGAAGCAACACCACAACTCGGAGCATAAGTTTGATGCATGGTGCAGCATTAATTACATAAAAAAAATTCCATTAAAGGGCCCATGTCATGCTTTTCTGGTTATCACCCGTCCCCTCGTGCTATGTAGGTTTTTCTGCATGTAAACGGTCTGCAGTCACAAACCCTCAAAGTGCACCCTGTAGCGAATAAAGCTCTAACTCAGAGAAGACCTGTCTGCTGCCCCAGAACGCCTCGGTGGACATTTCTCTTTCTCCATTGTTTGCTTCCTGGGTTCTGTGACGTGTGAACACCCAGATCAACAACAAATGACCGGATTGGCCCAAATGGACCAATCCGCGGAGCCCCTCCCACACCAGGACCCCTTGGCTAACTAACAGGGAGTCCCATTGACTTGCATAGAGCTCCCTGAACGCTGGTAATAGACGAGTTGGGATGGCGGAGAAATGCTCTCCGCAGACCCGTTCTCACAGCGCTATAAACCTCTTTCTTTCTCAATATCAAGCCACACTTATTGTTTTTACTTCGGCTGTGAGTGTGTGTGTGCTCAGGATGAGTTTCGCTTGTTCTCGCTGTATCGCCGACCCGGGAAACCTGTCCGCTCCTCTCAGCAACGAGCCTCGCAACGTCCCGACCAATCAGAGCACACTGGGCTCACAGGGAGGGGGGGGGGCAGGAGCTCCAACAAGCCGTGTAGGACAGAGAGTGAATACACACACTATACAGAGATGCTGTTTGAAAAACCAATGTTTGGAAAATTGCACAATATACATTTATTCTAGTAGACCTCAACAATGGAACTATGATCAGTAGAAATGGCCATGACATGGGACCTTTAACATAGATGCCATTACTACACATTATGGGCCATTTATTAATTCAGGGATTTATATCAAAACATTAATAGGCATATACAATTATGTTAACATCTATAAGAGGTTTCAAATTCCAAGAACACGTTTTATTTTATTTTGTATGAATGGGTTACAGACTTTGTGGTCAGTTGATAGGCTTTTGCTGTGCTGTTCGAGCAATGTATTAAAAGTGTAAAACTGTGTCTCCAGGCCAGTAAACCGTAAGCTATCACAGATATATTGGTTTTAGCGCGTATAAAAGCAGTTTGATTTCAGGAGATACGACTGCCTATTTTCAGGTTCATACTTTCATATTGGGTTTCTCATGATTTGATGTCCAAAAAACACTTTTTTCTCATACTGTCGGTCTAAATGTCCCTATAAAAGTTTTCCATGTTCCATATATCTCGCAATGTTGCTTTATATTATTGGGGAATTGTATCCTTCTCCACTAATAGGGTCTATGCTGTACATACATTTTTTTAATATTAGGCTATATAAACAAAAATTGGTTTGATCGATTGTGTTTTTATTCATAAATTGTATCATTGTTGTCACCTTAAGATGACTTATCATTGCAGGTATAGTGGATTGTATAACATGATAATATCCAGCCTCTTATTGCGTCGTCCCTCTCCAGCCATAACGTCACCGTTTTAAACTTTGCAATTGCCACCACATGTCCATCAACAGCTAAGCATCTTGTCTAAGTGGCATTTATCGCTGAAGCACAACCTCCCCACTGTGAATCGCTCTGGATAAGAGCACTGACTTAACTGCCTAAAAATGGAAATGGCATGTAAATGACGCTGTCGTGGATACGGTTCTGGCTCTGCAGCGTGTCAGTGAAAGCAGCCTCTTCCCGAGGGTTTTTAATCTATGACTGACGGATGCAAGACCAAGACAACGATTGTAATTATCATCATCATCATAAAACATTCATCATTAATGTCATCAACGTAATACTTATCTCTTTCTGTCACCAACCAGCCATTATCATAACCATAATCACTCACACGCCGCTCACACACTCAGATTCCACCACACAAGATGATCGGCATTAAAAACCGAACAACTATCCGTCTTTGAATGCAACACACACTCCCCGCGCTAGTTCAGATGAATACATGTGGATGTATTATCTCATCTGCATAGCTAAAGCAGCCCATCACAATGCGTCTGAGCGCCGGCGATCAGAGCCACTCGCACTGAAGTGAAGCTTCCAGAAGGCTCCGCGGCTAACCCCGACCATACCCAATGGCTAATATAGAAATTAAAGGTGCCAACACATTTCCCATATTGCATTTTCCCCGGAATGGGCGGCAGTGCGTTTCAGGCACATCTGAAAGAGTGTCAACGAGGACGTCTCAATTATTCAGTGAGTGACTGATTTATGTGGTTTCATACGGTGCATATTAAAGGCTTGGGGAGGCACAGGGAAGACGGTGTTATGTAACCGCTATTAATTGGGACCCTCTATGATTTGTTTCTCATCTCACAGTATGCAAACAGCTACGTTTAAAGGTAATGGACTATGCATGAAGTCAAGCATATGCAGAAAAGATAATACTTTTTAAAAATGCAGAGGACCCGGCGCACATTTGAACCTGCAGTATCTCTTGATGCCGTTCAGTTCTATAGAAATAATGATGAAGTTTGAAGGGCATACAGAGGGAAATAATGTGGAAAGTTACAAAGACATTTTATGGTCTTATTTGCATAATTAAAACCTGTGAGAAGTTTGCAGTTAGCTTCTGACTTTGTGTGGAAATTAAACGCTCAACTTTTTACTGATCAAAGAGAAGTGCTCATTTGGAATATATGCACAAACGTCTCTCGATGCATAAAACAGATGGAGAGTGGATCCGAGGGGCTGGTCTTCAAGATTGCCATGCTGCTATTTCTACATTTACACTCTCTTTATTTACACTGCATTTCATAAGGGATTAATACTTAAATGTTTTTTTTAGGGTGAATCAATGGACAAAACAGGTCTTTGTAGTAAACAGTTCTTAAAGGGGAAATACTTTGCTCAGGTTCAGGTGTATATCAGTATGTAGTGTCTCTACTTTAAAGAGTCCTCTCCTGCTGATGTTCAGGTGTATATCAGTATGTAGTGTCTCTACTTTAAAGAGTCCTCTCCTGCTGATGTTCAGGTGTATATCAGTATGTAGTGTCTCTACTTTAAAGAGTCCTCTCCTGCTGATGTTCAGGTGTATATCAGTATGTAGTGTCTCTACTTTAAAGAGTCCTCTCCTGCTGATGTTCAGGTGTATATCAGTATGTAGTGTCTCTACTTTAAAGAGTCCTCTCCTGCTGATGTTCAGGTGTATATCAGTATGTAGTGTCTCTACTTTAAAGAGTCCTCTCCTGCTGATGTTCAGGTGTATATCAGTATGTAGTGTCTCTACTTTAAAGAGTCCTCTCCTGCTGATGTTCAGGTGTATATCAGTATGTAGTGTCTCTACTTTAAAGAGTCCTCTCCTGCTGATGTTCAGGTGTATATCAGTATGTAGTGTCTCTACTTTAAAGAGTCCTCTCCTGCTGATGTTCAGGTGTATATCAGTATGTAGTGTCTCTACTTTAAAGAGTCCTCTCCTGCTGAGGTTCAGGTGTATATCAGTATGTAGTGTCTCTACTTTAAAGAGTCCTCTCCTGCTGATGTTCAGGTGTATATCAGCATGTGGTGTCTCTACTTTAAAGAGTCCTCTCCTGCTGATGTTCAGGTGTATATCAGTGTGTAGTGTCTCTACTTTAAAGAGTCCTCTCATGCTGATGTTCAGGTGTATATCAGTATGTAGTGTCTCTACTTTAAAGAGTCCTCTCCTGCTGATGTACAGGTGTATATCAGTATGTAGTGTCTCTACTTTAAAGAGTCCTCTCCTGCTGATGTTCAGGTGTATATCAGTATGTAGTGTCTCTACTTTAAAGAGTCCTCTCCTGCTGATGTACAGGTGTATATCAGTATGTAGTGTCTCTACTTTAAAGAGTGCTCTCCTGCTGATGTTCAGGTGTATATCAGTATGTAGTGTCTCTACTTTAAAGAGTCCTCTCCTGCTGATGTACAGGTGTATATCGGTATGTAGTGTCTCTACTTTAAAGAGTCCTCTCCTGCTGATGTACAGGTGTATATCACTATGTAGTGTCTCCACTTTAAAGAGTCCTCTCCTGCTGATGTTCAGGTGTATATCAGTATGTAGTGTCTCTACTTTAAAGAGTCCTCTCCTGCTGATGTTCAGGTGTATATCAGTGTGTAGTGTCTCTACTTTAAAGAGTTCTCTCCTGCTGATGTTCAGGTGTATATCAGTATCTAGTGTCTCTACTTTAAAGAGTCCTCTCCTGCTGAGGTTCAGGTGTATATCAGTATGTAGTGTCTCTACTTTAAAGAGTGCTCTCCTGTTGATGTTCAGGTGTATATCAGTATGTAGTGTCTCTACTTTAAAGAGTCCTCTCCTGCTGATGTTCAGGTGTATATCAGTATGTAGTGTCTCTACTTTAAAGAGTCCTCTCCTGCTGATGTTCAGGTGTATATCAGTATGTAGTGTCTCTACATGTCTCCATGCTTTAATGTTCAAAAAGCTCTTTATTTTTCTCACACTGCCTGTGCTGCAGCACCTCTTTTCACCCTCTGTCTGAAACCAGAGCCCAGTCTGCTCTGATTGGTTAGCTGGCCGGCTCTGTTGTGATTGGTAAACAGCTTAGAGATGTCCCGCCCCTTAGCCTATCAGCACCTCAGCCTTTACAGACCATTTACCAGCACACAACACACTACACACAGTTACATTTCTCGACAAATGTGTGATGTATTTTTGTCAATCAGCACTTTTTGCCCCGGAACTCATCCTCTGAAAGCGGCTGCACTCCCAACCTGTCCAAGAATGGGAAATAATTAGAGTCGATTGGAACAAATGGTAGAGATGTGGAGCTACTTGAGCAGGTCTCCCTTGAAAAAGAGATCAATGATCTCAATGGGATTCATCTGTATAAATAAAGGTTTGAAATGAGAGAGCACAAAGAAGAAAACTGGGTGAAAAGAGGAAAGACTGATTGATAAAAAAGGAACAAGGGTGAATGAAGAAAAAGAGAGGACAGTAGCAAGGTTAGAGAGATGGATGATGATGATGATGACGAGCGGACAAACCCATGAAAGAAGCAGCGAACAACACAATGACTTTTGGACCAAAACTCTTAAATAACATTTGGAGCTGTTGCCAGCCGAGTCGTTAAGGAGGAAAAGATCAAGGTGACTTTTCTTTCCACTTCATGCGGCAACAACATCACTGGCATGTTAGCAGTGTGTGTGTGTGTGGTGTGTGTGTGTGTGGTGTGTGTGTGGTGTGTGTGGTGTGTGGTGTGTGTGTGTGTGTGTGTGGCCTCTTTTCCACTGGCAGAAACAAACTGTAACATTTGGCTTTTGTTTTCCGTGTGAAAGGTTAAAAATCGGCATTTATTCCCAAAACAAGTACCGTACTTCTCGGACTATAAAGCATATGAGCCGCAGCAGCTAAACTGTCCGTCTGTCTTGCTCTCGTTCTGTCTCTTGGTTCCACTTTTACTTTGGCGCGCTACCTGTCTCACTCTTTTCCGGCCTCCAGCTTTTCCCGCTGGAGCCCGCCGCTTAGAGGTGGCGGGCGCGGACCGGTCCTAGAGCCCGTAGAGTTAAAGGTGGTTAATTGTACCTGTAAAATCCATAGATTTAGGAGGTTCCCTAGTGGCCGTTGGCTGTACAAAAAAAATGGGGGAAAAAGTCGCGGCTTATAGTCCGAAAAGTACGGTACTCAGTATTGCAGGAATGATAGTATTTATCAGCTAAAAATCCCATTGACATCCAGCATATGGCTGGACATGCTAATGTTTCCACTTCTTTCCACAAGTCTTTGTGATGCGGGTTAAAAATAATATATCATAATTCAAAAGAACTTGGATTTGGGCAAATATCACAATGTATTAATGGACAAAACATCCATTTAATAAGTTACACTCAAAGCTGAAAAACTCGAGTCAGACAATAGTAATTGTACTTCCTAATCATCGTCTCACGCACTTTATTCAACCTCAACAAGAACAAAGAAATGCTCATTAAAACCCTGTTCCAACAAACACCAACTCTTGTTTGTAGGAACAAAAGATTACTATAAAACTAACTCATGCCCTTGAATCTGACACAAAGGAAATAACAATAACAAAGGCGTACTCGTCTATTTGTATTTGAAAATCACTCTTTGTTGCAATTTAAATTGAGAGTGGGGAGGGTACATGTGTGTGTGTTATTATCAAGCCTTTAAAAGCTCTTAATATAGCCGTGTTCCCTCTTCCTGTGTAAACTGACATGAAAAGATATCACTTGTTATTGACGCCTTGAATCAGCATTTAGCAGGAGATCAAACTTCACGCAACTTGTGAATGTATTCAAAGACGGTATAATAGAACTACAGATAAGTCAAATCAAAATTAACTGGGTTTCTTCTCTGTTAGCAAACAGAACTTTATCATAGCTTTGACTGTGTCAGTTATGTACAAAGTGTGTTTCCCCCCCGCTGCTGTAACTCCACAGGTATGACACCGAGTAATCAACGACCTGAAAACTCCCGTCAGACAGCAGCGCAGCGGCAGCCTCTCCGCGGGGGTACCCTTCGCTGTCTGATGAGAAAGATGTAAAACACCTTGAGCCAAATATCAGGATGAAGGAGAAGAGTCTCCGAACTTCAGACACTATCTTAAGAACTTTCACGGACTTCATTGGCACCCGCTGCTCTTCTGAAATACCATGAATGCACGATAAGAGATTTGAAAAGTCAACATCTGGTGGTTGGGATGTGCCAATTACAACCGGGGGCCTTGCAGGGTTGAGAAGTGAATGTGATTTGATAGTTTGTTAGATTGCAGCAAATTTCAACCAATGCTATCGTGGCCATTAACCAAATTAGTGGATCATTTTAAAAGTTTACTACGTTGTTCTTCATACATCCTTAAAGGAGACGTATCATGCAAAATGCACTTTTTGATGTCTTTTATACATAAACATGTGTCCCCGGTGTGTCGGGGAACTCGTCAGAAAATAAAACCCTTTCTCTTTTCCTCCGTTCCCACATCTTTTAAAAAACGGGGCTACAATAGACGCTTTTATCCAAAGCGACTTACATACTCAATACTGTGGGCAATCCCTACAACGAGCAGATACAGATTTGCTGCCGAACTGACGTCAAATCCACGGCGGACCCAAAGAGAGTTGCTATCAGAATCAATGCCTGACGTGTTGTGGACGTAATCTCATCTTTGTTTACATTAGCGAGCCTCGCTAACACTCAGAGCTAATGTTTTAAAAAGCAGGAAATGAAAAAAAAGAACTCACCTTGTGATAAACCCGCAAGAGAAAAAGCTTTTGAGCTCCAGACTGTTTCAGAGATAATCCTTGATGTGGTTTAGAACAGGATGGCGTTTCATCACAGCAGAATTTAACTTTATCTCCAGTAGAATTCTGATCAGGCATTAGCTCCGCCTCCTCTTTTCTTTTTCAAGCTAAGGACTCAAAATCCGCGTTTCTCTAACAGGGCTGCAAAAGTGGGGTTTGAGCAGAATGAGGCATGGCTACAACGGGGGATCGGTTTGGTATCTTAAGCAAAAAACTTCACAGACATGTTGTGTATAGGTATGGCCCTAAAATATATATTTCCAAAATAGCATGATAGGTCCACTTTAAGTTAACTGGTTTAATGTTTAGTTGACCATTTGATTAAAGATACAACATAATCACCACTATAAACATCTTTAGTTGCAGACTTAGCTACCTCATTTAACAACTCTGCGCGCGCACACACCCCACACACACACACACACACACACACACACGTCTCCTCTGACTGATGCTCTTTCACGAGCACAAAGCCAGGCAATGAAAACACAGACCGTCCTGGCAGCACCAAACGAGTCCTTGTGTTTGTTGGCAGTGCAATGGACGCTTCTTTACCTCCTCCAGTGATAGCCTCTATTGTTGGTGTTTGTGTGGGAGGGAGGCACTGATTGGCCACGGCCGATATAATGCTCTCATGATGAGTTCAGAAGGGGAGAAGAGGCTCAGAGGCTCGGAGTGACACAAAGGGCAAACGCCGCCTGATAATGGAGCCCATCCATCAGCCTTTCACTCTCCATATCTGTCCGTCTCACGTCAGCCATCCCAGCAGCCGTACTGGGCTTCTGATGGAAGTCATTTCAGAAACGCTGGGAGAGGAAAGTGGCTCTGAAGAAATGCAAAGAGACGAAATGGAGTACAAGCAGTGATAGCGGTGCCATTATGGCGTGCAATCTGGCAGGAGGGAAAGAGAGGGAAGTAGGACGCAGACATTAAGGCCAGGGATGGGAGGGTAACTTTAAAAATGTAATCCATTACAATAACTAGTTACAGGTCAAAAAATATAATCAGTAACGTAATCCGAGTAATAGACGTGATCTTTTTCCGTTACTTTTGGATTACTAAAGTGTAAACATTGACCAGATGGTTCAAATCAAATCAAGTTTTATTTAGAAAGCACATTTGAAAGCGATTTTTGGTCGAGCCAAAGTGCTGTACATGTAATAAAAACACATTACTACAATCACAATAAAACACAATAAATTACAACAGATAAAAAACACAGGGAAAAGTCAGGAGTCGTGCTCCGCTCTGACTAGAAGGCCACGGAGAAGAAGTGCGTCTTAAGAGTAGATTTAAAACCCCTAGGGTCTGGGCCGACCTCACATGGAGGGGCGCTACTAACTTCATTCACGAGGATCTTTGAATAGAATAATCCAGAGGGCAACCTGGATGTCTGTACCAAATGTCACGCCAATACCGGGACAGTTGCATCGTTACAGCAGGAAAGAGCCGCAGACAGCTTAATGTTACATATGTTTAAAAAAGTACTAAGTTATGATATAATAAAAGATATTCTAAAAAAATAAAAGTAAAAAAAAATACTTTTCAAAATACAAATCCTGTAACAGTTCTTAGGGTTTGCAGCCAGGTATGTATTACACAGTTAGTAATGGCATATGTATATTTCACATTTTGCACATATTGCACAAAGTTGTGTATTTAGCAGCAAGGGGTGATATTAGGGCTGCACGATATTAAAAAAAAATGACATTGCGATATTTTTTTTTAACTATACCGGATGAAGGATTTTAGTCACGGACGTCTGGATGACTCATCATACCTTAAGTCATGATCTAACATGTCATGATAATGCATGTAGCTTAAAGGGATAGTGGAAATTGAACCCCAAATAGTTTCGTTTTAACTTATATACAAGCATAATTACGTACCAAAACAATCACACCTGATAAAAAAATATAATATGCCTTACGCATGTTAGAAGCACTTTATTGCAGCTTCCCCGAACTTTTTTAGAAACGAAATGATCGAGTCAGCCAAACCGGAAGTGAGGAAAACTCAGGAAGACGAAATGATAACAAACCACGGCGTCTATGCAGAATGAACGTGGAAGGGCAAATATACCAGACAAAGAAGAAGGATTGTACGAGGTATCCAGTGATGATAGCGAGTCAGAAACATCCTCTCGGCTTTCCTGCGAAAATGTAGTTTTAGGAACTGAATCTGAATCCGGTTCAGTAAGCGACGATGGTGAGAATATTGAGCCAGACGATGGACCATTACGTCCTTATTTGTTCGAGCCCGAGGAGATGGAGTTAGTTCACGGCATGGGCAATGGCGAGGATGACCAGGACCAGGCGCCAGATGATGCACCCCTACGCACAAATAATCTTGACTGGTAGGTCCCCAAGCATAGCTCACGCTAGGCGCTATATTATATATTGCAAAAGTTGGCATGCATGCACTGTAGGCCTATGGCTATGCCCGAGGATGACTGCATGTAGGGTACATTTCATAACATACCAGGGTCAGGTTCACATACATTATCTTGTCACATTTATTATTGTATATGTAACAACCTTATGGGCATTAATTACATAAATAAATGTAAATGAATTGTATACTAGCATGATATACAGCTAGAGCCAATCGGTCTTTTGACGTAGTATGATCCTAATCCTAGGCTAGCCAGGCTGCCTGTCAGGTGTAGGCTGTACTCACAGTACTGTTAGTCTATCATGTCTATATGATGACTGTAGTGTACACATTCGACACTGTGTACCGGATTATCGGATGACGAGGCCTCCGGTCGCCTCATCGACAGGCAATAAATGGCGTTGTACACAATGGTACAGGCTAATGATGCATTAAATCAGCCAGAACACATAATAAAATACTCGTGCCTCGTCCAATGTTTGTGCCCGTCTGCCTTTGTTTTCGTCATCACCCGAAGATTCCCGAAGTATTTTGTTTCATTGAGAGGGCGTGGTCGGGAGCAGTAACATTGAAAATAAAATGAAACTAGGCGCATGAAATAAAAAAAATTGTTTATTATGCTTATTTTTAATAAAAATACATAAGTTAAACCCAAAATTCGCAGATTTCCACTATCATCTGTGAATGAAGAAGAGAAGAACCTTTTTGTATCCAAAATAGTTCCAGATGTTGCTTTTCTTTTCGGAAGTAAATCTTCATTCTCGCCGGTATTGCCCTCCTGTGCCTCGATCGTTTTTTACCGGTGTGTTGATGGTCTGCAAACTAGCGGGGCGGGGCCTGCTGTGATCTGATCAAGAAAGATTGTGATTGGTGGTTCTGAGCCTGCATGTCACTTACATGAGAGTTGTCAAGTTTTCCTTTTGTAGCAAGCAGCAAAATAATTGTAACATGACGTGTTTGAGTTAATGTAACTACTTAATATCGCACGTCCTAAAAAAAAATGTATAAAATCGCACATCCCTGCGATGTGAATAGCACGCATATCGCGGTTATCGCCATGACACGATATATCGTTCAGCCCTAGGTGATATCGTCTGTGTTGTGATAGGGGAGGGGGGTCTACAGCTGTGCTGGTGTACAGTCTGATATTTCAGTATAGACCAAATTGAAGACCAACTGACGTTCCCATTCCTAAAAATGCAAATGCAAATAGATACAAGAGAAAATAAATAACAATAAGATGTGTTTTACTAAATGTGTGTGACCTTGGAAAAGAAGAAACTAATATATTTCATATAAAAAATGTAGAAACAATAATACTTTACAAATGCTGTTTAAGCTAAATACAGTAAGCAAAAGCATAATACATTTAATTAAAGTCAACGTTTCAGTTGATCAGTGTGCTAGTCATCTCTATTCGTTTTTGAATAACAGTAATCTGATTACTTGTATATAATGTAATTGAATACAGTTACCTCTCTTAGGTGACAGTGGTGTGAGTAAATGTTGAAGTCGTGTTTTGGACAATGATTTTAAAGGGTTTCTTGGTATCAAAAATATGTAACTCAAAGGTGTTAACGAATTAGAAAAGACAAATAACAAACGGTGATATGAATTCAAAGCACTGTATCATTGGTTCTTGAAACGTACTCTAATCTCCATGTTATCCATTACTGAGTAATGAACACTCAATGTGAGGGTTGGTGGTTAGAGACCCTCCTCCCTCCTCTCTCGGTGAGTTCAGCTGCATCGTGGGGCTTTGAGAGTTCTTGTTTTTTAACCACAAGGTTGCTTTGACCTGACTGAAATCTCCTGCTTCTGAAATCTCATTTGCTCTCCCAAAACCCTCTCTAGCTTCGGCTTCGGCTCATTGCTCTCATCGTTGGTTCAATTTTGAAAGCATATGCGTGGGTGTGTGTGAGTAGGAAAAAGAGAAAAACATGGAGAAAAAAAGAAAAAGTCCATATGCACCGGCTGGAGGGTATTTTAAAAGAGTCCCTTTCCTTCTCTTCGTGATACTCTCATGGTCTGTTGGATCGGTGTTAAATCACAGCAACAGCCTCACCTTAACTACCGTGACTCCCGTAACCTTGGCCATCCTTTCGCCTGTCTCAGAACAAAAGCCACGTCCACAGGGAGCCATTAAGACGCATATAGCTCGGGGACGTTTCCAAAGCACCAGATGGGCAGCGCTTTATCGCAGCTCCGGGGCTGGACAGCAGCCTCACTGAGAGCGAGAAACGAGGCTAAATCTGAGCATCACGTGGGAAATGTTCACGTTCGATGGTGGAGTCGATCAAAGAGAAGGAGACTGCAGGTGGATGCTGATTGGTGCCTGAAGCGAGTTAGATAACTGCGCACTGTAATGTACTGCACATACGTTTACCCAAACGGTTATCATTTATAATTGATGTGAAAATGGTAGGGTTTTCTCAGAGAAAGCTTTATCTATGAACCCTGAAGAAGACTTTCATTTTAGTATCTTTTTCATTGTTGAGTGTTTGAAAACTCAATGTTGTTCTGAAAGGTATCTTATCGGTATACGGACATAACACTGTTTTACATTCTTGTGAAGGCAAATACATAAGTATGAATGCCTCTTTTATAAAATATTATAACATATTTGATCAATATAAACCAATAAAACATTTAATTTGTTTGTTAATTTGTTACCTTACCTGCAAAGTAAACAAAGGTATATGTCATGTTGGATTAAAGCCCTCGGCCACTACAATATCGACTAAGCGCATTATGACACAGTACAGTGGGCACCAAAAAGAGGGCGTGGCCAAAAATGCCCAATTTAAGGCTTAAAAACGGAAATGCAGAAACCAATGGGTGACATCATAGTTGCTATGCACTTCTTATAGACAGTCGATGTTTGATTCGTCACGCAGTGTCTGCTTTTCAATGAAACACTACAAGTGGCTTGAAGATGCGACAGGAGGGATTAAAACCGAGTCCTGAGCATCCGTCAGAGCTGAGGAGGAGTCACCTGTCTCCGCATCGAAACCCTCGCTAACGCTACAGCTGAACCTCCTGGCCACCGAGCAGATAGCAGCACTGTGTGTGTGTGTGTGGTGCGTGCGTGCGTGTGTGTGTGTGTGTATTCCATCGAGTGAATGTTATGTGTTTGCGTCACTATATGTGTGTGTGTGTGTGTGTATGTTTCTCTGGCTGTCTCACAAAGCAGAACCATGGAACTAAATGCCTGTGTGTGCGTGTGCGTGTGTGCGTGTGTGTGTGTGTGTGTGTGTGTGTGTGTGTGTGTAAACCTTGTTAAAGTGACAGACACAGTAAAACAGCCACAGAGGGAATGAGTGGCTGCTGTTGACTTTGTTCCATAGCTTGACAAAAACAACGAGAAGCAGAAATTCAAGTTCACTTCCCAACACCTCAACACTTCCAAAGGTGCGTTACACAAGTGTAGCTGCGCTAAGGTGTGAATACCATAGGTAAAATCCTTGTATTCCCTTCATCGGCAGTTTCTCTTCCACACTCTCACACGTCCTAAGGTCTCTCATGGAAAATGGAACTTAACGTTGATGAGACTGGTTTATTAAATAAAATCAATTAATCATATTTGAGCCACTCTTTAGAAAACTTCACTGTTAATCTGCAGAAAAACAATGCAGTAGTTTAATTATAATAGTTATTAAGGACAAAAGGAATTCCACCAAACAACAAATGTCCCATTATCAATGGAGGTAGAAGAAAATTCAAAGACTACCAAAACGTAATGACGACAAAAAATCGACTGCACATTGAGATGATTGGAAACGTTGACCTTCAGGTGACGCGACAGGGAGTCAGAACTTAGTACACCGAACCCATTGATATACAGTATGCACCACATTTCACAATTCTGTTCAGATATTGCAGTCTGGACCGAAGCAGAGTCACGACTAACAAGCACACACTAACATCACTTTCTGTTAGCATGGCTGAAGGTTTGTCTCCGTCATGTCCACTTGAGCAGAGCTGAGTGGGAGGAATGAGGCTTGAATGCAACAACGCTAATGAACGCCCATAATGAGGTATTAATGCAAACTCTCGTGTTTAATTATTCCAGAGCTTTCTCATTTGTTCCTTCCCTCTTTGGCTTAACGTGTAACTCCACCCCTCTGTTGTTCGGCTCAACTCCAACAGATTGATCGCAAGAAAAAACGCTTTGTTTGAATCGGTTTCCTCTGGGTAAAGTTCTCACATGTACTTTCTACTTCTCTCATGTTGAACTCAAATACCTGTACTTTCTACTTCTCACATGTTGAACTCAAATACCTGTACTTTCTACTTCTTACATGTTGAACTCAAATACCTGTACTTTCTACTTCTCACATGTTGAACACAAATACCTGTACTTTCTACTTTTTACATGTTGAACTCAAATACCTGTACTTTCTACTTCTTACATGTTGAACACAAATACCTGTACTTTCTACTTCTCACATGTTGAACTCAAATACCTGTACTTTCTACTTCTTACATGTTGAACACAAATACCTGTACTTTCTAATTCTTACATGTTGAACTCAAATACCTGTACTTTCTACTTCTTACATGTTGAACCCAAATACCTGTACTTTCTACTTCTCTCATGTTGAACACAAATACATGTACTTTCTACTTCTTACATGTTGAACACAAATACCTGTACTTTCTACTTCTTACATGTTGAACCCAAATACCTGTACTTTCTACTTCTCTCATATTGAACACAAATACCTGTACTTTCTACTTCTCACATGTTGAACATAAATACCTGTACTTTCTACTTCTCTCATGTTGAACACAAATACCTGTACTTTCTACTTCTCTCATGTTGAACCCAAATACCTGTACTTTCGACTTCTCTCATGTTGAACACAAATACCTGTACTTTCTACCTCTCTCATGTTGAACCCAAATACCTGTACTTTCTACTTCTTACATGTTGAACTCAAATACCTGTACTTTCTACTTCTTACATGTTGAACACAAATACCTGTACTTTCTACTTCTTACATGTTGAACTCAAATACCTGTACTTTCTACTTCTTACATGTTGAACTCAAATACCTGTACTTTCTACTTCTTACATGTTGAACCCAAATACCTGTACTTTCTACTTCTCTCATATTGAACACAAATACCTGTACTTTCTACTTCTCACATGTTGAACATAAATACCTGTACTTTCTACTTCTCTCATGTTGAACCCAAATACCTGTACTTTCGGCTTCTCTCATGTTGAACTCAAATACCTGTACTTTTTACTTCTCTCATGTTGAACCCAAATACCTGTACTTTCTACTTCTTACATGTTGAACACAGATACCTGTACTTTCTACTTCTTACACGTTGAACTCAAATACCTGTACTTTGTACTTCTCTCATGTTGAACTCAAATACCTGTACTTTCTACTTCTTACATGTTGAACCCAAATACCTGTACTTTCTACTTCTCTCATGTTGAACACAAATACCTGTACTTTCTACTTCTCTCATGTTGAACCCAAATACCTGTACTTTCTACTTCTTACATGTTGAACTCAAATACCTGAACGTTCTACTTCTCTCATGTTGAACTCAAATACCTGTACTTTCTACTTCTTACATGTTGAACTCAAATACCTGTACTTTCTACTTCTTACATGTTGAACTCAAATACCTGAACGTTCTACTTCTCTCATGTTGAACTCAAATACCTGTACTTTCTACTTCTTACATGTTGAACTCAAATACCTGAACTTTCTACTTCTTATATGTTGAACCCAAATACCTGTACTTTCTACTTCTTACATGTTGAACTCAAATACTTGTACTTTCTACTTCTCTCATGTTCCAAACAGCTGGTTCCTTTAGTCTGAATGTGTGTCTGGTGCGTGATCATTATTCTTTAGAGTCACTGCGTGCCTATTGATTTGAACACGATCCGTGTATCCATCACTTCCTGGTCTTCTCTAAAGAAGAGGGACCAATGGAAACGTTGTCATGTTGCCGTTGTTCACCATGGAAACATTCATTAGCTAACAATGACATTATGGTTCTATTAATATAAAGGGAGGTCAGGTACTCTTTAAAGCAGCTGCTAGCTATGGGTACTTTTTACTGAAGTACACTTCAAAGCCTCTTTACTTTCACTTGAGTAAAGAAGTTTAGTCAGTACTTCTACTTCTACCAGAGTACTTTTAAACACAAGTATCTGTACTTCTACTTGAGTAAAGGATGTGTGTACTTTTGCCATCTATGATCATCAGCAAGTATAACTAAATGTGGAGTAGAGCAATGTTGACTTGTTTTCTCCCGGTGAACAGAGGATATTAGAGTACGTTAGCGTCTGAGTGTACCTGGTAGACGTGGTAGGCGTTGGCAGCGCGGCCCTGCAGGAACACAGAAGGGATCCAAACGTTGATGAGAGCCCGATGAGCCCTGAGTGAAACAAACAACAAACAGTCATCATCATCATCATCATCAAGGCATGCCATCCACTTTCTTAGTGCTAGTGAGGACTCTAGCAGCGGCGTTCTGAATCAGCTGCAGCTTCCTAATAGATGTTTTAGTGAGACCTGTGAAGACACCTTTGCAGTAGTCGAGTCTACTGAAGATAAAAGCATGGACACGTTCTTCTAGACATAATTATGCAGAGAGACCAGATGTTTTACATGGTTTGGAGGTAACCTTTGCAATATGCAAGAGACAAGGTTGGCGGAAGAGTGGGGAAAAGATAGAATGAGGGACAAGGGAGAAAATAAAAATGTTCTTACGTCTCAAAATCGGACAGGCTGGGGTCGTCTGACGTCTGGCTTAAATCACCTGGAACCTGCACAATGAGAAAGGGCGAAAACAAAAAGAGAGACAATCACACATGCTGTCTCAAGCCGGGGGAGGGGCTATACCATTATTTTGCGAATGGTATTTGCCTTTCTAGCTTTTATGAGTTCTTATGTATCTGCCTTTGTGTCTCATGTGTTTTAAGGGATTGCATTCAAGTGCTTTTTATTGTTTTTGTGTGTTTTAGTTTCTGTTAAATGCCATGAACCTGCCGCTAACTACAGATGAAGAGACGATTTGGCTAAATCGAGCGAGTATACACGACGGGCTAAAGTGCTCATGTTAATGAATGTGCATTGTCCCTTTTTGAAAGAAAGAAATACAATGATTACAAAACGGTACAAACTTAAACACAAATAGAACATAAGCACACATACATGCAGTGTTCAATATGCGAGTGATTCCCCACCAGACGATCATAAAGGGGAGCTGGCAACGAAATGTCATGGCTTTTTCATTTTCATCTTTAACATAGTAATAATAATAATAATAATAATAATAATAATAATAATAATATAATAATAGCATAATTAAATGTTCCTTTGATTATTTGACCCGATTGATGCGTATGTCAGTGGAGAATTAAAAAAGCTATTACTATAGAGCTATAGAGATTACAGTTTCATTTGAATTATTCAGCTAAATGCTTTTGTGCTGGTGTTGATGAAGGGCTACTTCCATCGTGTGTGTGTGTGTGTGTGTGTGTGTGTGTGTGTGTGTGTGTGTGTGTGTGTGTGTGTGTGTGTGTGTTTCCAGTAACTCACCGGGCCTCTCAGGTCAATGAGTTCCTGTCTCATCTGGACGATGAGGTGGTCTTTGGACATGAGGGAACGGTACAGGCGTTCATTAAACTCTATCAGCTCACCGTGCATCTCGGCCACCTGCACACACACCACACACACACACACACACACACACACACACACACACACCACACACACACACACACACAGAGCACTTAAATGAATCATGCTGTAGAACATCATTATGAAAAACAGAACTATAAAGAAAACATGTAAACATGTTACGTATAGCTCGGAACATTATGAACACAAATATGTGGTTTTCACACAAAAGGCAGAAGCGCTCCAGGTGACCAGTGTGTGGATGTGATGGATGCTGACAGCAGGACAGATACTGGGAAACCCTGACAGAGAGGGGGGGGGGAGAGGGTGAGGAGGAGGGAGACCAGTTAATATCTGAAACAGTCAGACCCCTGCCAGCCTGATAATCAATTTGCATCAGCGCTAACTAACCTTGACGTGGTGTTATGCACATCTGTGTGTGCTCATGGAAATATGGCTAAGCTTTTGTCTGAGTGTGTGTGTGTGTAAGCATGTCTGCCTAACGATGCTGGACAGTGTGGACAGGTCTCTGTCAGCAGACTGACAGCTGTGACACACAGCTGTTTGGAGGACACCTGCTGTCACAGCCGCTCTGCACAGACCTTCTTACGTTAACCGGTTCACTGCCACACACTGATATGATGGAGGAGGAGGAGGAGGAGGAGGAGGAGGAGGAGGAGGAGGAGGAGGAGGAGGAGGGAGATGTGTGTTTTTTATTTATTTGGAAGCACTTTGTAACTCTGTTTGAAAAGGTAATATATATATCAATATTTAACCAATCAGAGGGTTGTTGGTGTATAGTGTAGCAGACGCTAAAGACCTAATTATTCTAGATCGAAACGTTATAGTTCCCAAATTGGGATTTTTTTGTTTTCACAACAGGCATTACACATGACTGAGAGATATAATAAAATATAATAATCAGTGGAGATACTTAAATGTTGCTTGAACAGACATTGTCTCATTTAACAATGCCTCAATAAACTGTCGCTGAAAGGTTTTGTTTATATTCAACTGAAGGTTTTGAGACCAGCTAACGTGATCACTGCATAAATTAATCTGTCGAATTCAAATAAACAGAAACTAAAAAACATGCGGAGGACTGAGAGAGGATGTTAAATACGCAAACAATACACAACTTGAATATGAGAAACAATTAACTCAATGCTGTGAATCAAATACAGTTTACAACCGGATTGCAGAGATGAGTACCGTACTTTTCGGACTATAAGCCGCGACTTTTTTCCCCATTTTTTTTGTACAGCTAACGGCCACTAGGGAACCTCCTAAATCTATGGGTTTTACAGGTAACATTAACCACCTTTAACTCTACGGGCTCTAGGACCGGTCCGCGCCCGCCACCTCTAAGCGGCGGGCTCCAGCGGGAAAAGCTGGAGGCCGGAAAAGAGTGAGACAGGTAGCGCGCCAAAGTAAAAGTGGAACCGAGAGACAGAACGAGAGCAAGACAGACGGACAGTTTAGCTGCTGCGGCTCATATGCAGGTGCGCTTTATAGTCCGGAAAGAACGGTAGTAATCATACCAAAAATAACGATAATGACCACCATTTCTATATAATAACACTATTTAATGGAGCGTCCTGTAATAAATACTCTCTCTTCATTACCTTCATCAACACAACAGCTGCTGTAGGACGTTTTTACTTTGATTTAGGGTGACTTTACTTCTGAATATTACTGTTTAACTGCAGCTTAGCGATAGTGTATAATGACGTGTGTGTCCTCAGGACGGCTGTTAAATCTCTCCACTGTGAAACACTGCCTGAGCTCTAACGGCAATAACACACCCAAAGCATAAAGTAAATGAAATACAATAAGTCTGGGAGTTTTTGGAAGACCTAAAATCTCTGGCAGCTGATTTCATAGATAACGCTTTTTGATGTACCTTTTGTTTTTGGATGATAAATACTGGAAAAAAACCTCATAAGACTTTCACCTTGAGGACGTCACATCAGAAGAAGTACCGCAGGACCAATTTATTCAAACTGACATCAACCTTTAAGTATCTATGTGACTAAAAAGAGGAAAAACAAAACTACCGAGATGCAAGACAACTGCAAAGAGACCTATAACAAAAAGCTTAAAACAACCACAAAGAAACACAAAGAGACTACAAAGAGACACAAAGCCACTACAAAGAGACACAAAGCGACTACAAAGAGACACAAAGCGACTACAAAGAGACAAAGCGACCACAAAGAGACACAAAGAGACTACAAAGAGACACAAAGAGACTACAAAGCGACTACAAAGAGACACAAAGCGACTACAAAGAGACACAAAGCGACTACAAAGAAACACAAAGCGACCACAAAGAAACACAAAGCGACCACAAAGAAACACAAAGCGAACACAAAGAAACACAAAGCGACTACAAAGAAACACAAAGCGACTACAAAGAGACACAAAGCGACTACAAAGAAACACAAAGTGACACAAAGGGACACAAAGAGACTACAAAGAGACACAAAGAGACTACAAAGAGACACAAAGCGACTACAAAGAAACACAAAGTGACACAAAGGGACACAAAGAGACTACAAAGAGACACAAAGAGACTACAAAGAGACACAAAGCGACTACAAAGAAACACAAAGAGACTACAAAGAGACACAAAGCGACTACAAAGAGACACAAAGCGACTACAAAGAAACACAAAGCGACACAAAGGGACACAAAGAGACTACAAAGAGACACAAAGAGACTACAAAGAGACACAAAGCGACTACAAAGAAACACAAAGCGACTACAAAGAAAAACAAAGCGACCACAAAGCGACTACAAAGAGACACAGAGTGACTACAAAGAGACACAAAGAGACACAGAGTGACTACAAAGAGACACAAAGCGACACAAAGCGACTACAAAGAGACACAAAGCGACTACAAAGAGACACAAAGCGACTACAAAGGGACACAAAGCGACTACAAAGAAACACAAAGTGACACAAAGGGACACAAAGAGACACAAAGAGACTACAAAGAGACACAAAGCGACTACAAAGAAACACAAAGAGACTACAAAGAGACACAAAGCGACTACAAAGAGACACAAAGCGACTACAAAGAAACACAAAGCGACACAAAGGGACACAAAGAGACTACAAAGAGACACAAAGAGACTACAAAGAGACACAAAGCGACTACAAATGGACACAAAGCGACTACAAAGAGACACAAAGCGACCACAAAGCGACTACAAAGAGACACAGAGTGACTACAAAGAGACACAAAGAGACACAGAGTGACTACAAAGAGACACAAAGCGACACAAAGCGACTACAAAGAGACACAAAGCGACTACAAAGAGACACAAAGCGACTAGAAAGGGACACAAAGCGACTACAAAGAAACACAAAGCGACTACAAATGGACACAAAGCGACTACAAATGGACACAAAGCGACTACAAAGAGACACACAAAGCGACTACAAAGGGACACAAAGCGACTACAAATGGACACAAAGCGACTACAAAGAGACACAAAGCGACTACAAAGAGACACAAAGCGACTACAAATGGACACAAAGCGACTACAAAGAGACACAAAGCGACTACAAACAGACACAAAGCGACTACAAAGAGACACACAGTGACTACAAAGAGACACAAAGCGACACAAAGCGACTACAAAGAGACACAGAGTGACTACAAAGAGACACAAAGGGACACAAAGCGACTACAAAGGAACACAAAGCGATTACAAAGGAACACAAAGTGACTACAAAGAGACACAAAGCGACTACAAAGAAACACAAAGCGACTACAAAGAAACACAAAGCGACTACAAAGAGACACAAAGCGACTACAAAGAGACACAATACGAGGTCAAAAGGGACAAAAGTAAGTACAAAAAACAAGACAAAACAAAAAGACGGCAACAGAACAATAAGAGGCTTTACTAAATTAAATCAAGTCTGTGTCATTTTCCACTCAGGAAGTCCTTACATTTATTTTTTTTTAGTTCTTAAACACTCCACGTCATCCCACATCTCTTATTATTTATCCAGCACGACTCTTAAATAGAACATTATAAAAGAGGGAATTAATTTTAAGCGTGAAGAAACCCAATTAATTCTCAGTGAGAGGGAGTTAATCAGTTTGCCATTCTCCGGTGTGGCACGCTTGTGTGTGTGTGTGTGTGTGTGTGTGTGGTGTGTGTATGTGTGGTGGTGTGTGTTGAATTCTACACACAGCATAGTGCTCCATATTAGGCTGTGTGTGCTAGTGTTGCCAATTTGTTTAAACAAGTTCACCCTCTCTGATATTAACGTAGGGTCATACTTGCCAACCTTGAGACCTCAGAAATCGGGAGGATTTCAAAACCACCGCGGGGCGGGGGGGGGACAGTTGATCGCCGGAGCTGTATTAGATTAACATTAACATGCTTATTGTAGTTCTAAGTGCACTGCCTTGCAGCCTGTAGCACCTGAGCATATGTGTGGGCTGGAGGAAAGGAGTGAGCAGAGGGTCGAGTTGAGTCGATTCTTGTTCTGTTTTCTGTGACTTTCAGTTGCGCGCTATTAAAGAGACGCGCTACCATGGAAACCAAACAATGGTGTAGCTGTATTAAAGTCAGAGTGGTAACAGTCCTGAGTAAATCTGATGTCAGAAATCGGGAGAAATATGACCCCGGGAGGAAACCGGGGGAGGGCAATGAAATCGGGAGTCTCGCGCGAAAATCGGGAGGGTTGGCAAGCATGATTAGGGTGCTGAGGAAACTGGCAAAACTCCGCCTATCCTCCCAGGTGCTAATAAACTTCTACCGTTGCACCATCGAGAGCATCCTCTCTACCTGCATATCTGTATGGTACGGTAACTGCACGATCAAGGACAAGAAATCACTGCAGAGGGTGGTGAAGATCGCACAACGCATCATCATCAAGATGCCACTCCCCTCCATAGCCTCAGTCTATGAAAAGCGGTGCCTGCGAAGGGCACGAAACATCATCAGAGACTCTTCCCACCCCAACCATACACTGTTTGTCCCCCTACGTGGCGCCCGCTCTGGGACACGCTACCGCAGCCTCCCGGGTAGAACCAACAGGACTACGCACAGCTTCTTCCCTTCAGCAGTCAGACGGCTGACACTGAACCCCACGCTATCCCATACTGCCTAGTTGTTGTTGTGTGCTGTAGCGCAATTCTGTATTCACTGTATTTATTTATTATTATCTGTGTATTTATTCCTATTTATACATTTCCCATCTATTTACCTTTATTTTTGTATCATTTTTTTTTGGTATATACACTTCTGATAAATGTGTATGTAACTGACTGTTTTGCGATCTGGTTAGACCATCCTTAAATTTCGTTAAACTGTGCTTGCATTTTTGTAATGACAATAAAGTAATCTAATCTAAATCTAATCTAATCTAATCACAGCCAGCGTTCAGCGCTCGTTTGCTCATGCCTGGACCCTTACATGCAATCGGCCGATGAATATCTGCAGGATATCTGCTTTTTAGCCGCCGCAGAAATCAAAACAAACAAAGCTAAATAAACGAGGAAAAGAGAGATCAGAGCGGTATGAATTTGTTGTGGAGACAGCTGAAGGTGCAGCTTCGGGGGAACCGTCAGAACGAGTTAGGTGGAGTATAACGGCTCATTTAAACCACAAAGACACACAAAAAACACAAAGGTAACAAACGACTGACTTTAAAAAGGGATCCACATATCATGTCAGACAAATAATAACAGGCGAGAGGGATGATTTCATTCCTTACAGGAAAAGTGCATTGAAGGCTGCGCGGGCGTGTGTGTGTGTATGTGTGTGTGTGTGTGTGTGTGTGTGCGCGTCAAACTCTTATTTCCTGACACTCACAACCTGAACAGGAACTTGTTAGTCCTGAAGGCGATGGACTAGCTTACAATATCCGTCAAGCCGCTGCGGTTTCAAGTTGAAAAGCCTTCAGGGTGAAACCATAAAAACATCCCAATGAACCTGACAGCGAAACTCAGGCTGACAGGACGATGGAGTCTGCTTTGGGAAACAGTGGGTCTCCACTAGTACTGTAAGACGTGGAGCTCCAAACAGCGTCCCACTGTTACTGATCTGAAGTGAACAGAATATGGTGAACATTTTTAAATCAGCAACATGTTTACACGTTCCCTTTTGCACACCTGTTGAGCTCATGGAAATGGTAGTAAATAGTAAATGGACGGCATTTAAGTAGCGCTTGTTTCAGTCTTTACGACCCCTCAAAGCACTTAAAGTTGTATCCATTAACGCACATTCACACAGAGGCAACCTTACAAATCGTCACCTGCTTCTCAGGAGTGATCACACAGACACACTCATCATCAACGGCCATGGGAGCAAAACATCGATATTGTTCGAAGGCCAAACCAGATAAGCCAATGAGATGCTTCCATTGATTTATTGCAGAAATATTCTCTGTGGCACAAACACATATTTATGAAGATGATACGCTTTGTTCCACAGGATTATCTCCACATATTGAAACCACCTTTAAGATTTTGAAGCATACATGCAATCGCCACAAGTAGAATCTCCAGCAATGTGCTTCACTGACCAATATTTTCCTCACGTTTTTTTCATTTATTCTACAGAAAGATCGTAAGGAAAGTCTGCGTCAGTGTGGCAGCGGGGTGTGGTTAGGGCGCCGGCTGCTGGAGGGAAGGGAGTGGCTCGACCGGAGGCCAGACAGCTGATCGGAATCAGGTAATCAGTGCCGGAGTAAAGGCATGTCGTAACCTGGTTCTGGTTCTGGGCTGTTTTGCAGTAGGCGGGATCCTGGAAGGTCGCCAAAGGACCTGTGAAGGTTCCCACACGGGCAACGTTGGAGACCCGTGTATACTTTGTTTGGAGCTAATAAACGCCTGTGATCAACCAACCTGCTCTTTCCGTCCCTGTGTGAGCGGAGAGGCTCAGTCAGATTCTTTAGGCGTCCTTAAATTACAGAATTGGTCAAACCTCTGTTCTTAAAATGACGAACCCCATAGTCTTTAAGGACAGTTTGATGCCTAGATTTCGTAAGCTAAGAAAAATACTGTAACCCTTTTTCCACTTCTCCGTTCATAACTCTCTTTTAATGGCCATTTCTCTTCTTAAATGTAGTTGTCTACAGTGTGAAAGATCCGACCCCACATGATAAATAATGACACATTGTATGAACGTATAGTATGCTCTGCAGTAGACTTCGCTTTCTATCGTAGTTACACTAAGTAATAAAGACACATTGGTATTGTTTATTTCATGTGCCAATAAAAAACAAATAGAAAGGCACATTTTATTATGTTGAACCAACAGAACAAATCATATATTGAAGAAAGATAAAAATGTCCCCCACACAACACCAGCTGCATCGCAAAGAGGATTCCATGTTTTATATATGGCTGCAAAAACAAGTGTGTACCCGATATGACAGCAGAGCAGCGAAGCAAATAGTTGTTTTCTATCAGACGCTTACTGTGGCCTGCAGGGTTTAGTTTGATGCAACTGTCGCACTGCTGGAGCCATCTCCGCTAACAGCCAAGTGATGCTGACCACACACACACACACACACACACACACACACACACACACACACACACACACACACACACACACACACACACACACACACACACACACACACACACACACACACACACACACACACCACACACACACACACACACACACACACACACACACACACACACACACACACACACACACACACACACACACATCTCACCTGCACACACAACGCCTCGCACTCCTCCTCTGCCATCTTTACAGAATCTCTTTGTGCCTCTTCCTCTCGGTTTATGATCTGATATAAGCTGCACCAAACTCAAATGGCCTGGATAGAAAGGCTAAGGAAACCCTGGCTCGGTTGAGCCCCTCTAAAAAAAGGAGTTATTACAACGGACCCAAAACCCAGTAACCTTATTTAGACTGGAAATATAATGCAGAGGAGAAATGAGGTCAGGAGAAGGGGGAGAATATGAAAACACGTTGGACGAGGAAATTGAAGGTTACAGACAGAAAATATGTGTGTGTCTTTTGTATTCGCTGCTATGGTGATAAGCCAAGAGAAATGCATGAACTCAACAAGGGCATGGTTCTGTGATTAAAGAACAAAACACACGCAGCAACAGGAAGAGGAACTAATGTACAGTTTGAGAAACACATCACTTATATTCTCCCAAACACTCTCCTTCTTCCTCCCAAACGAAGCAGAGGTCCATCTCACTCAATTGTCCCTCCAGGCTCCCTTACGGCGAGATGGCGTTGATGAGTTTTAAAAAAAAATGGATTTATTCTTCTCGTTTCACGCCTAAATTCAACAAGTCTGGTATGGAATAATCTGCAAGTTCAAAATTAGACCTCACTTTTCTTTAGATGTCAGTTTTTTTATGATGAAAAATGCCTTTTAAAAATGAACTACCTTTTTATTTAACATGCAAGTCAACTCGTGTGGTCTTTTGCTTTTTACCTGCATTGTAGCGTTGCAGCTGTAACGCAGTAAATAGTCTTTAATAAAAGATTTCTGATACTGCGACAGACTATGTAAGGCTTATTTTTAGGCTTTCCCAAATATTTTTGTCACTGCATCCTGGTAAAATAAAAATATAATGTAGCCTATAATGTTTGTGTTTTTGACATTAGCGCTGCTACGCAGCCACCTGTGCCCTGTACTACGAAGCCAGTTCAACAGACCCTGGATATGTTTGAGTTATCTTAACTAACCCGTAACAAACGAGATCTCGCTAAGCGGTCATACGACGCTGGTTATCAACTCGGTAAATCAAGCCAGGGTTTCTCTCTCCAGCTGAAAGCGTTCACGTGAAAGGGGCGGGGTTAGCTACATTTGACCAATCACAAACAGGGTCAAGTCAGAGCCGTATCTGGGACAAGTGTACTGACAGCGCAGCGTCATACTTCATTAATGAAAAGTAAACTAATATTAGACAAATATGTATTTATATTTTAAACATTTAAATATTTAAACGTCCATGACTTAAACATATAATCCAGGACACAAGCCACAGAGTTGCACCTGCAAAGTGAATACAACAACTGGTTAAAAAATAAACTACCTAGTGTTTGAAAGCATACAACAGTTTTATGATATCACTGCCCCATCTAAACACGAGTGGATCTGCCTTTAATTACATTTGAGTTGAGTGTTTCGTCAACCAAATGTGTTGCTTAAAATAATACTTGCATACAGTAGCCTATGTGACAATGTAAGTGTTGCACGGCCAGATGCGGCTCGAGAAGCTGACTCAGATAAGGAAATATGGCTCTGATTGGTCAGCAGGCGGTGCTTTCACTGAGTTGATGTCTTTTCTATAGACGCCGGAGGCGGCCAGCGTTAGGTTAAAAAAGTGATTTAGCCTTCCCAAACATGAGCCTCACGCGCCGCCTATGCTCTTGTCTTGATTTGTTAAAATGAAAATAAACAGTTATGGCTGGATTCATTTAGAAATTATGAAATAACTGTTAACCATGAGATGTCCTTGAGCATAGTCATTGATTAGCATAGATACAAACGTTTTTAATGATCTCCCCACGATACATTTTTAGATATTGTTGCTGGTATCTAAAAGTTAAGAAACCGAGAAAGTGTATTAAAAAAGAAGGGATGACATGCAGAATGAATCCCACGAGCTTCGTTAGCATCAATATTACTGTTATAGTGAAATGCGTTTTCATCAATGAACCCACCAATGAAAGAAATGGCACAAAGCTGCAAAATCCCAGATGAAATGATAAACCTTTTCCTTCAGTCTTACATATCAATCTATCATTCTGCTTCCACATGCTCCCCTCAACGCAGTCCAAACCGAATTTTATTCTTTCTGATGAAAAATACTTCTTCAAAATGTAATCCAGCGGTTTGTCTCCTTTCCAATTCAACTGCAGTGTTTCCCAAAAGACCGCATGTGGTATCATGTTCTGTGGTGTTTCATAAAGACTAATGGCAGGTGGTTGTTAGTGCTAGTATTACAACTGAGACCTTTTCATAGTGGGCAGGGCAGAGGCGCGGGAAGGTCTTTTGAGTGGGGGTGCTGAGGTGCTGGACTCCAGTGAACACTATTACGGGGCACTATAGGGCACGCACAAAAGCACTCCCCACACGCAGACACACAGTACACCCGCGACTGTTACAATGAAGGCTCGATCATCAGCTCACGGCATAAAGGCAGGGGTAAAGTGCTTTTTTTGCCAGTGTGGAGCGGACCTCACCTCCTCTAGGGGGGTCCTCACCTCCTCTAGGGGGGTCCTCACCTCCTCTAGGGGAGTCCGAGGCATGCTCCCCCGGGAAGATTTTTATTAAATATTGAAGTTAAAAGCATCAATCTGGTGCACTTTGAGCGCAACATGAAGAGATCTATGGATACCTCTCTCAACACCCATTTGAAACAGAACTGTACACAGATGTACTTTTTCTTTATGGATATTTTACAAATCACTCCTTTCAAACTGTATTCTTGTTTTACTGCCATAGGCCTATAGTATTTCATAACTGTTTTTCCTTTATTCTCTTATTTGTTTTATAACGATAATGATCATATGAAAGTGTGCCGCGGAAATAATCTTTTGAATAATTTGTGACCAAACCGTTTGAAACCCACTGAGATAACTTAGACTAAAGTTAACTATCTAAACACTCAGAGTCCTTTAGCTCACCTGAGCCTCTCCGTTAGTGCAGCTAGCTAACCAGATGCTAACAACATGCTCTCTCTCTCTCTCTCTCCCTCCCTCTCTCACACACGCTAAATGTGCTATGTCCGCGCGCACGCGCACACGCGCACGCACACACACACACACACACACACACACACACACACACACACACACACACACACACACACACACACACACACACACACACACACACACACACACACACACACACACACACACACACACACACACACACACACACACACACACACACACACACACACACACACACACACACACACACACACACACACACACACACACGAGCTTGAATGACACAAGCACACTTTTATTGGTGTCTTCTTGCCTCTGTTGCATTCACTGGACACGGGAAATTACAGTCCTGCCATCCTCTCTAGTGTCATGATGAGGTTCACGTAAAGCACGGTTTGTGTATTATATTATTGAGGTAGAATTGTCCGGGGCTACAGAATTGTAGCTAACAATGTGGAATTTATTGGCTACATATTACACAGATTATGCACAGCAGGAGCAGCAATAACCGTCAAACAATAATTCAGACAGGGGAGCTCCGCACCCCCTGCCCGCTTAACTTAAAGGAACGTCTTTTTTCATTCCTGGCAGACGGCCAGTCGCAGGGCATCAACAGTTCATTTTAACATTTTAAAGGTCCCCTATTATGCAAAATCCACTTTTTCATGTCTCTTCTACATCAACATGTGTCCCTCTTCTTCATGTCTCTTCTTCATCAACATGTGTCCCCTCTTCTTCATGTCTCTTCTTCATCAACATGTGTCCCCTCTTCTTCATGTCTCTTCTACATCAACATGTGTCCCCTCTTCTTCATGTCTCTTCTACATCAGCATGTGTCCCCTCTTCTTCGTGTCTCTTCTACATCAACATGTGTCCCCTCTTCTTCATGTCTCTATTACATCAACATGTGTCCCCTCTTCTTCATGTCTCTTCTACATCAACATGTGTCCCCTCTTCTTCATGTCTCTTCTACATCAGCATGTGTCCCCTCTTCTTCGTGTCTCTTCTACATCAACATGTGTCCCCTCTTCTTCATGTCTCTATTACATCAACATGTGTCCCCTCTTTCTTCATGTCTCTTCTACATCAACATGTGTCCCCTCTTCTTCATGTCTCTTCTACATCAACATGTGTCCCCTCTTCTTCATGTCTCTTCTACATCAACATGTGTCCCCTCTTCTTCATGTCTCTTCTACATCAACATGTGTTCCCTCTTCTCCATGTCTCTTCTACATCAACATGTGTCCCCTCTTCTTCATGTCTCTTCTACATCAACATGTGTCCCCTCTTCTTCATGTCTCTTCTACATCAGCATGTGTCCCCTCTGTGGAAAGAGACTCTGAAAGTTTCAGGAACAAAGATTCTCTCTCTTTTTGATCCATTTCTATAAAAACCTGTCTGAAAATGAGCTGATCAGATTTTGGCCACTTAGTGATGTCATAACGATGTGTTGGCTTGTGTAACCATTAGCCAATCAGCTAAGGGCTCCTTATTTTCATCTAAAGTAACAGACAGAGAATCAGCACTTTGGAAACAGAGGGGATTATGGGTAATGCTGCAATGATCTGTTTGGTGTTTCAGCCAATCAGAGACATGTTGTTTTATATATCCGACACCTATAATACGTCGATGAAAGACAGTATATCAGCGGACCTTTAAACTGGGCGAAACGTCACCCGGAAAAACAGCCAATTCTGAGCGGCTGTGTAAATCTAAAAGTAGCGCGTCTCTATCCGTGCGTTTCTGACTCACTTCAACACAGCTGCTGCAGGAAGACGCACGGCTGAGAGACGGAAAACAAGATAGATAAAAGAGGGTGAGAAAGGCCCGATATAGACATCACAAGCTGTGCTGTCCACTCTGCACCGAGGTGAAAAAAGAGATACAAAGAGAGATGAGTTAGGACGTGTGAGAGCGCATGAGAGCGGCAGATGGACCAATAGAGAAAGACAGAAATGGTTTATAAAAAGAGGCTAAATCTGGAGCTCTTTGTCACTGCTGCACCACCGAGAGCTCCACCAGCGCGTGGATCACACATGTTTCTTTGGGGGAGCAGTAATATCACTTTGAAAGGCAGCAGCGATGACAATGTTAAAGTAGAGTCTGTCAGCTTTAATTCCGGGGTGCTGTCATCACACCCGGATGAACAGTGAGGAACTAAAGCCCTCTCTTAGTGCATGTTCTGCCGGGCTGCGGGTGCCAGAAGTGTTGGGACGGATTAAGATTAGGTTTACATTCGGAAAGTAGTCCCTTTCAGCATCAGGCGTCTGCATTTTAATATACACTGACAGGACTTTGCTCGTGTGAAGATAGCGTGTGAAATGACAGTCAGCTAGCTATGGATAAATGGTAGCACATGTTTTCACTTATTTGTGAATGAACCTGCTTCCATGATGCCGAACGATCAGGAATAGGTTAGTTGAACAGTCCTGTCTTATCAGAGCTAACATTTCTATTGGTTCTGCCGTGGTTTACATGCTTTAATGTTCAAACAATACTGTCTGCTTGAATACTTAAATCACCCACGCTCCATTTAGGCACCTGTCTCTTGAACACGCTCTCCAAAAAGTCTGGTCTGATTATCTTGAGAAAATACATTTGGCGCACCTTCGCAAAAGGTTGATCAAAATCCACGGGCAAGTGTGCGCACAGGGAACTTTTCCAAACACTAAACAAGGAGCACATCACTAAATCAATATATCAGTGTGTGGGCTTAGACAAAATATTCAAAAAAACAACAACAATTAAAAAAACCTGTTGCTCAACTTTAGAATATAATTAAATACAATACAAATACAAATACAGCAACGAATGTAAAGAAAAATATTTATATAAACAAAATAAATAGAGCAAAACATCCACATTGTACTAAAAGATACTGTATAACAACAATTCATATGTAAAAATGTCTATATTACATTGTATACAGTGTATTATCTACTGTAGTATTTTCCCTCTGTGAGCCCTGGATGATATGCTTGGTTGGCCAATGTTACCCAAAATACAGTTTGAAAATACAAACCGAAAGAATATGTAAACAAAGCAGTAAAACTGAATGAAATACATAATCAATAAGTTCTACGCTGCTCAATGTTGGAGCATGTTATCCGGTATGTAGACGTCAAGGTGTAAGTGAGTTAAGTGGAGACATTATTTATGGGATAAGAGGCCCACAGTGAAGACCATAGGCGCGTTCACACCGGAGTACTTTTCCCCGTACTTTTTCCATTTAGTTCCGTTAGTACCCTTTATTTTGCGTTCACACCAAAAAGGGTACTTAGTGCAGGGAACTTTTACCCCCATTTGTAGTGCCTGCTGAGAGGTGGTACTCTCCTGGGGGAAACAAGTACCAATTTCTATTGGCTGGGCGGATTGCAAACCACGGCCCGTAAAACTCTGAAAAGTTTTGTGAAGCCGCCATTGTATTTGCTGGCATTAGCATTATTAGTATTAGCATTAGCCCCGCGCAGAAACGCAGAGAGACTAACTTATGGCAACACAAAAGAAAACATGGGAGCGGTGGAGATCAGGAGGTGTCGGCGCTCTGGCGATTTACTCGGAAGGCTTCAGTCGAAGCTGCTGGGACTCCCAGCAGCTTCGACTGAAGCCAGTCCCCAACTCCGGGGACTTCCGGCCCGTATACGCCGTGAAGCTGTTTGCGGCAAAAGAAAGAAGAAAGTCCGGCAGAGGCAGTTTTGTCAACAAAGAAATTGCGATAACCTTAGTGTATTTAGCTAGCTAACTATAGCTAACATAATTTAGCGGCCAGGCTGAATGAAATGAATAATGTATAAGCTCTACGCTGCAATGCAAGAAGAATGCTGCTTTTGTATTCAACATTTCCTGTTTACAGCTTTAGCCTCAATGTTGAAGTATGTTATCAAGTTAAACACGAGTAAGCTGGAAGCATTATTGATGTGAAAATACAGGGAAGGCTTTGTCACATAGTGTGTTTCCAAGAAGAGCTTCCTCTGTCCCAGTGGCTGCTCAGGCCTTAAAGAAAAGACTTTGCTTATCAAGTATGCATCGTGACCGGGAGACATTAAAAAGCCAGCCAGAGAAAGAGTCAACAGATCTAGCGTTAGCTTAATCAGCCAACGAGCTAGAGCTGATCAAATCTACTGCAAGTTACACATTTAACACTGCTGGGCTAGAAACAGGCAGGTGCCCTTTTCTGAACTCAAGGACTTATTCATTTCAAAATTACAACACGTTTTGTGTGGGAAAATTGTCTGATTTACAGCGATCCAAAGTTGTGGGGCTTATAGCAAACGGACAGCAAAACAAACAAGAAAGTAAGTTGTTACCTTGTTGTGAACACACTTTTAAACCTTGCATACTGCCGGGAGTTGATCCCTGCTGGGCTCAATACAGAAAGTGGATGATGTCTTTAATATACATACACATTTTTAAAGCTATATACCCGGAACATTAAGATGTAATGATGGGGTGATGATTCTACTCTAGTGTGGGTCTTTTAGATTCATCCACATGCCCACACATTACATTTAGCTGACGCTTTTATCCAAAGCGACTTACAATAAGTGCGTTCGACCAACAAAATACAAACTTGAAGAAAACAGAATCATATAAGTACATCAAGCTTCATGGAGCAAAAACATTTCAAGTGCTACTCAACTGGCTTTAGGTAAGCCAGCCCTTTATTAGTACACATTTGACCTGAAACAGAGTCCTATCAAATCATTATATTTACTTACAATAATTCAAGTGAAAAGATCATTTGATAAGGCCTAAAAAGTCTATTGTGCTCACTTCAAACAGATTCACCTGCTTCAACCTGAGAGGAGTAGCATGCATTATGCAGTATTGTGTCTTTTTAAGGGTCACTTGTATTACACAGCGAAGACGACGGGCATCATACAGGCATATCGCGAATATTCTTTTTTTTAACAGCATCTACTCTCCGAACAGCGGAGACTCGGAGTTGCTGGCTTGTAATTGTTGTTCGTGTTCTTGATGTTGTTTATGGTTAATTAATGAGCTGGTGCATCAAAGGGAGAATCCCTGATCCCACTGGAGGTTTCGACCCATATCTCTCCTCCAGAAGCTCCCTCTACTTATCAATACAACACGGCAGATATAAAAATACACCATGGGAAAACAAAACAAAAAAGATCTGCAGTAATTTGAACTGCACAGTTACAAGACTTCTAATAGAGTTGTTTGTTTAATGGATGCCAGTCTGCTGCATCTGGGTTAGGATGATCCAGCCTTTAAGGAACAGAAGACTCAGTTTACAGCACTAATGTTCAAGAGCAAGGACCTGCCTTTTAAATGTAAACAAGAGGTGCTTCCTAATGACTCACATGATGCCTCTTCACAGGTTTGATAGGATTGTTTTACAACAGCCTTTTAGAAACCCCATTAGTGCATGTCTTCCAGATTGTTTTATTGTTGAAACATGAAAGCAATGCAACAGAGCCAAATGGACCAATAACAAACCAGTATAGTTTGCTCATTGATGTTATCTCATAAAGCAATTCTGTTGGATCGTTGCCGTAATTGTCTATAGAATGTGTTTGTACTACAGTAACAGGTATCTATATCTCTATCTATGTCCAACCTTCGAATAGAAAAAGTACCTAATAACACCTTTGAAGTCATAGTTCCTACAGTACTTGTGAACTCGAGTCAAAGTGGTCATTATTTGCACTATGTTAATGAAAAAACATCAACTGGACAAAAGTGTAATTGCCTGAATTTATTAAAAAAATTAAACACATTATTACTTTGTATAACCTGTTAATTTATGTCAAAAAGTTATTAGGTAGCTGGTAACAATTAACAATTTAAACAATTGTGAAGTGCCTGAGGAGAGTTTACCTTTATCTCTGTTTCATAGATTTACAGAGCTGAAAATCCTTCTCTAGGATTCCCTCTTTCATTATCTCCAGCTTCACTTCGGCTGCTCTTGTTATTTTAGAAAGGTATTCTAACAGCTGAAAGACAGTCACAATATATCTATGACACCCTTAATTGTCCATATACGGCTTTGTTGAACACTCCATTCTGATTGGTCAATTTGGACATTCCACAGGTTGTTTATTTTTCGCTAGACAACAGCCTGCTGCTAAGGAGAACAGACCATTGCTAAAGAGAACAGACCGTTGCTAAGTAGAACAGACTGTTGCTAAGTAGAACAGACTGTTGCTAAGGAGAAAAGATTGTTGCTAAGTAAGTAGACCAGACCGTTGCTAAGGAGAACATACTGTTGCTAAGGAGAACAAACTATTGCTAAAGAGAACAGACCGTTGCTAAAGAGAACAGACTATTGCTAAGGAGAACAGCAAGTTGCTAAGGAGAACAGACCGTTGCTAAGTAGAACAGACTGTTTCTAAAGAGAAAAGACTGTTGCTCAGGAGAACAGACCATTACTAAGAGAGCAGACCGTTGCAAAGGAGAACAGACTGTTGCCAAGAAGAACAGACCATTGCTAAAGAGAGCAGACCATTGCTAAGGAGAACAGACCGTTACTAAGAGAGCAGAGAGTTGCTAAGGAGAACAGACTGTTGCTAAGGAGAACAGACCATTGCTAAGGAGAAAAGACCATTGCTAAGGAGAGCAGACTGTTGCTAAGGAAAACAGACCATTGCTACAGAGAATAGAGCGTTGCTGAAGAGAACAGACTAGTGCTAAAGAGAGCAGACCGTTGCTAAGGAGAATAGCCCATTGCTAAGGAGGATCAAGGGACTACGTGCATTCATATCAGTCCGCAGAAAGAAGTCCGGTCAATTTAAAGTCAGCTGTGGTCAACAAACATTAGTTTTCTCCATCAGAAAATAATGTGGAATATTTTTTAAACGGGGATAACAAAGGGCACACAATAATAATAACTACCAAATGCCAAATCCATGCCGTTATCATTTTTAGTTTCATAATTGAATTTACATTTAATTAAAAACGGTCACATGCTGGTGAGTGTGAGTGATCTTCAGGTTCAGTGAGGTGTTTCTGTGCTGTATCTTCAGCAGCTTGTATGCATTGTTCAGGCGATGTTACATCACTTCCTGCCCACCTCCTTCACTGGAGCTACAGATCAGTGTCACGCATTTCTGCAGAAATCTCGGTGGACATGTAAACTGGATTATGTAATTTGTTTTTATTACTCACAGAGAATGAAGAGCAACACGCAATAAAGCTGAAGATTAAAATGCTTACGCCTTCATCCCCTCGAATTGTCTTTCTTCCCCTCTTTGTTTTTATCCCCGTCAGCCTTTCACTCATTAACACTTTTTATGATTTCATGTCTCTCCTTTCATTTTTCAGGCCTTTTGGGACACATTTCAACTGGCCTCTTACTGTGACAGCTTTTAAAACCCACTTAGACCAGACAACCAGGAAGATTAAAGTGGACCTATCATGCTATATTGGAAAAATATATTGTAGGGCCATACCTATACCAAACATGTCTGTGAAGTTTTTTGCTTAAGATACCAAACCCCCATTGCAGCCATGCCTCATTCTGCTCAAACCCCTCTCTTGCAGCCCTGTTAGAGAAACGCGGATTTTGGGTCGTTAGCTTAAAAGAAAAGGAGGAGGCGGAGCTAATGCCTGATCAGAATTCTACCGGAGAAAAAGTTAAATTCTGCTGTGATAAAACGCCATCCTGTTCTAAACCACATCAAGGATTATCTCTGAAACAGTCTGGAGCTCAAAAGCTTTTTCTCTTGCGGGTTTATCACAAGGTGAGTTCTTTTTTTATTTCCTGCTTTTTAAACATGTGCTCTCCAGGACAGGTTAGCTCTGAGTGTTAGCGAGGCTCGCTAATGTAAACAAAGACCAGATTACGTTCAAAACACGTCAGGCATTGTTTCTGATAGCAACTTTCTGTGGGTCCACCGCCGATTTGACGTCAGATCGGCAGCAAATCTGTATCCGCTCGTTGTACCCCCGTTTTTAAAAGAGTTGGGTGCGGAGTAAAAGAGAAAGGGTTTTATTTTCTGACGCTGTGTGAGTTCCCTGACACACCAGGGACACATGTGTATGTATAAAAGACATAAAAAAGTGCATTTTGCATGATAGGTCCCCTTTAAGTTGAGAATACCCACTCATCCAGACACTCGCACATCTGGTGAATCTGGTGAAGCGTACCGTACGCCAGACATTACACAGGGTGAGAATACAAATACAAAATAAGGGAAACTGATTAACTAAAAACTCAGATCATGACACGCTTAACGAAAAGCCAAAGTCACGGCCGGTGTCAAAGGGATTACTGACTGTTCATTTAGATCTCTTTTCCAAAAACTATTTACTGCCCTGTGCACAGCCGAGCAGAAAACACGACCAGAAGAGGAGGAAAAGAGCATCGAGCACCTTGGGATTTTTCTCAAATATCAACAAAGTCAAAGTCAATAAGTTGCATTAGCATCGTCGTATTGAAGCTGAACTAGGTCACAGTGTTTCCCAGGTTGATTATGGCGGAGCTCTGTCCAATATCTATTTGTGTCTGGCAGGCCTCTACGTGTCCAACGAGATTCGATGTGACATTTTCAAAAATCAATAACTTGGTGAGTCGGATATTTGTCTCAGAGGCGAGACAGCTGCTCATGTAAATCTGTGAATCTTCACATCTGGACCGTCAGTGGTGCTGCTGACACTGAAGGCTTGCAGACATATGCAGAATATTAAGGCAACTCCCAGATGGGTGGAAAAATTAGTGGTGGACAAGTATAACAACATGCTGTCTCTCATGTTGCAAGACATATCTGTTCTGTTTTTATAAGGTCCCTTAGGGAGGGAAATGACCCAGAAGAAGTGGCAAGCTGCTCAAGTTCTCTAAATAATAGGAAAGGGGCTTCAATGCTTCCTTTATTATCTCATTTAGCAGAGGATATACTTTACCGTGCTTTACCAAAGGAAAGGAGATCATTCCGTCCCACATTTCCCTGCTGATGCATTACATTACATTACATGTCATTTGTTAGATGCTTTTATCCAAAGTGACGTACATACTCAGCACTGTGGACAATCCCCACAGGAGCAATTTGGGGTGACGTGTCTCAGGGACACAACGACATGCTGACTGCAGTGGGACTCAAACTTGCTACCCCGTGATTCGAAATCCAGCACACTCTCCACTGAGCCACAGCCACCCTGATGGAATATTTAAAGTGGAACAACATTTGTCCGTTCACAAAAAAAAACGATCATGACCGACAAGCCAAGATCCTTTGAGTGCTTATTTAGCATTTTTATTCTAGTGAAATATCTTGCTAAAAGCGCTTACATGCTAATGACTGTTATACAATCATCAAATAAAGTCAGCATTTCACAGTTTTTACGAAGTTAGATGGTGTTTCTTGAGCTATGTTTCTTAATTAAACATGTTTGAATGTCCATATGCACAGTGAGAGACGTTTAGGCCAAACAAGTTATGGGAAAGTGGTTAGAAAAACAGAAAGGACCTCGTTTTGGGGGCAATTCCGCCTTAAAACGGTTCCCTCTTCCGTGTGGTTTAGCCGAGCCATTTTACAATATTTCGGCGATAAAACTTGTTACATATCAGGGATGAGAAAATCCTTCGTCCTGCATCACAGGCAGATTTAATTCATCAGACAGTGACTCTGTGAGAACCCAATGGAGAATGACAAAGAAAATGGAAAAATGAATAAGTAAGCACCATTCAAAATGCACCACACATACATGCGCATACATAAGTGAAAGCAAATTAAACTTAAACTAAATTAATAAGAAAGGGGGGAACCACGAATGTGTTTTGTTTTTTTTCCTACGTACGTGTATATATGTGTATGTGTATATGTGGGTATACATATGTGAGTATATTATGGGTACATGTATTATTGTTATTATTCTTTTCCTTATCTATTAATTTTCTTTTAATATTATCTTTTACATTACTTTATTTGTACCTATATATGTATCTATTTATTTACTTTACTTTACTAGCTAGGACCGGGAGGGGGGGGGAGAAAGGGAAAAATATTGACTGTATAAATGTAAACTCATTGTGCCTGACTCAATACAAACTAAATAATAAAAAATAAAAAAATTAAAATTGAAAACAAAGTTTGGCACACTGGAATTATTTCTTAATAATGTTAAACCTACTTTCTCATTGGACGGTTCCCACGGGACACCTCCTATTGTCCGTCCGTCCGTCAGTCATGCAGAACGTCCAGTTATAAAAGGTCTTCATCGTGCAATGCAACCACAGTAAAACCTGCTCTGAGAACTTCTCTAGTTGCTGATCAGAGGTTTGAATCTGCAACTGCCCTTCACGGCCCTCAACAGACCAAAACACCTTCTTTCTTCTAATGTGTTGTTTTGTGCTAATTGAGGTATTTCTCAAGCTCCAGGTGGCTCACTGACATCAATAAATCGTTACTACAGACACATGAAATGACTGCAAACAAACAACATTGTTTTCCTCGACATCATTTCTTGCATCGTGGATCAGAGGCTGAGGGTTTAAGTACTCAATGGCATTGTTCACAACTAACCCAAAGAGATGCAAGCAGTGAAATGCAGATGGAAAGATATATCCTTTTCAGTAATCAGGCCGAATAAAACATTGAAAACCTTCTGGGCGTTCCACTAGCTGTTTTCTCCTGCTTCAAATCTGTATGCGAACACATCATCCAACTTCAAGCAACAAAGTGAGTTAAAACATTTCCCAATATGATGATATGTTCATTTAAGTGCTGTGAGTGCACTTAAAAACTGCCAAATATTCACAACCCTCAAGAACTTTTACTTTTTCCAAACGAATACACAACAAAGCGTTACACAAAAAGGCATCGCTCACCTCTATGAGTTTGCGCTCGTAGCTGGCGGCCAGCTCCTCGATGTCCTCCATGGATTTATTCTGCGGGGCGGGGGCCTGCTCTTCACTCGACTGCAACACACACAGAGCTGCCGACGCACAAAGACAAAAGAGACAGCCCGTTTACTCAGACGTAGATACTGTGACAAGTTGATGGCACACACAGCGGGGGACAACTCTTCTGACAACCAATTATAACACAGCATTTCTGCCAATTAAGCACATTGTGCTTTCCTCTGTAGCGCCATGTGTAACCGCCGTGCGAGGCTTTCGTTCCAGAGGAAAACAATGCACAGGTAGCTGCAGATCTATATAATAAACACATTACCAGCCGAGGCAAGAGCCAGGGATTTCCGTTTTATTGAATTATTGTCACACACGAAGAAGAAGAAGAAGAAGAAGAAGAAGAGAGAAGAGAGAAGAAGAAGAAGAAGAAGAAGAAAGAAGAAGAAGAAGAAGAAGAAGAAGAAGAAGAAGAAGAAGAAGAAGAAGAAGAAGAAGAAGAAGAAGAAGAAGAAGAAGAAGAAGAAGAAGAAGAAGAAGAAGAAGAACTCTGGCAGTCAGAACGACACAAATACAAACACTATTCCTTTTATTAGAAAACTACCTTGTCAAAATGATACACTCCCCTATTCGTTGCTTATTGTTTCTTTGCACTCCTGCAGGGCAAAGCTCCACTTCTGAGGCCGTGAACATGAACTAATCAGGTTCCCACACCAGTCGGAGTTATCTGTCTTTGTGGTGCTTGGGAAACTGCTCTCTTCCAGCGTGCCGCAACACCGAGAGCGGGGGTGGGCAACTCGGATGGTGGTGGGGGCGGCATAATGTATGTACTGGTGGAATGAGCTCCCCGGAAACGGACATCTTCCGGCGCAGACTGAAAACTCATCTCTTTCGACTCCACTTCGAGCGAGGGAATTACGAACAAAAGCACTTATATACTAATAAAGGACTGGCTTCTCTGAAGCCAGTTGAGTAGCACTTGAAATGCTTGGCTCTTTGAAACCTGATGTACTTTATGATTCTGTTTTCTTCAAGGTTGTGTCTTCCTGGTCGAATGCACTTATTGTAAGTCGCTTTGGATAAGCGTCATCGAAATGCAATGTAATGTAATGTATGTACTGGCCACCAGGGGGCCGCAGATTCACTTGGAACACACACACACACACACATTCCATGTATTGTATGTAATTATTAACAAATTAAGTCTGACATCTTCATTGACATTTTACAATCTTTCAGGGAACATCCTCTAAGCTCACTAAACAAATATCAGTTCACAGAAATGTTATTTAATTTCAAGTGGCATGTTTGTGTTGAACAGGTTATTTAACAGTGGAATGAAACTCGCACTCTGCTGTTCCTCAGCGCCGCTCCCCCTCCCTCCCGCTGGAATTCTGAATGAAAAGCGTAGTAATCATAGATAACACGGCAGGGTCCGTGACAGTTTGCCACCGATTATTTTGCGGTATTTGGCTGCCGAACGAACGGTATTTTTTGAATGAATTACGTTGGGGTTTTTTTGCCCAATCACTGACCTGGACACACACACTGAGGCTGGAGACGGGAAGCGAGAGGAGAAGTAAAGTAGAGACAGAAATCCAGCGTGACCAAAGGCTGCACAGAGCTCAGATAAAAGGGTGACGATGGCAACTCAGGGAAGAGTTCTGGAATACAGCTGGACTCTGATTAAATGAAAGTGAAACGCAAGCAACTGTGAGAAAGACGGAGCCAGCAGGTATCGATAGAGGAGGCTCAGTGTAGCTCCACACAGACGGGACAGCAGGTATCGATAGAGGAGGCTCAGTGTAGCTCCACACAGACGGGACAGCAGGTATCGATAGAGGAGGCTCAGTGTAGCTCCACACAGACGGGACAGCAGGTATCGATAGAGGAGGCTCAGTGTAGCTCCACACAGACGGGACAGCAGGTATCGATAGAGGAGGCTCAGTGTAGCTCCACACAGACGGGACAGCAGGTATCGATAGAGGAGGCTCAGTGTAGCTCCACACAGACGGGACAGCAGGTATCGATAGAGGAGGCTCAGTGTAGCTCCACACAGACGGGACAGCAGGTATCGATAGAGGAGGCTCAGTGTAGCTCCACACAGACGGGACAGCAGGTATCGATAGAGGAGGCTCAGTGTAGCTCCACACAGACGGGACAGCAGGTATCGATAGAGGAGGCTCAGTGTAGCTCCACACAGACGGGACAGCAGGTATCGATAGAGGAGGCTCAGTGTAGCTCCACACAGACGGGACAGCAGGTATCGATAGAGGAGGCTCAGTGTAGCTCCACACAGACGGGACAGCAGGTATCGATAGAGGAGGCTCAGTGTAGCTCCACACAGACGGGACAGCAGGTATCGATAGAGGAGGCTCAGTGTAGCTCCACACAGACGGGACAGCAGGTATCGATAGAGGAGGCTCAGTGTAGCTCCACACAGACGGGACAGCAGGTATCGATAGAGGAGGCTCAGTGTAGCTCCACACAGACGGGACAGCAGGTATCGATAGAGGAGGCTCAGTGTAGCTCCACACAGACGGGACAGCAGGTATCGATAGAGGAGGCTCAGTGTAGCCCCACACAGACGGGACAGCAGGTATCGATAGAGGAGGCTCAGTGTAGCTCCACACAGACGGGACAGCAGGTATCGATAGAGGAGGCTCAGTGTAGCTCCACACAGACGGGACAGCAGGGCGAAAGGAATCAATAGCAGGCACAGGTAGCGAAATAAGAGCACTGTGGGATAAAGTCAGCCAATGGACTGAGGAAACACACACACACACACACACAAAATGCACTCTTCAGTATATATGCACTCTCAGATTGATAGATGTGCTTCCTGGAGAGACTTTGTGCACGTTCATAGCATGTGAATTCACTTTGAAATACACCCGAAATAAATAACATACCCAAATAAGTTCAGTTCTTTGATCGTACGAGAAAAAGCTGAATATCTTCGCATTCAGCTTTTTTATTTGACTGATTGAAAATAATGCTACACAAACGTCCGTATGTATACAAAATCCAGACAAGATTTTGATCAGAAACTTAAAGGTTACAGACACAAAAACTTCACACACATATAGAAGATTGTACATAGACTCTCATACACTCTCTCTCACACACACACACACATACCATGCATACATCACTTCAGGGGACCTTACATTGACTTACATGCATTTCCTGGAGACTTATCCTAACCATAACCAACACATGCCTAACCCTAACCCTTAACCTAACCAAGTCTTCACCCTAAAATTAATGATTCCCCTCATGGGGACCTCCATTTTGTCCCCATAAGGGAGGCGAGTCCCCACACGTGACTATGTAAACAGATTTAGGTCCCCACACACACACACGCCTTATCTTGGCTCCGGCAAAGGGGAACAGGAGCACAGCTTATCTCCAGCCCACCAATAGTATCCTACTGTAAACCTCAGTCAGGAGCCTAATAGCCTAGAAACCCCACACACACACACACACACACACACACACACACACACACACACACACACACACACACACACACACACACACACACACACACACACACACACACACACACACACACACACACACACACACACACACACACACACACACACACACACACACACACACACACACACACACACACACACACACACACACACACACACACACACACACACACTTTGCAGTGAGATATGCCTCCACACAGGTAGGTCTCTTTAGGTATGTCTCTAGGAACTAAGTGAAGGTACATCCTGTCTGTAATCTGCTCTACTAATTCCTAACGTGGGTGAAAGCCTTCATAAAAAGACACGTTGTTGTTTTTGCGCTCAGAAGAGCGAAAACACCAAAGAGTTAACGGAACAATAGAGAAGATATTTACTGACCTTGTCAGAAAAGAAGGCTTACTTAGTCTGATTGATTGTTATTATATTAAGAAAATCATAATATTGACAAAGATTTGAATTAAAAGTCCATAAAAGTAACACTCGTAATCTGCTCAAAGTGTATTCTAATCGCTAACTTTCCGGCTGTCATTGTGTTCACAGTTCATGAGTTGCTCTGTGTTGTGATTATTATGCACTGAATATTATATGAAATACCATTAAATGTGTCACTTAGTCACGGGTCGTCAGTTGATGTGTGTGTGTGTGTGTGTCTCTGTCTGTCTGTCTGTCTGTCTGTCTGTCTGTCTGTGTGTGTGTGTGTCTGTGTGTGTCATTCCTCAGTCTGTGTCCCCCTGAGTGTGTTTTCTCCAGAGACACCTCTCTAATGATCACAGTGTGCGAGATAATGAGCCACTTTAGTGGAGAAGTCCACTGAGACTCTCACACTCACTCACACACACACACACACACACACACACCATATATTCCCACACGGATGGGAATTTCCTAAAAATTGGCCTAAATGTTCAAATGTTTCCATCCTGAAAACATCACAGATGTATTCTTCCTTTCCCGTCTGATCAACGTTCTACCCTCGCGTCACGTTGATATCACGGATAAACGCAGGGCTCGCAATTAACGATGTCCCGGGGACCATAACAATTCCTACTGGGACACGAATCTATTTTGTCTGGGACTATTTCGGGACAGTGAAAGTAAACTTCAAAATGGGTGTTATTTGCAAAGTCATTGGGCTGTCAAATCATAGATTGCATTCTACGTCATCCACTCTGCTGCTGACTGCTGCTAGACTCGCGCTAATGCAACGGTCACGACTTTAAAAACAGAAGAAAGAAATGCTGAGGTGGTTTAATAAACAGCCCCCTGTTGCAACCCCCAATTCTGCTGACTCCCGAAACGAAAACATCCCAAGTCCTGGTCACGATGCACCGTCTTCCACTGTGGTAAATTAGTTGTCTTAAGTGCCAATGTTAGCTAACTAACGCTAGCAACTGAAGTGTGAGACAATGCATACAAACGTCCTAAAATGCGGTGTCATGTTCTTTTGAAGTTTGTGAAAATGATGTGAAATACAGTTGATCAGAATAAGAGGTGTAGCCGATCATTTTTGTATTTTCTTCGTCAGCCAGTCAGTGACCAGGCTAGAATCTTTAGCTGCAAAAACGTAAGGCCTTTAGCTAATCATTTAGCTTTTCATCTTTTTTTAGTGTTTTACTTTTTTTAGGTCAAGAACGTCAGTCAGATTGGGTGACGATTAGAAAGGGGGTCGCAAGGTAATTTTAGTTTGTCAATCAACTCTGGTATGAGAATAATGTGTCATGTTAAGAGAGAGTAATGTTCCAGTTGTTTTTGTGCCTGGGGGGGGGGTGAGTGAGTGAGAGCAAGATGATTGACATTCATGAATGAAGATAGAAGATCAATTTATATTCCTATAGTACGACTGACGACTTGTAATTAGAACTGAAAACAGATACATGTATTAAACTGTATTATGGGACTTCTGTTTTTTTATTTTCATTCATACCACTTTTATTGCCAGACAGAGGGTTCCGATCGTAAAACAGAGACCATACAGCCATACCGTATTGAATTGAAAAATACAAATCAGAATTCTTCAATGTTGACATGACAATGATAAATGAGTCTGGATATTGAGAAACAATAGAAATAACATGTCTTAAAACAACTCTCTTCCCTTCTACTCTCGGAGAGGCAACAGATCAGACTAATATTCATATGTTTAAAAGAATACGTATTTTAAACTTACATGGTGGACCAGAGTCTATGGTGTGATGATTAAGTGACAAACAAGTATCAAATTATATGTATTCTGCATAAATGGGGGGGGGCGACGATACAAATTTAAATTTGGGACACTGCTGGTTCTATCCGGGACAATACAAAGTAGAATTCGGGACAGTTGTGGGACACTGAGGAAAAAAGTTAATTTCGAGCCCTGGATAAACGGTTCATTTGTTATTCCTAACAATGTTTTATACCACAAATTATCTATTAAGGTTTTTTGAATTAGGCAATAAAGGTCTGCTTGATCTGTTTACGGAATACGTTCAATACCATGATTCATCAGGTAAACCGAGACAACACTTTCATTAAATCAACTCTGAATTCTTCCATAAGTTGTGATTTCTTCTCCAGTCGGGATCAAAGCGATCTGGAGTTTATTCTCCCTTTCTCTCCTGGAGAGAAAACAGTATTGACGGCAGTGAGAAGGTTTTTCTTGAAAGGCTGAACGCCAACTCGTATGGATTGCCAAAGCCTACGCCTGGAACAGAAAAATATCAAATATTGGCGTGATGTTTTACGCTTAACCATTTTAATGAGCAAAATGGAGTTTGTTGACATTTAAAATGTTGGTTTTACTCAAGATGTAGAAATAGATGAAACCATCACACTCTTACTTACAGGAGGGACATTAAGGGTGTTGGGGACAGTGAGGGAGAGACATAAGAGATATTAAATAAAGCACACGTTCATCATATTACAGTTAAATAAGTACACACACAAGGTAGCTTAGATAGGGTGCTGTACTTTAAGAATGAAGTGGAACAAGCAGCATGTAAACAAGGCATTGCACGTGTCAGAAATCAAATGAACATTTATGCATAATAACGGTACAAAAATAACAAAACAGTAAATGATAAAGTATTTAAGTATCAACCAGTAGTACCGTACCTTTCGGACTATAAGCCGCGACTTTTTCCCCCATTTTTTTGTACAGCTAACGGCCACTAGGGAACCTCCTAAATCTATGGATTCTACAGGTAACATTAACCACCTTTAACGCTATGGGCTCTAGGACCGGTCCGCGCCCGCCACCTTTAAGCGGCGGGCTCCAGCAGGAAAAGCGAGAGGGGTCTGCCTGCAGACCTCCACTCTCAGGACACCTCCACTGTCAGTACAGGAAGTGCACGCTAAGAATTCCAAAATAAAATCACCACTATCAGTACAGTGCCACTTTCCAAACAGGAAATGCATGCAAATACAAAATAAAATCGGATCGTGACACTTATTATATACATATGTATATATTAGTGCTGTCAAAATGATCGCGTTAACGGCGGTAATTCATTTTTTGAATGAATTGCGTTAAAATATTTAACGCATTTAACTGATTGATAGGTGTGTGGGCTGTCTTTCATTTTGATATGCAGAAAAATGTTATAATAAACATAGATTCTGTATGTTAAATGGATATATCCGCCTTCTTTCATTTATCTTTCCATTCCCAACAATATACATAAATAAATGGCATATTTTGGACATAGTTCGAATGGTGATTAATCATGATTAATTAATTTTGAAGCTGTGATTAATCTGATTAAAAATTGTAATCGTTTGACAGCCCTAATATATATATCTATAGATATATAGATATATACGGACACCTTGTATTGTAGTTACTATCAGTACAGCCGCAGCGCCACTTTCCGAACAGGAAATAGCACTGACACTTATTATCTATATAGATATATATATTTATGTATAAATACGACATCTTGTATTTTAGTTACACCCGCTAGACAACAGTGGAAGGTTCAAGAAACAACCGTGTTTGCCGGGTGCACCGCGGCGGAGGTGGGGAGGTTCCAGCTGGGAACCTCCACCCCGCTGTGGGACCCCTGGACGGTGCGTCTTGGTCAAGCTTCATATCGGCCGGCGCGGAGGCCCTCCGACAGTGGGTCGTGTTGGCCATTCGATCAGTGAGAGGAGAGGAGAAAAATGCAACAAAAAATTTCAAAATCCGTTAATATATGGATGACTGTGGGGCTGGACACAGGCCGTGGGGGGACACCCTAGACCGGGCACTGTCCCCGGTAGAAACCAGGTGAAATAACCAAAAAAATAATAAAACCGGGGAAAAGTGGAAAAAAGTGTCCGAAAATAGGCACTCGTGAGGCGGGCAGAGTCCCCTGTCAACTCCCGTTACATTCCTCCATGGTGTCATCTGAGCGAAACACTTTTACGAGAACCAGGCTGGGGGGGTCAAAAGAGCTTGACCAAGGCCGACCCAAAGTGCACGGTGGTCGGACTCATCACCTCCGTGATGAGTCTCCATCGTGATTTGAAAACTTCCATCAAACGAGTCCTTCAGTGGGCAGGAAAAAAACACGTCAGAATCGTCACTTCCTGTACTGACAGTGGAGGTGTCCTGAGAGTGGAGGTCTGCAGGCAGGGTCCCATGGGAAAAGCTGGAGGCCGGAAAAGAGTGAGACAGGTAGCACGCCAAAGTGAAAGTGGAACCGAGAGACAGAACGAGAGCAAGACAGACGGACAGTTTAGCTGCTGCGGCTCATATGCAGGTGCGCTTTATAGTCCGGAAAGTACGGTAGATAGTAAACGTAGTTATTGCAGGGAGTTATTTTAAAAGTGTTGTTCTGTAGTAAGTGCTGCTAAAATAATAACTAAATAAATAGTATATTTACACGAGTGCTGTACTTAAGAACAGTACAACCTCCCCGTGGCCGTAAAGACCCCTAAGAAGACGGTCCAGAAAGTGCACCACAGAAGGGACATTTACAAGGGGACGGTGAGGGTGGGACGTAAAAGGTATTCAAGAAAGAAGCAAGCACACGTTTACGGTCCCAATATGTTTCAAATTAACAAAATGTGCTTTTTCTTGTAACGAACAAACCGCTAAAACATCAACAAGGGACTCTCCTCTGCCAGTTCATCAGGTCTTTGTCCAATCCTCCTACGCTTCTCCTTCCTCCTTTCCTTTCTTCCAACACTGATAATGATCTAAAGTCCACACAGCTGATCCTCCTCGGACACAGCAGACCCTCACAGGCCGGATACAGACTCAAGTTGAGTGAGATGGGTTTAAAGAGGCACAAAGGCAACAATGTTCATCAATACTGGAAATACGATGAACAAATCTTTACCGTTTGAGAGAGTTTCACAGCTGGTAATTGGGGCTTCCTATCAATCCTCCACAGTTCTGTTGCTGCTACTTGCAGTAGGGACGCAGACTGATATCGGCATGTCAGCGCTATTGGAAGATAAGGGATTTCAAATTAAATATCGGACAGAAGAACATTTCCAGAGGGCAGGAGGGGGGTGCAGGAGGGGGGGGGGCAGAGGCTGAGAGATGTGAGCGGTGCTGCTCCGTCCGTTAGCAGGAGGAAACGTGGCGGTGAATATATTTTGAAATGCAAGTGTTTATTATTTCTGAATCTGCTGGTAGGCTTTGAGGAAACACTGTAGCAGTTTTAGTTTGGAGTAGATAAGATGAGACAGACTTTAACGATCCCAATTGTATCGACTTTTGTCATTTCATTAATGCCACATCAAAAGAAACGTGATGTGTGGGGCCGAGAGCGTCCATTAGCAGAGGAGACCCTGAACGCACCGCGGCCTGAGAACAGACATCCTGTTAAATAAAACATGTGCCTCCGCGGCATCTCCTGCAGCGGAGGCTCACGCCCACGGCTCACTGTGGAATCCGGGCTCTTCTGAATCTCCTCGTCCGTATCTGATCCGCTTATGAAATCGCTGCGAGCTCCCGGTTCCCGTGCTTTGTTCTTTTTGTGCCCCGAACTTCCACCCAACGTGTCCTCGTTTCCTCCGCTGTGAAGTACTGACTTCTTTTTATCCTTTGTTGCTTTGACTCGCAACCTTCATTCATCCTCTTCCTTCATACCTACTCTGATACTTCCTCCCTCCTTACCCACCCCCCCCCCTCCTCACCCACCCCCCCCCCTCCTCATTGTCTCCCTCTCATCTCTCCTATTAATTATTTTTGTTCACTCTTATCAATCTTTCAGTGCCATTCAATTGAACTTGGCAGCACTCTCTCTGCACTGTGGAGTCCCTCGCCGCTAATCAAGCAAAGTGTGAAGGCCAGCAACTTTACAGCTGGAATATCAATGAACACATGCATAAAAACATGTTTCTCACACACACACACACACACACATGCAGATCAAAGCAAATTGAGGTTCAAGATCCAAAATCACGAGGGAAGAAAAATGGCTTGCTACGCTAACAAAAGCATGCATTCCCTTCATTTTTTCGAACACACACACACACCCACACACCCACCCACACACACACAGAGTTAATCACGCAGTCAGGCTGTACTCTGTTGATGGGATGGCGAGGGAACAGGCGGCTGACTGAGTTAATTAACGAGTGCTAATCAAAAGCAATCTTCTTTCATTTTCTAATCGTTCATAGCTCATTCCTGGCGTTCCCCTTCTTCAGATTACAGACGCCTTTGTGCATCGGCTCGTGTGTGTGTGTGTGTGTGTGTGTGTGTGTGTGTGTGTGTGTGTGTGTGCATGTAAATGGTCTGCAAAGGCAAACATCCCTAAGTTTCTCTTTAAGTAAAAATATTTCCTTTGCTCGTTCTTCCACCTCTGCACACATGGGCGGCAGGGCGTGTTGAAACCACTCTCCTCCTGGCTCTGATGGCTCCAATCAGGAGGAGCTCGGTGCTGGCCTGCTGATCACAGCTGAGAACCACACACACACACACACACACACACACACACACACACACACACACACACACACACACACACACACACACACACACACACACACACACACACACACACACACACACACACACACACACACACACACACACACACACACACACACACACACACACACACACACACACACACACACACACCACACACACACACACACACACACACACACACACACACACACACACACACACACACACACACACACACACACACACACACACACACACACACACACACACACACACACACACACACACACACACACACACACACACAGCCCTCTGAAGATGTCGGAGGAGGCATGAACGACATGAAGACACCGGGGAAACACGTGTGAAGAATACCAAGAAATGTGAACAAATTAAAGAATTAAGGATAAAGTTTTGGACTTCAAATTTTAAATGTACATTTGAAAGCTGCGCAGCGTTTTCATTTGTCCATATTTATTCCTTTTTAAACCCGCTAATTTTGCACAGCTGCAGATAGATATGAGAATTAGATTCTAGTGGTGGTTGTGTATGACTCCTTGTGAGATTCAAACTGAAGATTTCCAATAACTCCAAAGCGTTGAAAAGTCAAAAATACTTTTTCAAAGATTAATGTTTTCATATCTAATGAAAAAGTATTCATAGTGTTTGATCCGAATTGATGATTTCCAATAAGCGTTGGACAGTCGCCAACTAAAATATATATTTTTTAAAAAGATTGAATAATTTTCCAAAAGCCTTAACATCTTTGTATCTATTGAGATATTATGTTGTGGCATTTAGCATTTCAAAGACTTGTTCCTGTGGTTCAAAGACCTCTCGTTACACAAAAATGAGCAATGGCGAGATATGTTAATAAAATTAAGTTAAAAAACAATTGTTTTAGGGTGCTGTGGCAGCTCAGTGGGCAGCCCAGGGGTGCGTCTCACTTCGGTTATTTTTCATGTCCTCGCTCTTCGGGCTCGGTCTCAGCGGAAGTTGATTTGTCTACGCCATCTTGAGTAGCGTCCCAGTGGCCTTATTTCTGCCGGAGGATCGAGGAGTGATAACGGAGGAGCGATAATCGAGGAACTATCAGACCATCCTCCGGTGAAATCCTCAGACACTCGCCCCGCCCCCTTACTGCGTATCGCTCACTGATTGGACGATGCAGCGCATGCACTGATCTGGCTGCTGTCAGACGATCAGCTGTGCGGTCGTCATCACAAACAGACGTCGCTTCACGTGACGCTCCGGAGGAAACGACGTCCCATTGCTCTTAAAACTAATTTCCCCGCTTCTCGTGGTTTCCTTGCGTCCCTCCATGCTTCCTTGGTGGGAGGGACTAGTCGCAGGGAAACGACGCAAGTGAAGGACGCAAGGAATCCATTTAACTGAAGTGAGATGCAGCCCATGTGTGAGTCTTCTTAGCAAGGGTCCAGGGGTTCGAATCCCACACACACACACACACACACACACACACACACACACACACACACACACACACACACACACACACACACACACACACACACACACACACACACACACACACACACACACACACACACACACACACACACACACACACACACACACACACACACACACACACACACACACACACACACACACTTGAAGAGTGCTCTCGGTGCTCTGTTCTTGGAAGTGTGCGCCACCCATCAGGATCAAACCACCGCTCTCAGCCCCAAAGAAAAGGTGAAAAGTGGTTGAAAGCATTCGTCTCCCTCCCCCACCACACACAGGGTCAAATCATGTCCCAGCGCTTTGAATAGAAAATCTAAAAAGCATTTTCTTCCTGGAAATGTCATGATGTTGACTTGATGTCTATCTTTGACTGTAGCTGGAGCCCCTCTCAAACACAATGTCTCTTGGCGCCAGAGCACCAGCTGATGGCCGAGATATGAAGGTGTGAAATCAGCCGCGGGCAGATGGTCAGGAATACTAATGGACAAACATTTCCTATTTACCAGAAATTAATAGTAACAAGACGAGATTAAAAGATGAATCATGCAGAGAATAAAACACTGACGGCATTTGTTACTTCATCAGAATGAGTTGATGATAACTTGGGCACAGGAGTGTTGGAGTGTGTTCACAAAAACCTATATAACACACTACAGGAAAAAGCTAAAGAGCATAATAATACCCAAATGCTGGTGGGAAAAGTCATTTAAATTCATTATTCACTTACATTTACTGCATAACATGTGTATGTGTATGTGAGATAAAGTCAATTCAAAGTGAGTGATATACATGTTTGCATTATAAAAGTGTGTGTGTGTGTGTGTGTGTGTGTGTGTGTGTGTGTGTGTGTGTGTGTGTGTGTGTGTGTACATGTGCGTGTGTGTGTGTGTGTGTGTGTGTCCATATGCATCACTGAAACACATGCTTGTAACTGTTCTTATGATCCTAACAGCGACACATGCTCAGTGTAATCCAGTTTCTGTCCTTACTCTGATTATGTGAATTCAAGCTTAAGCCTTTCCTATAAATATGTATTAAATCAAGCCACTGCGCATAATCCGAATATTGATCCTCTTCCTCCACCGACATGAGCGCCATCGCGTGTCTTTGGCAGCGCTCAGCGCAGCAGCTGGACTCTGTAACCTCGCAGAGAGTTTATGTAACGCCGAGAGGTGCGAGGGCCGAACTGAAGGCTGAGCACTTCAGATCGGAGCAGATGATGAAATGAAACTTTAATAATCCCTGTGGGGAAACTGGGTCGCAGCCGAAGGGAAGACAAGAAGGGAGAACATGGAGATAAAACTATAATTACAACCAGAAAACTGTATCGAGGGTAAAGCACGGGATTACATGTAACGGGATTACGCTATCAGGAGTGGGGATGGGTATCGTCTGAAATGTATCGATCCGAGTCCGGTTCTGCTTATCGATTCCGGTTCTTATCGATACCCCGTTTCGATTCCAAAATTGTAAAAGAAAGAGGTCAAACGTTTAGATGACAAAAATATCTTTATTCTTTTACGCTTTAACCGACATTTTTGCAAATAAAAAATATACATGCAATACAAATGTATTGCACAATAGCTGTGCTTTATTATAACTGAGCTATGCCTGTGGCCAGCTATTAACAGGCATTACACTGTGCCTTGTCTTTTTCTTTCTTAGTGTAGTGGAGCCTCACTTCAGAGCGTTTACCGCGACCCATCTTTGGTGTTATGAAGTGACTGAGCTCGTGAACCGTCTACGGGAGGGCGGGGGAGCCTCGCTGCGGGGCAACTGTGGACCTCTGTCGCCTGTCAGCGCAACTTACATGATGCCGTTTAAAAAAAATAAGGGCGGTGCCGGCCGGCCGCCAGCGAACCGAGCCGGCCGTCAGCGAATGGCCCGCTGGCGACCGGCCGTTCAGTGATTCTCCAGAACACACAGATGGCCAGTCCGCCTAACCTGTATTCCACTGGGTCACCGCGGCGCAGACGGACCCGGTGGAATACAGGGTCTACCGCGTTTAGGAACCGTTAAGCAGAACCGAAATTGTGTATTTTGTACGGGTACCCGGCTTTTTCTTATCGGTTCTCATCTGGAACCAAGATCCGGTTCCCAACCCTAATCAGGAGACACAAAGACGTACCTGTATTCCCGTGCAGTTACTGAAGAAAGAGACAGATTTCTGGACGCTAGTAGGATTACAATGTTACTAAACAAATAGGAAAGGGCATGTAATGTGTGTTGTGTGGGTTTCTGATATTATTATTATTATTTCAATATGATCTAAATTCAAAAGGGCCACATATGTTATTGATATCTGCCCAAAAGTGATATTTGTTTAGAAGACAAAAAGTCAAAACTTCCCATGTGGTCCTAATCCTCTTCTGTACAACAATCATACAAGTGGTGGTAACTAAACATCAAAGAGGAAATACTGAAAAGTCAAACTTTTTCATTCAAGATTCAACCGATTAAAGATTAAAATACATATATATATATATTGTGTGTGCATGTAATTGATCTGCAAAGACTCAAATCATAAAGTTCCCTCTCACACAATGAGCATAACAGAGGAAAGAAACACTGTGGGGGGGTTGGTCATTAAATCTGGTTTCAAAGTCTCCCCCTTGAGCACAGCATGCCCTTTTCAACAAACAGGTAACAGTTAGTAACGCGGCATTAAGAGATTATCGCTTCTTATCCTGGCACAAAGTCGGGGTAGAATGTATTTTATCTGCGTGCATTAAGACGATTTATGTCCCGCTAACGCTTTGCCTCATTTGTTTTGTTGCCTTTCTACCTTCTGTCAGAGTATCCTAAAGCGCCCGTCTCTGCACACTGAAGGGGGGGAGGGGCATGTGATCAGGTGTGGGGGAGAAAACCTAATTATTCCTGTGATCAAAGCAATTATTGGAGGGATAAAAAAAAAGAGAGGCTCTGACCTAAAAACGTCTCCGCGGGAAAAGCTCCACAGCTCAATCTGCTGCAACAGGAATGGAGTGAGTGGAGCTCGCCTGTGTGCGACGCATTTAGCGGGATAATGCAAAACGTGAAGCGCTGTACTTAAATTCACCAATTGATTACAAAGTGGCTCACAACATGTGCCATTTGAAGTGGTTTAAAAAGTACATTTAGTTATGCATGAAGTATTATCAGCACATAAACGTGTGCATTAACTTCCCGCGCAGCAGACATTCTCCCGGTGTTGCTAGCGAAGGGGGAATCTTCAGCTTTCACACGTACAGTAAGTCGTTTGTTATTCATACAGAGTACACCTCATGCATATTAACGTCCTTACTCCGCGGTGAGGGAGATATACTCTGCAGTGTTACACAGGTGCCGTTTCAAGTTTCAGGAGTTTTGTTCCGGTTGGATTGATGTATTAGGTCATTGTCTTGTACAAAAACAATCCACAGATATTCATTTAAATACCTCCCACACACAGGAGTGTTCTCCACTCGATTTGACACCAGGTTGGAGAGGAGGGAGAAAAACCTAAATGTTTGGGTTTCAACCAAGCGGCAAACTCTGGGGAACAGCCGGGAAGCCAATACGGAAGTGCCACACACTGCAGTTCATACATGGGCCACTAGGGACTGGCTGCAGAAAGACGCAATTTCCATAGACCCCCATGTTAAAATGCCCAACTTTACAGCAGAAAAAAACATGTTTCTACCCCTGGATGCAATCAATATTATTATCGATATAGTTAGATTCCACCTTCATGATTATGAATCTGTGAGTGAATTGTTTTCTAACACAACCCTTTTATTTATATTAGGTCTTAAAGTTTTTGCATTAATTAGGGCGTGGTCACGTTGATGGACACGTACATGCCTCACTGTCAGCTAACAGATACTTGTCCACTCTGCTAGGCTACAACCATAGAGGCTACAACGTTAGTTAGTCATAGTACTGTACTTGACCCTTTAGCTTTAGCCGTGTTCGTGGTGATTGTGCCTTTTAGGGAATATTGTTACAAATACCAGACAATTAAAATGTCGTGCTGTGCGCCTGAATGTACTAACAGAACTTCCAAGAAGTCTAAAATGATAATATTATACATGTTAACCCCGTTCGCAGGTGTTTGTGTGCTTGGTAGCTTAGCTTGTTACGTATTAGCCAGCTAAGGACGTAACCCTTTATACATGTGTATATATATATATTAGGGCTGTCAAACGATTACAATTTTTAATGAGATAAATCACAGCTTAAAAATTAATTAATCATGATTAATCACCATTTGAACTATGTCTAAAATATGCCATTCATTTATGTATATTGTTGTGGGAATGGAAAGATAAATGAAAGAAGGTGGATATATCCATTTAACATACAGTATCTATGTTTATTATAAAAAATGTCTGCATGTCAAAATGAAAGACAACCCACACACCTATCAATCATCAAACCGTGGGGTCTTATTTCATTATGTGTTGATTTCTATCAACGGGGAGTACTTCGGGAAAGTCGACAGAGGGGGGGGGGCTAGTGGAGTACTTCGTGACCACAGAGTGTGAACGTTGTGATCAGCTGTTTTAGCGCAGTTCTCCAGTGAAGGGGGGGGGTCTCCCTCCGCAGCCGGTTGGCGTAGTGTTGGCACAGTTCCGTTGTACAGACCGACGTTAACAGCAGCCCTGTCTGTGCACACGGAGACCGACTCTGTCGTCCGGTGATCGAACCGCCTTCTGGAAAAGCTTCACAGTACGTCGGTACGCAAATGCGCTTTGTGACACCAGTGATGGTACGCATTTCAGATTACGCACATAACCTGCGTACCAGTTATGTGCACCCCTGTACCAGAGCCATATTATTACTATTATATGGCTCTGCCCTGAACTACAGCAAGAGTATTCTCCGTCGGGACTTCCTGCAACAACACCACGCCGTTATCAAAGATGTTCTATTGAGAAGTCGATCACTACGTGACAAAAGTTTTCAAAACCGTGGCTACTGAAATCAGTCTTACTAACTGCTGTCTGGGCAATTTACTCCGCGCGAGTTGGCAGACTTTATTTTTGCTTACTTTAACATCATTTCTCATGGTGGGGCTAAGCCATTTCTTGGTATGGGTGTAGCCGACCCCAGCCATACCCTGGCGCTGCCACTGGTGGCACGTATGGGGTGGGCCATTCTGCACATGCGTTAAATATTTTTAACGCAATTAATTCAAAAAATTAATTGCCGCCGTTAACGCGATAATTTTGACAGCACTAATATATATACAGTTTAGTTTATGATTCAGCCTTGGGTAAGACTTTTATAGTCTAAGGCTATGACGCCCATAATGCTAAACGGGAGCAAATGTTAATAGGGGACCGAATTATCCCAGTGGTGGCCGCCGGATTTAACGGAGCCGCAGGGGGCTAGCTCCAGCCGGCGTCCCGGAGCTAGCCCACTGCGGTTAGGTCCGGGCGGTGGAGTCCGTCTTTTCTCAACTTGTGAATGACAAGCATTAAGAATAACAAAATATAGCTAATTCTCTGGCAGATTGTCTCATTTGTTTATGAATGTAACGTTTATATAGGGGAACTACACTGTTAGCAGTAACGTGGTATGCATGTATTTCATGTTAGCTTAGCTTCTTAGCCTGAGCTAGCTCTGTTTACTTCCAGTTCGGAGGCAGCAGGTCCCGCCTCGGCTCCACCTCTTTGCCCTTATTTGGAGCAGGCGGGATTAGACTCCGACGTCCCAGTCGAGCCGTTAGTGGCCGACTCCGCCTACTAAGGGCTTCACAGAATCCCATCGGTGACGTCACGGACACTACGTCCATTTATATATACAGTCTATGGTTTCAACACGTGGTTATTGTGTAGTTTTCTAAGTTTTGTTTGATATTGAAATGCGTTCTCGTTGTGTGTTGTCTTGTTTTACTTCCTGTTGTGTTTAGCTTTCCCGCCTTATTGTCTGACTGTGACCACCTGCTGCCCTTGTGTTTTTGCTTGCTTTCTCCAGTGTGTGTTTATGCCTGTCTTCCCTTGTGTTATCTGTCAGTTCATCGTCGATGTTCCCACGGTTTGATTTCGGTCTGTTGCGGTTTCCTGGGTGCGTCTCACTTCGGTTATTTTTCATTTCCTCGCTCCTCGGGCTCGGTATCAGCGGAAGTTGATTTGTCTGCGCCATCTTGAGTAGCGTCCCAGTGGCCTTATTTCTGCCGGAGGGTCGAGGAGTGATAACGGAGGAGCGATAATCGAGGAACTACCAGACCATCCTCCGGTGAAATCCTCAGACACTCGCCCCGCCCCCTTACTGTGTATCGCTCACTGATTGGACGATGCAGCGCATGCACTGATCTGGCTGCTGTCAGACGATCAGCTGTGCGGCATCATCACAAACGGACGTCGCTTCACGTGGCGCTCCGGAGGAAATGACGTCCCATTGCTCTTAAAACTAATTTCCCCGCTTCTCGTGGTTTCCTTGCGTCTCTCCTTGCTTCCTTGGTGGGAGGGACTAGTGCAGGGAAACGACGCAATTAACCGAAGTGAGATGCACCTCCAGTCTCCTTCTTAGTCTGGGTTTTCCTTGTGTTCCCTCCAGTCTTTCCAGTTTGTTCTTCGTTTAGTTTTGCTACTTTCCTTTTGCTTTACCTTGCCTGCTCCTTTAGTCTTTGTACCAGCTTTAATTATAATTGTATATACCTGCCTCCCCTCTTTTATCCTGCATTTGGGTCCTGATTTCTGTACCCATGTGACATATTATCAATTTTTGTTGGAGGTGTAAATGAAAACAGGTACTTTTGTCTTATGTAGAGCGGAAATGCTCTTGTGTACTATAGTAGTGCTCAACTTAGCACAATGAACAACAATACAAACCTTAACCAACAAATCAGGAAGTCATCTACTGACATATTGTAAATAATGTTTTCCCACATTTAGAAAACCTGCGGTCATACAGTATGTCAGGCATTAAAAAAAAAGCATTCAATAATTAAACTGCCTTCATTAGCATAGAGCAGTGGTTTTCAAACTGTGGGGCGCGACCCCCGGTGGGTCGCGGAGGTACTGCAGGGGGGGTCGCGGGAAGATTTTTATTTTTTATTATATTCTCCTTTTAGCTTTGTGAAGCACCTTGAGATGACGTTGTTTTTAAAGTGCAGCTATATAAATCAAATGTATTATTATTATTCAATTGTAAACAAACACTGCTCGAAAATATCTCATTGGTCAGAGAGCTGTGGGCTAATGCTGCCTTTTGCAACATCCTACTTGTGTGAGATCGGCTTTTTCTGATGTTGCTGCCATCAAAACGAAATACAAATCAAAGCTGAACATTGAGAATGAACTGAGAGGCAGTCTCAAAGCAACAGCCCCGCTTTGAGAAGATCTGCGAGGGAAAGCAAGTCATTGATATGCTAGTGTGGAATAGGAATGGTAAAGTGATGTGACCGTTTGCAACCTGCAGAAGAAATAGTAGTTAATTCATATATTTTCCTTAAAGAAATTTGAATTTAAAAATCTACTACTCAGGCAGACGGCCAACCAGTTTTAATTGGGCCAAATTAATTCACAGTATCTATTACAAGCACTTGTGTTCATGTGTAATCCATAATAAAATATACAATTATGGTTGGATCTTTGTGTCTTCTTATTATTAGCAGAGAAAATGTAATATAATACAATTAATCCTACCAATATAGATTGGGTTGGGGGGTCCCGAAAATATTTCCAATACCCAAGGGGGTCCCGACTGAAAAGGTTTGGGAACCACCGGCACAGAGACAATGCTTGTTAGTTTAAAGGGCATGTTAAAACACCCGTCTGTTATTTCCTGCGAGTCCACACACCTGATCAATAATGAAAGTAATTGTTGGTTGCAGCTCGACACCGCTCCAACATGAATACATAACAAATGCATCTGTAGCCAGAAGGAGATCGGCTTTTCATATTGTTCTGAAAAGCTGTGCACTTCTCCCGTGAATAACAAAAGACAGAGGGGCGCACACGCAAGTTTTCTTTAAAAAAACAATCAGGCAACATGAAACGTATTTCAGAGAGACTTCAGTCAGCCTGGACCGCTCTTTGTTCCGACGGGAGACGTGAAGCAAGATGTCTGCACAACGACAGAAGTTACAACTGTTTAGACTCTCTGGGAGAACAGGCTCGGTGAAGTTTACTCTTCAAAGCCTTTACTTCTTCAGATTAAAGAAATCACAAAAGAAGCTTTAAGCTGGTTTGTCTTTTGGTATTTTATGTAACTTCTGAACTAAACCTGAATCTCCAAGGTGAAAACGTTTCATCAAATCATTACTCCAAGTTCCTTCACATTTTTATAAGCGATTTAATCACAAATACAAAAACTTATTATCAAATCTGTTTTTTTTGTTTATGTGACGCATAACATATCACACATTATATTCATATTAATGTGTGATATTTGAATGAAAGCATATTGAATTATTAATATAAAAGAATGAAATGCATTAGATCTTTCACTCTCGTGTGTGTCATTCAATGTCCCTCAGGTTGTGGCATGTGTATACATATTGCTCTCTCTCTCTCTCTCTCTCACTCCTCACTCTCACTCACTCACTCTCTCTCTCTCTCACTCTCTCTCACTCCTCTCACTCTCTCTCACTCTCTCTCACTCTCTCTCTCTCTCTCTCTCTCCTCTCACTCACTCTCACTCTCTCACTCTCTCACTCTCTCACTCTCTCTCTCTCTCTCACTCTCCTCTCTCACCTCTCTCTCACTCTCACTCTCTCTCCCCTCATTGACTGCCATTTTAACAAAGTCGATCTAATTGCTTTTTGTGTTAATAGTGTGTGTTCTGTTAAAGGGCACCTGCACTGCTAACATCAAACTTAATGATCCGGGCCATTTGTTCTCCGTTCGGAGCCGCCCACTGAACCAGCCACTTTAGCAATGAAGACTAATGAGCAGAGGTTAAAGGGCTCACATTAGCAACCTGCATTAGAAAACCCCTCTGAACAAAAAAACACAGATACAGGGCGGGTACACGATGCAAGTGGAGTCTGGAAAACTTCAAATGTGGGTTTTGCAGAGAAAAGGTTAATGAGGACCAATCGAACCTCTCAACAAGTCATGTCAAGGTGCCCTTAGTGCCAGAAAATGAAAGCATCATTTAGTAAAAGCTGTGCAGCTTACGGAAAAAAGAGCCGTCTGTGCTCAGCCAACCTTCCCTTGAGAAATAAAGGTTAAAATTCTTGTGAGCTTTGTTCTCACAATAACATCCCGTCTCAGTAATACTGAGCGGATAGAAGGAACCGGGGGTAAGATGCGATGTGAAAACACAGCCATCACCATGGCAGAGGGAAATGTAACTATGCAGCTGACATTTACAGGTGTATAACGGCCGAGTTCCTCGCGTGCATTAAGGGTAACAAATGAACACGTCGAGAGCCTGTCTGTATGGATCGCTGCCCAAACACACATGGAGGGGACGGCGTCTCGCACACTGCCGGTCTGACGGGAAATACAATCAGAATACATTTACCACACCAGGAAATGTTGGCGGAAAATAATGAGTAATGTTACAGAGGCTGACAGCCTGTTATATTGGAACAACCGGGATACATATATGACTCTATTGCAGAGATGAACACAACAAGGTATTGTGAGTAGCCAATAAGTAGATCAAATCAACTCCAATTTGGATTGACGAATCATAGAAAGTGGCCCTTAATACGCTCTTTTGGGATTTTCCTACCTGCCTGAAACACCACCTTGGACTTCTTTGTTTACTTCTGGAACATAGTGACATCACAATGTAACAATTGCGCTCCAATACAGTGTACATGATAGGCTAAGGCAGGGGTGCCCAACCACAACGGTCGATCGCGGAGAGATTCCCAGTCGATGCCGAGTCTAAAAATAGAACAACAATATTCTGTAACATCTATAACATAATCTTCCTGTGCCAGAATAATGCACTTGAACGCATCAAAGCTTTGTGATTGGCTGGCGTGACCCCATGTGTCGGGGCGTCGGCTGGTGGGCAGTGGGGGGGACTAGTTCGCTGACGTTGTCCGTGTCATCCATTGACTGTTGTTCAAGTAGAAGTGTGTATTTACCTGGTAGTAGGTAGTAGTAGTCATTAATGGCTACGCCTCTCTATTTGGACTGGTAGATCTCGGGGCTAAGGGGCGGGACATCTCTCAGCGGTTGACCAATCACAACAAAGCCGACCAACTAACCAATCAGAGAAGACTGGGATAGCAATTTATTACGATATTATAGGAAAAAAGGTTGCACCTTAAATTGTGAAATCATTTGGATAATTACTTATTTTTCGGGTTTCTGTTTTTTACTTTTACCATGGTCACCATTACCATTACCAACACAATCATCCAGTCTCAGACACAAAATCCTCCCTATATGAAGTCTATACATCCTTCTACTGTATTGCACACACCAGTTGTCTTTATTAAAACCCTCAAAGTGCTGCTCACCCTCCTCCTGGTGCTGGTCCATAATGGATGAGGAGGATGGCACTGGCTCCACGAGAGCCTGGGGAACAAAAGGCAGCCTTAATTGAGGGATCCAAAGTAAAGAGGACAGAAGACGGAGGTGACGGAGGACAGAGCCGACAGATTCTCAGCAGACTGAGAGCAAGAGTCGATGACGGCCATTACCGTACAACCCGGTGACCTTAGCAACGGGTTGGGATCGCTTTTTATTTCCTCTCAGCCCACTTCTTCTCCGGCGTCATTAGTTCAAGCTTTTGTCAAATCAATGATCTGGTGAGATGTTTCTCGCCGGCTCGAGGTCAGAGCGGAGCAACATGTCTCTCTCAAACTACTTCATAGTTTACATCTCATTCCCTCGCAGGCCATTACAGTAACTCTGCATTACGGAGGCCTGTCAGCGGCCGCCTGCCTCTCCTCTCAACGTTACAGACGCCATGCTGGAGGCCATGGACACACTGCCATCTATGGGTGAGAGAGAAAGGGCCTGCTCCACTTAGGATCTAGGATTAAAGGGTTTATTGTGAGATGGACAGCGGAGTAATAGAAGTCTTAAGATTCTCCCACAGTAAAATGTACAAAAACAGAAAAGAGTAAAAAAAAATGCAAAATGTATATATACATTTCACTTCAAATACAAAATAGAAGAAAAAAAGTCAAAATAAAATAAAATAAAAATTGTAGTTTCCTTTATTTTCTTATTAAAAAAATAACAAATAGATAAAAGAAAATAAATGAATAAAATGAAAAAAGTGCAAAAGCAGAGGGGGAATCTACTAAAATATTGTCCTTAATAATTTGAAGGTACTAGCACCGAGTTCTCATTCATAACACTCCGTTCGATGTCTCACTATGGGATGCGCCTCATCGCGGAGCAAACAGAACCATCAATCTCATTACGCCCATCTGATTGGCTGGTGATCTTGACGTCAGCGTCAGGGGAATTCACCCCCTATAAGTAGCTTGCGCCACGACGCATGCGTCATTCAAACACTTCTTCTCGCTTCAGAGCACATCTCTATAGTAGCCGGACAAGCTTAACGGTCCACAGACTGAACCCAAATACCCATTTCGGTCGACGGGCGCTCGCCGGCTACTCCTTCTGCTTCGCAGGAAGACGGTAATACTAACGCCAGTTAGTATTAAAAATCGACCTCGCCTGCATCCTGGGCTCTGTCCAGGATGTCTCCCATCCAAGACATTGGTGCAAGCTGGTCCTCGCCGCTCACTTTTGTCCGCCTCTTAACAGGCTGGACGTTCTACTCCCAGTGTAGCCCGAGCAGTGCTGGGCACCTGGTTGAGTCAGAGCTCTACCTGTTAAGTTCTTGTTAGTTAAGAGATAAGCTCGTCTGGCAATACGGGAGCTACAATTTCCCATAGTGAGACATCGAACGGAGTGTAATGAATGAGAACTATAGGTTACTTACGTAACCCTAGACCTCAGAGTTACATGAAGTGAGATGTCTCACCAGACAGCCCTCCTTGCTATGGTGAAGCGAGAAGAGGTGCTTATTTTGAATGACGCATGCGTCGTGGCGCAAGCTACTTATAGGGGGTCGATTCCCTGACGCTGACGTCAAGATCACCAGCCAATCAGGATTGGCGTAATGAGATTGATGCTTCCGTTTGCTCCGCGATGAGGCGCATCCCATAGTGAGACATCTCACTTCATGTTACTCTGAGACTGGGGTTATGTAAGTAACCTATAGTTTTTTTATTTGATTCTACGTTATACTTCTACTCCATTAATAAAATGAACATAACATATAATACAGGGTTAATATAGCCTGCAGAAGTATACAAAATACTTCGATTAGCTCCACATGTACCAATTTACACATGAATGCATCAATAATCAAAATCCGGGAATGTTATATAATTTAGAAATGGGCCATTGTGCAAAACAAGTACTTTTACTTTTGGTACTTAAATAAATAAATAAAATGTTTGCTGCCAATACTTTGACTTAAGTAACATTTTCATGCAGGACTTTTCAAATATCAACTATTGTATTACTTTTACTTAAGATCTGAGTAGTTCCTCTAAAGAAAAGCCTCCATCTTGTCCATCCACATCCATTGCTGGGAGTCACATTGGGTTCAAGCATTAATTCTGTGTTTTTGTTTATTAAGCAAAGTAGATATTATCAGTCCAACGCAGAGAAAAAAGTTGTTGAGTCACTAAAAATGTGGATTAAAGATTCTGCGTTTTTCTTTTCTGTCGAGGATTTGTGTCCTTCGTCATCTGCTGATTGAACACAACAATAACATCTGCTGCGGCGGCGTGCGACAATCTCCAGCCAAATCACGACTAAAGGAATAATCCATCCAATAATGCCACGCTGTTTAATTAAGGCTTCATTAAATAAATAGCTGACATCGAGATATTTCACAACTGCTGATTCTGGAGCTCCTGATGGCCTCTGTGTTGGTCTGTTAAGGTCATTATACATTATATGCTGAATATATACAAATGATATTATTCAGATCCTAGTTGCTGTTCTTGGAGACACTCACGCCAAGGTATCCTCACTCCGAATTAAATATGTTTCAATGCAGGAGAACAGAGCGATTGTATTCTTACCTCGCCATGTTTTCAGTTCGATTTGTCTGATTGTCATTAAGATTTAAAAAAAAAGACTACTGCTTTAGATTTCTTGAAACTTGGTTAAAGGGTGTATCATGTGCCAAAGAAGAATTCATAATAGTTTCGATCAAATCTGAACCATCTAGCAGACACACGAGCAAGTGTTTGCCTCCATATATTATTCCATGAATTACCGTACTTTTCGGACTATACTGTCCGTCTGTCTTGCTCTCGTTCTGTCTCTCGGTTCCACTTTTACTTTGGCGCGCTACCTGTCTCACTCTTTTCCGGCCTCCAGCTTTTCCTGCTGGAGCCCGCCGCTTAAAGGTGGCGGGCGCGGACCGGTCCTAGAGCCCGTAGAGTTAAAGGCGGTTAATGTTACCTGTAAAATCCATAGATTTAGGAGGTTCCCTAGTGGCCGTTAGCTGTACAAAAAAAATGGGAGGGAAAAAGTCGCGGCTTATAGTCCGAAAAGTACGGTATCCTTTCTCGTCAAAACCTGGCAACTACATTACCCACAATGCAATTCAAATGGCATCAGTTTTTGTCAGGAAGTTGTGCTATGTGCTCGTAGCTTAAAACAAAAACCTAAAACAAAGATGAGGAGATTTTTTCATTTCATTTTCAAACTGTAGTCTTGAGTGAACTTTGGGATGTTAGCCTTTGTAGACCATTGACATGCACAAAGACCCATATAACACACAAAAGGAAAGAGAAAACCCCCCAAAAAAGCACATTAGGGCCTCTTCAACAAAAGTTAAAGGTGGTGCAACATTTGATTTCTCGAAGTAGAACAGGCCACCCCCCTCCAGCACATAAGCAACATCTCAATGCTGAAACTCTGAAGTTACTCACTGCCATTCACACCGAACCCCGGACGTACGAGAGGATGTTTAACGTCTCATCAACAAAACTTCAACAACTTCATAAACAAACACTACTGACTGCATATGTTACTTAATCAATACGAGAGCCAATTACGGCGGAGATGAGGGCGCACTACACACTGAAGTTCAGACGTGGCTAATCACTGGAGGTGACTCGGCTTTTCAATCAGCACCACCTGCTCCTCAAAAACAACTGCGCCCTGTTTTTGTCTTTCTAAACTTCACCTCAGAAGCCCGGCTCGATCATTCCCACAAACCAGAGGTGGGACGGAGTGGAGTACAAATACTTTGTTACTGTACTTCAGTACATGTTTCTGGAATCAGTACTTTACTCCACTACTTATTTTTCTGACGACTTTTTACTTTGACTTCTCACATGTTGAACTCAAATACCTGTACTTTCTACTTCTCACATGTTGAACACAAATACCTGTACTTTCTACTTCTCTCATGTTGAACACAAATACCTGTACTTTCTACTTCTCTCATGTTGAACTCAAATACCTGTACTTTCTACTTCTTACATGTTGAACTCAAATACCTGTACTTTCTACTTCTTACATGTTGAACCCAAATACCTGTACTTTCTACTTCTTACATGTTGAACTCAAATACCTGTACTTTCTACTTTTTACATGTTGAACACAAATACCTGTACTTTCTACTTCTTACATGTTGAACTCAAATACCTGTACTTTCTACTACTTACATGTTGAACACAAATACCTGTACTTTCTACTTCTTACATGTTGAACCCAAATACCTGTACTTTCTACTTCTTACATGTTGAACCCAAATACCTGTACTTTCTACTTCTTACATTTTTAACCCAAATACCTGAACTTTCTACTTCTCACATGTTGAATACAAATACCTGTACCTTCTACTTCTTACATGTTGAACTCAAATACCTGTACTTTCTACTTCTTACATGTTGAATACAAATACCTGTACCTTCTACTTCTTACATGTTGAACACAAATACCTGTACCTTCTACTTCTTACATGTTGAACTCAAATACTTGTACTTTCTACTTCTCTCATTTCCCAAACAGCTGGTTCCTTTAGTCTGAATGTGTGTCTGGTGCGTGATCATTATTCTTTAGAGTCATTGCGTGCCTATTGATTTGAACACGATCCGTGTATCCATCACTTCCTGGTCTTCTCTAAAGAAGAGGGACCAATGGAAACGTTGTCATGTTGCCGTTGGTCACCATGGAAACATTCATTAGCTAACAATGACATTATTGTTCTATTAATATAAAGGGAGGTCAGGTACTCTTTAAAGCAGCTGCTAGTTATGGGTACTTTTTACTGAACACTTCAAAGCCTCTTTACTTTCACTTGAGTAAAGAAGTTTAATCAGTACTTCTACCAGAGTATTTTTAAACACGACTATCTGTACTTCTACTTGAAGAAAGGATGTGTGTATTTTGCCATCTCTGCCACAAAAAGTTGAAAAAACCAACACGTGTCAAAGGCGGCCTTTAATCACGCCGACTCGTCTGCAGACAACAGAGCTTTCTCTCCGTCTCGAGCCCAATCAGCAGCGTCGTCCTGCAGTAAACAGGAAGAAGGGATACAAAGTGACCCGTGCTGCTGTGCTGAAGCGAGGAATCTGCATTAACGCTCTTGATTTCCACAAACACAAAACAGATCAGCTGTCCTCTCCCTGGCATATGCAAAACACACAGTCATTAAGCAGCGTTCTTTCCAGGAAGTACTCTGCAACGTCTCCGATGTCAACAACAACATCCTGACACTTCGTTCCAGATTCATATTTACACAACGAGGAAGACGAGATGGCACTTCAGAAGCTTTTCACACGCAGGAGGATGAAAGGAACAACAATCTAAAGTGTACTTTTGTGTTTTTTTCCCAACGAATACCTCCATTATTTTTCTCTTTGCCGCGGCAGCTCCAAACACGCGTCTATATCTCTCTATAGGTGGTCAAAGGTCGAGAAGGATGATCAAATATACATACAGCGTCCTATTCTTATTCTACATCCCTTCTACATTAGCGTGGATTATTAATGCGACAAGACAAGAAGTGAGGAAGAGAATAAACGTGAGAGTGAAGATGAGAAGGAGGAGATTGCACGAGGCTCGGTGCCAGAGTTATATATTTCAATCACAGTTTGAGTCGCAGTGGAAATGCTTTTAATCCAGACTTTCGCAAAACAAGCATTTCTTTGAGTTGGCTGAAGCCCAGTAGGATTTACCGAGGTCCAAAAAACGCCCTGAAACTAAAATAAAAAACTTCTCTCGCAAAGTGGATTCCCTTCCAAGTCTTCATTATGTTGGGGAAACGCTATTTCTTCATCTTTCAGAGCTTTTGTTCTCATTCCAAGGTAAAAGACGCCATGGGTTTTGCATGTGAAGTGCTGCGAATGGTAATTATCGAGGGCTCAATTTCATCAGCGCGGCACCGTTTTCCGATTGAAGTGGCAGTGGAGTAGAGAGCAGAGGGTCGGCAACCCCCGGCACGCGTTCCACCATTGGCACGCCGCACCGTAACCAGTGGCACACTAGGAATAAGTGGAATAAGTGTGCAAAAACATTTAGATTGCAGAGCGCGTCTCCCCGTTACCTGCAGAAGGAAGCCATGCACGCAACGCAGCCCCGCTCGCTTTGACGGCCCGTCCACACAGCGGCGTGCGTTGAAGATTCCAACGCTTCTGCCCGTTCACTTTGAATGGCGTGACGTCACTTTTAGCCCAACTGCATTTTGGGAAGCGACGTAGAGCGTTGCTGGCGTTGCTCGCTTCAAAAGTTGAGCAATGTTCAACTTTTGACGCCTCGGCCAATCGAATCATATGCCAGTACAAGCTCTAGCCAATCAAACCGCCGCTTGTGTGTCAGGGGCGGGAGATTCATGTGATTGGTTGTTGGTCGAGTGTCAGACGCGCCCGCCGGCAAGCATCAACGCACCCGCCCTGGTGTTGAGGATAACTCCATTAGGAAGCTTTGGTTTTGAATTCAGTGAAATCTTGCATTAATGAACCCAAAGCGTCTGAGGTGGGTTCAAATTGGGAAAGCCTGAAGAAATAACATACGAGGAAGAGGGATGTCCTGTGGGGCTTTCTTCAGAGTCCTTGTGAGATATCCTGAAGAAATAGTCTACATTTTTTGATACACTTAATCATCCACTAGTTCTGAGAAAATGTTAATACCATTGTCATATCCATATACCAAATCACTATATTTGAATCTAGAGCTAGAGTCTAATTGGCTTAGTTTAAGATGGACATTTAAAACGGGAAGGAACAGTCTGGCTCAGTCAAGAAAATACACCTACCAGCACATGGATAGCCAACTACCTTCATATCTTCATACAATGATTTGTATGCATTGTATGAGGACAAGTAAGACAATATTTCGTGTGCATTTTAACTACGAACGTCGACAGGTGCAGCTGCGTGAGCCACTTAAGGCGAGACACCCCCGGTGAATAGTAATTTTTTTAACTTAAAGGTATCAGCGAGAAATTTCTCCAGTTAATTACTTAATATAAGGCAATTGTTTTTTGTATTACAAGTTTTCTGAAATAGCTTGTTTAAATATGCAAACTACCCATTATCTCATTAAATATGCACATATTTTTAACACATTTCAGGAATCGAAATCTGAACTTTGGATATAGCCAGATTCAAAATTCTTGTTTCAATTTGTAGTCATATTAGTATCTTAGGCTTTTACAGAAGGGATATTGGATATCTCTTTTTATCACTCCATAAATCAGAAAATACTGTCAACAGCCCTAACATATCCATTTTCGCCATGTTTTTAGGTATACAATGTTGTATAATTCAGGCTATGAATGATATATGAACAAACCCTTCTGTAAAAGCCTTCATAATATTGATAGGAATATAACTGGAAGGTTTGGTGTCTCTACTGAAGTTGACATTCCGAACTCAGAGTAGGAGAAAAAACTCATTTTGAGAAAACAACCTTTAAAGATTGCAGTGAGGCGCTAGCTGAACCCTCCTGTTCTTTGGATGATAGCTTGCGCATCGACGCACTCCGTGAAGTTATTTCATGTTCGGGGTCATTGTTTTGTGTATAACCTTGCTTCGTGCAAGTGACAATTGTTGTCGTCTTCTCCGTGAACGTTTTTTTCGCCGTTCTTTTGGCATTTTGAGATTTCAATTTCTAGCGGAAAGCTAACCAGGAAGTGTTTTAGCACACCACGTGACGCATCTGAACGAATCACGTTGTCAGAAATCGACACCAGCCAATGAGATTTCGTTTCTTGGTTTAAGACCCCTTTGTGCTTTCACGATTGGTTGCTGATACAAAGGAAATGACCATATTTGGATCCGATGAGATTGTGCAGGAGAGACAGAGCTTTCCAACGATATCTCTGTTGACATGGTGCACACAGCGTTCCCGGGACTTTATGTTACGTTAGAATGCTAACTTTTGGTGACTTTTGGAGAAATCTACAGACGCAAATCGACAAACTATAGTAAAATAAACACTTAAATGTGTATTTTGTAGGTTTTCCTTCCAAAAGCCTGAAAGAAAACATGTTATAGAATCAAAATAGCACAAAATCTCAAAATTGACCAGTACTTGAAAAACGATGTGTTTGCCTGCCGTGTCTCGCCTTAAGTGAACAAATCTACTTGGTTAGGTTTAAAAAAGAGATTGTGGTTTGGGTGCTAATAAGTATGTTACTTACTCATGTCATGTCACATTTGAATATGCAAGTTACAAAAACAAGTTATAGTTTCCTTCTTTAGTTTTAAACTGTACACAAACAGAGATCTCCTCTCAGAAAGTCGTGCTAAGCTAATCGTCTGTGGGCTGTAGCTTCATCTTATCAAATGGATAGATATGAGAGAAGTTTGCATTTGACTGAAAGCATAAATGTGTTTGTATTCCTATCCTAATCTTAGTTTAATCTGACAACTGTTGACACAAATGGCCACAACCTCAGGGATTATTAAGATTTGAACTACAGAGTTGGTCCGTTGGAAACCCAGACTGAACACGATTTGAATATCTATGCTTATTTCCAGGTTGTTTTAGATATCAATCTCTTAACCACTTATATAATGCAACAGTGCAGCCAGAAAACGATTGTTTGCATGTAAATGTTAACACAGATAAGAGCAAGATGTGAATTGGAATTACATTTTGGAAACACAAACCAGAGAGTACACAGACTGTATTGTCATGCTAATCAAGATCATCTCAAAAAAGCCCCAAATCTCTAAACCAGTTGATCTAAACTAATATCATAATCAGACGTGAGCCAAAGCAAAACATTATATTTATCTGAATCAGAGGCACGATTACAGCGGCTCAGATGAATCATGTCGGCTGTGCAAAACCAAAAAACCTTGGCTGTTCATTTTGTAAAGATTTGACAAAAATATACTGTTTACTTCTCTCTTAAAAGCATAGTTTCTATCCGATAGATCTACTGCGCGCTGGTATTCAAAACATCGTGGGTGCATTAAAACCTGTACTTCATTTATTCTTGAGGCTGCAGATTTCAATCTAAACTTGACGTAAGCACAACATAAACTAGACGTTAAAGACTCGTCTCCACAGCTGCAGAATAAGCTTCTCTGCTGAAAAGCCACATCACCTCTTCATCAGTATTCTGGTGTAAAGGAGCTGGTTGCAAAGACCGGGAAAGTCTCTTCTGTCTCAAAGGAGGACAAGTACATGAGAAGAAGAGCTCTTATGGCACATTTCCACTGCAGCGGGGTAGCCCCGTTCAAGCGTCCCTAAGCGTCCTCGCTCAGGCCTCGGGCTGCCTCGCTGGCCGTTCGAGGCCGAGGCGCATCTCCATTACAGTTTAGGACCTGGGTAGCAACGCAGTGTAGGCGGGGCGATCGGCTTTTTTTTTCACATTTCGAGTTGTTCCGTCGAGCTCCCGCTGGATTTTATCATCCCCAATGAGAAGTAGGAACGTCGTGTGCTTTACTTTGACCTTGCCATTTTTGTAGCTCCTCCGTTTACAAAAATTCTGCAAGCTTGCTTCTAGATATATATGCGACGCCAGGGATGATCTCGCGGGCGATCTTGTGACGATTCTCTCTGACCAATCGGCAGTCGAGAGTGTTGACGTCTCTAGTTCAGCCCTGGCCTGATAGAAACATGATTTTATGGGGCCGGAAAAAGAGGGAAAAAGTACCCGCTAGCCGGTGCTACGCTATATGGAAAGGCCACCAGAAACTGGCATGGCCGCTTGAGGACGATTAAGGACGCTGAAACGGGGCTACCCGCTGCAGTGGAAATGCGCCATTAGTGTAGTTGTCAACTCAGAGTTTTGAGTACACCAAAGTTTTATGATAGAAATGTTTAGTACAAGTCCACAGCACGTAGACACTACCAGATGCTAACTTGCTTATGTCGGGCCGTTAGCACAATTAGCATAAGGTGCGTTAATTAGCATGAATGACCATTATAGCCTATATAGACATTTCCAGGATCAATAATAGCAGTTCTAACCAGAACATGTCCGTATCTGTGCTCCCTGTGGACTGATTTAGATCTGTTTTGGGTCGAATTGAAGATTTGTTAAAACCCACCTCTTCTCCTTAGCGTATTAACATCTTTTAGAGTGTTGCTTTTAAATTGTCTATCATTTTTACTTGTACTGTTTTATGGTGTGTGAGCTGTGTGATTTTTTGTTTTGTTTATTTGACTGTACAGCACTTTGGTCTGGAGGTTTCAAGTGCTCTATAAATAAAGCTGTATTGTATGTAGGGGACCATTTGGATTGGACAGGCTGTCTATTTATTTGAAAAAGTAATTGGCCACAGTAGAGGCAATCATTTTAAATTGTGTCCTCTGTAAATCCATTGGTCGCAACACTACTCATGGGAGTCAAAATCCGCCCACACTGTACACAAATATGGCCACATTCTGGTTGAAACTGCAAATGTATATCCTGTAAATTACATTATATTACTTGTTAGATGCTTTTACTAACTTGCTATCCTCTGATTCGACGATCAGCGCACTAACCCACTGAGCCACAGCCTAAAGGTCAGAAATGCACTCAGAATCCGCAATATCCCCCAAAACCACCCCTTAATTGTCCAAATCGGAGTTTGAATGGCAATATCACACATGAACGCAACTTTCGGCAGTTTCTATGTGCTGTGGACCCGTACTGTACATTTCTAACATAAAAAACATTGGTCTACTCAACATTTCTGGGTTCACTAAGCTGGCAACGAGACTATCTCCTTATCCTCTGCACAGGTATTCGACAAAACCCAAAGTAGTGACTTGAATAAGCAGCATCTTTCTACACAGACCCTCATCCTCCGAGCATACTGAACAACAGTGACGTTTCAATACTACTTTCATGCCTTTGAAAAACATTTGTATTCAATATTTTATTCTACACACTTCTTATTCTTTCGTGCTGCAAGCTGGAATTATATTTCAAGATCAAACTGGGGATTATATATTTATTAGAGCTCCAGGTCTGTTGATAATGAATAATAGCAACAAATTAATTCACGCTTACGGGAAACATGGCAACATCAAACAGTCCAACAAGTCTTCAATTGAATTGAAAAGTCCATTTAAAGTGGTTGAGCTTTCTTTAGGTACTGACGCTTATTTCAAAGGGTTAATGTGTAATATTGCCAGTTAAAATATTCAACCGTTACCCCCTCCAGTTGCTCCAGAGAGACACCAGATGAGAGGTCACCGAATTATACTTAAAGGGGCTCTATTGTGCTTTTTGGGGTTTAGTTAGCCTAGCACACCCACCCACCCACCCACACCCACACCCACACCCACACCCACACACACACCTCCTCTTAAGCCTCCAGGTCTTTGAAGGAGCAGAGAGCGGCACATACGATGCAGGATTAAGTTGTTTATGAAGCCGGACTGTTCGCACATTAACAAGCTAAACCCTTAGACATTAGTCAAACACACACATACACACACACATAAAATGAAGTGATTGAGTGAGGGGGGGGGTGAAACGCGCTACGAGGCAGCGATAAAGAGATGGAGATTTGCTGGTGGCCCTTATTCAGGAGAGAGTTGCGGCGGCTTCTCAAAAAGCTCCACGGGGTTTGAAATGAAAAGGCTCCAAACGAGCGTGGATAGTGTACGACTCTAAATATTCATATCCAAATCCCAGCAGTGCTCCCAAAAACAAAAAAACAAAACTCATAATCAAGCCGACACATATCACTCAAAACAGATTACTCCCACATATTTGGAGACTTCAAAATGCGGCGACAGGAAGAATGAGGCTTTTGTGTTGTGCAGCATCCTTGAAAAGCAAATAAATGTATTCCATTATTATTATACCAGGAATGCTGTCGCGCAGAATAAACTGGGATTTCTTTCCATACGGCTCTAGTGTCCTGTCACTTACTCCCCTCTGCATGCTACATGACATTGTGGGTTTGACCTTTGCTTGTACTCTCGCCGATCAAAGACCAGACGCTCGTCAGTCCGTGCTCAATGGAAATGGCTGTGGATATAAGGCCAGGAGGATTATATGGTATTACTTTTCAAATGTACGCCAATCAGGTCGAATCATGATTTACGTCACTGCACAATTGCTTCCCTCTCACTTCCATTTTTAGCCCGCTAGCTGAGAGCTCTGGGGATGGAGATGACGGCTCACATCTTATATTATATTATTTGGTGCAGATGTTACTGGCTGACTGAGGATGACTACTGATTACTTTGGTAACTTCCTGCTTTTTCCTAGAACAATAAGGGTTGATACAAGACTTGATGATCCCCTGACTTTGCCTATCATGAGGTCACATTTCACTAAAATACTACTCCAATATTTATGACCATATACATGTCGCATCAGTCTGAGCTGTACTTTGTGATTAGCAGAAAATAGAAAGTTGGCATGCTAACAAGCTAATGGTAACTTTTAACTGCTAAACATCAGCATGTTAGCATTTAGCTCACACGCCCAAGTACAGCATGGCTAGCATGGCTTTAGACTCTTATGCAGCATTACACTTAAAGTAAGGCACAGCAATACCCAACTCAATTTGTTTTTATTGGTTTTATATTAGCAACAATTTCTCGGTTGCAGTTCCAAGAAAGCTAAGCTGATGCAAGAAGGCGGAGTTATAACGCTACAAACCACTGACATCCTGCACAAACCGTACAGTTTAAAAATATATATTGGATATTAAGGCTCCATTTTTGCTATTGGACCGAAGTTTTTTAAACAATGATCGTCCACAAAATCCACCTTTAACTACATTAAAGGGGACCTATCAATCAAAATGCACTTTTTGATGTCTTTTATTCATCAACATGTGTCCCCGGTGTGTCGGGGAACTCACGCAGCGTTAGAAAATAAAACCCTCTCTCTTTTCCTCCGTACCCAAATCTCTAAAAACGGGGAACAACGGAGCTGATCCAGATTTGAGGGATGATACATTTTCAAAGTATCACGATATGTATCGGTTGAGTATCTGTATCGTTCAGTGGTATCGGTATCGTTCAGTGATATCGGTATCGTTCAGTGGTATCGGTATCGTTCAGTGGCATCGGTATCGTTCAGTGGCATCGGTATCGGTCAGTGGTATCGGTATCGTTCAGTGGTATCGGTATCGTCCAGTGGTATCGGTATCGTTCAGTGGCATCGGTATCGGTCAGTGGTATCGGTATCGTTCAGTGGCATCGGTATGGTTCAGTGGCATCGGTATCGTTCAGTGGCATCGGTATCGTTCAGTGGCATCGGTATCGTTCAGTGGCATCGGTATCGTTCAGTGATATCGGCATCGTTCAGTGGTATCGGTATCGTTCAGTAGTATCGTTCAGTGGTATCGGTATCGTTCAGTGGTATCGGTATCGTTCAGTGGCATCGGTATCGTTCCGTGGTATCGGTATCGTTCCGTGGTATCGGTATCGTTCAGTGGTATCGGTATCGCTCAGTAGTAGAGTTCAGTGGTATCAGTATCGGTCAGTGGTATCGGTATCGTTCAGTGGCATCGGTATCGTTCCGTGGTATCGGTATCGTTCAGTGGTATCGGTATCGCTCAGTAGTAGCGTTCAGTGGTATCAGTATCGTTCAGTAGTATCGGTATCGTTCAGTGGTATCGGTATCGTAAAAAAGTCAACGATATGCATCCCTAGCTCAGCCCCCTACTTTTTTATTTATCAATTGGCTAGAATGGGTGATCTGTTTGGTATTTTGAACAAAACACTTCATAGACATGTTTTTTATATATTTGTATATCTCTGAGACCGATGCTATTGCCTAAAAATAGCATTATCGGTGACCTTTAAGTGTTTCTGTTTCTCCGTTTGGTTTGCAGTAAAGGAATGATGGCATCCTGCCTGTACTGAGGCGGTACTTTATGCATTGGAAAACAACACAAATGTGAGTTGCAGTGGACAAGAGAAACAAGTCTTGTTAACTGAATAACTTGAAATTGAAACATAACATGCTTACATCTGTTTTATAGAGACAACTAAGGACTGCGGTAAACACGAGGGTTTCATTGGTTTTTACCCGCATATTGTGCAGAAAGGGAAATGTATGCTCAACAACAAAGACTGTTTATCCAACGATTGTTTTGACAGTCATCTCGTCATTAAATTGATTACGAGATCTATCGCGACCTGTCAAACTGACAGTGTGATTGATCTCGTTGTACATTCGCTTTGTGGTAATTAATCCGAGCAGCGCATCAAATGTCAGGAAAAACTCAAGAAAAGTGTTTGAAGACGTTAAGCTGGCTCTGATTTACAACCTGGAATCAAACATTGTGGAAAACGCAACAGAAAGAAACATTCAGGGATTCAACTGACCGGCTGTCTGAAGGAATGAACATCAAAATTGCCTTCAACACTCAAACTCATTTATTCAAACCCTACGTCTGAACCATCTGCCGCGGTTTATGTGTTGTTCTTTTTAAATTCACCAGAGGGTCTCAGTTTTTACTGATGCTGCTATTTCAATATAACCATATGGAGACTTTAAAGTCCAAGCAACAACACAACATCATGCTGCTTCTTCTAGATTAAAAGAAGAAGGGGAGAAGAATTCAGAACTTTCTTGTACAAGTAAATACATAAGGAGAATAGTTTGGATGAATTAAAGTGAGGTTTTCAGAGGTACATATCCATATTTATCACATACAGTAGATAGCAGTCGACTTGCCTCCAGTTTGGCGAAATCGACTGATATATATTTAAAGTATTTTCTTTCACTTTCTTTGCTACAACTGAAGCTGTAATATACCGTACTTTTCGGACTATAAGCCGCGACTTTTTTCCCCTTTTTTTTTGTACAGCTAACGGCCACTAGGGAACCTCCTAAATCTATGGATTTTACAGGTAAAATTAACCACCTTTAACGCTATGGGCTCTATGACCGGTCCGCGCCCGCCACCTCTAAGCGGCGGGCTCCAGCAGGAAAAGCTGGAGGCCGGAAAAGAGCGAGACAGGTAAAAGTAAAAGTGGAACCGAGAGACAGAACGAGAGTAAGACAGACGGACAATTTAGCTGCTGCGGCTTATATGCAGGTGCGCTACCGAAAAGTACGGTACTTAGGCTGTCTTCAAAGCCACCAAACTCCATCGAAAAGAACCGTCAATTTAAGTCGCAAAAAACAGGCATTTCTGGTGCACCAATGGCTTGATTGGTTAGTTTGTGTTTTTTATGTTATGATAGGATAGTTTGGATTCACAGAAAGTCACATAATAACACACACTTACTATCTAATCAAGGCAGCGATACACCAGAAACTCCTGTGTTCTGTCAGGTAAAATTACTGTCTTTTTCAATGGAGTCTGGTGGGTGTAAAGAGAGATAAACGGATATATTACAGCCTCAGTTCCCCGTCAGAAAGCCTCCAAACTGTGCCTCTTTCCACCTTCATTGCTCAATCATTTACAGACGATATCCCCTCGATTACATTCCCACAAAATCTCCAAACTTTTATTCTCATAGCTTTAACTGTAGCCAAAAAAACTAAATATTCAACTGGAAAGACAAAGCTACCCTCATATAACCCCACTTCACACAATCCAAACTCTCCCTTTAAGAGCTCACGTCCTTCCCAAATGTTAACAAGCCGGAGAGGACAACAGAGACAGATGCTGCTACGGTTTCATTATCAGCTCTGTGTGTGGGACGCAGCGTAGGTGGGCTGTCACAGAGCGCTCTGATTAATATCCCCTCGGTCCAAACGGTCTTTGTAAGCCTTAGCCTGCTACCCAGAGTGCATTGCAACAGCGGTGAGAGGAGGACATCAGCGGGTCAGTTTTCCAGACATTCATGTGCTGTTGTAACGAAACACTCCTTTGAAAAAAGTCCCTCTTAGCCTTAAACCATCCTTCTGTACTTAGTGAAACACATCAAGTGGGAAGTAGTGGAGTACAAATACTTTCTACTTCTTACATGTTGAACCCAAATACCTGTACTCTCTACTTCTTACATGTTGAACACAATTACCTGTACTTTCTACTTCTTACATGTTGAACATAAATACCTGTACTTTCTATTCTTACATGTTGAACACAAATACCTGTACTTTCTACTTCTCACATGTTGAACCCAAATACCTGTATTTTCTAGTTCTAACATGTTGAACTCAAATACCTGTACTTTCTACTTCTTACATGTTGAACCCAAATACATGTACTTTCTACTTCTTACATGTTGAACTCAAATACCTGTACTTTCTACTTCTCACATGTTGAACTCAAATACCTGTACTTTCTACTTCTTACATGTTGAACCCAAATACATGTACTTTCTACTTCTTACATGTTGAACCCAAATACATGTACTTTCTACTTCTTACATGTTGAACTCAAATACATATCAGCATGGAAACATTCATTAGCTAACAATGACATTATGGTTCTATTAATATAAAGGGAGGTCAGGTACTCTTTAAAGCAGCTGCTAGTTATGGGTACTTTTTACTGAAGTACACTTCAAAGCCTCTTTACTTTCACTTGAGTAAATAAGTTTAGTGAGTACTTCTACTTTTACCAGAGTATTTTTAAACACGAGTATCTGTACTTCTACTTGAGTAAAGGATGTGTGTACTTTTACATCACCAACTGTCACAATGCATCACAACTGGATAATTAATTGTTTTCCAAGTTACAATTAAGTCTAAAGTCAAACAATCAATACAACACTGCCTGCCTCAGAGTGGAATGACAGTACATTAGTCCTGTTCAACAAATGACGTGTCTTCTTTCACTTCTGAGTTATTGCCAACATGTTTCTTACACTGTGAACTTTTCTTGATGAGTAATTGTTTTGGTTTTGATAGTGGTACTGTCAATTTGAGGTGGGACCAAATCATTGTTTAAGAATTCACAATTAAGTATTTTTGCACTTAAGTCCCAAGTCAAGTCTGACAAATCCCATATTTGAGTTTTAAGCCCTAACTAGTCGGAGTCTTCTCTCATATCGACTGGCACTTTTTCCATACTGCCATTAATTTTTTCTTGAACACAAAGTTAGTCACTTTTTGTTTTACTAAACACATTTATTGTTACCTCAAACATTTTTAATATGACTGTGGCACCATCTTACAGCTTCACCGCGACAAAAACATGATTCAAAGTAAAACAACAAGCATGTAGTCCCTCTGTCCAAGACATCTGCGTCCACAACCCGTCCCACTTCATTTGCTTTAAATTACATTTTTTTTTCATCTTTCCCCATAAATTGTTGTTTTTTTTGGGAGATTTCCCTACGAGTCTGTGGACAGAGGGTGTCGTATGCAGCACCCACTGTAAAGCCCCCTAACCCGGGATTCCGCCGGGTCCGTCTGCGCCGCGGTTTTGGTCCTCCAGCTTCATAACCCTCCAGGCGCGTTTCAGAAGCGTTTCGGAAGCGGAGCGTCTCGTGTGCCGGCTCGCAGTTTTTGTTGATTTGGCAATATTTCCTGGACAGGCTACTTTGTACAGACAAAGTTAATAATAATTGTAATAGTCCAGTTATAAACGACATGAATCAAAGATGTGTTGCTGCATTTTAGTGGTAAAAAATGTGTTCATCATCATAATTATTCTATATATATAATTGACACAGTGCCTGTAAACCGGAGGAGAATACTGGCTACTTGAAAGACTACGGAGGGATAGGGTCTGCAACATTAGCTTATTTTGGGGATTGACTGGATGCTCTGACCGTTCCACTTCCTGCCCGGCGCTATGCAACGCCTCGCGTCGAAAATAGAATTGCATCCTATTTTTAGCGGAGCCCAGCGCCGAGACGCTTCTGGGACGCTTCTAGCCGTAACGCGGCGCGTCTGGTGGAATAGCACCCATTGACTAGAGTGGCCGCGATCGCTGTGAAAGCCGTAACGCGCAGCCGTAACGCGCAGCCGTAACGCGCAGCCGTAACGCGCAGCCGTAACGCGCAGCCGTAACGCGCAGCCGTAACGCGCAGCCGTAACGCGCAGCCGTAACGCGCAGCCGTAACGCGCAGCCGTAACGGCAGCGCAGCCGTAACGCGCAGCGCAGCCGTAACGCGCAGCGCAGCCGTAATGCGGCAGCGCAGCCGTAATGCGGCAGCGCAGCCGTAATGCGGCAGCGCAGCCGTAATGCGGCAGCGCAGCCGTAATGCGGCAGCGCAGCCGTAAGCGGCGCAGACGGACGCGGTGGAATCTAGGGGTAAGATGATTGTGATATTGGCCTGTAGAATTAAAATGTGATTGATTGAAAAGAGAGATGCTAGTTTAGAAAGTGGTTTTATCTTGCAAAACACGCACAGTCCCACATGCATGTAAACCAGTGTGATTGCAGGATGGAGAGGAGGACATATCCATCTGTGCACAAACTGATCTCGTGCCCTCATTGGTCATGTGCGCGTTCGTGTGTGACTGAAAAACACCCTGAGGAAAGACAGCAGCTGGTGAATCTCCAGATGCATCACCTGGATGTTTCCTCCCTCCCTTTCCTCTCTCCTCATACACTCCTCTCTTCTTTTAATCCAGTCTCTCACACAGCACAAATATGAGACTCCTTAAATTGACTGGCTCTCAAACGTTGCACACAATGCCTCGGCTCGGTGGAAAGAGTGCAAATCCCTCGCTGCCTCTCTAAGCTCAGCCTGATCCTCATGAAGATGATTTCATGAAGAAGTGGAAACAAGTGGGAGATCTCAGCTTACACTTAGATCTACCTGTTTGGGCTTTTCTAAGGAATTACGTTTATATTTAAAGGCGGAAATGAATTCAGAAAACAACTTCGAGACAGTTACAAACTACCTGACAAATCCTTGAGGAAATAACACTTAGCGGCAACAAGTGCAGCTAAAAACAGATCAATAAGCTTTCAGTCTTTAAGCTTTTTACGCCTGTTGCTAGGGATAGCGAAAGTGCATGACCTCTAAAGTGACTTTATCGACTTAAATGAGAATTATCTTTGGTATTTTTGTGTACTTATACACGGTTAAGTCTTCATTAGCTACTGTCCTTTGAATCGAAGTGGACTTGGGGAGTGTTGACTTGCTCGAAATGAATAGCTTTAATGTTAGTTCATTCAAGAGATTAAGATACTTTAATGTATTTGTGTCATACTTAAAGGTGGGGTATGAGAAACCGGCTCGAGTGCACTAGAATTTGAAAATACACAACCGGAAAAAATCTGCCCCTTCCTCACAGAGCCCCTCCCCCAACACACACGAACGCGCACATGACCAATGAGGGCACGAGATCAGTCTGTGCCCCGATGGAAGGCTGACAGGCAGGTAGGCCATCCAGTTACTTTAGCCGGCTTAGATGATTGGTCGAGCTTTCTACAGCGCCACGGCTTCCACCGATGAAATGTTTTTATGTATTTATTGTCAAAGCATTTAAGATATTCATTGCTATCGGGACGTTAAGAGCATTCCATGGAATATAACAAAAAGTGTATCTGACATAAATTACATTCCCCACCTTTAATACATACTTATAGTTAAAACATCACCAGCAAAGAAAAGAAACCGCTGTGAGTTTGCACAGGGACTCGTTGAGTGTAACAGATTGTTCGAACATGTTAAGAAGAAATGGGGACGATTGCAGACCTGCGATATATTCCTAATATTATGTTGCGTAGTCAATCATCCATAATTCAACATCCGCCGTCCACAAGCTTGAGTAAAATAAAACATCTTCTCGATCAAGTGTGTTAATGTGCACACCACCTGAGCACGACCATTTATATATTTACTTAAAAGCACTTTTATACGGAAAGCACATTTCATTCAATGTCTGCGCTATCAAGTACTAACAAAAAGCCAGCGGGTCAAACTAACGATTGCCTTTGAGCCACGAGACGCCTTACTTGGGAACCCACCCCCCCGCTGAAGTGCTTCTCCGTATTTATCTCGAGCTGACACCCAGCAGGCTCCGGCGCTCCGCGAGATGATTAAAATGTTCATTAACACTGATCCGCCGTCCCCGCTGCGCCCACATGCTAAAGCTAGACGCATTAAATCCAACCTGCGAGGGCAGCGACCACCTGGCCCCGCCTGGGACCGACAGTATGTGGTGCCAGGTAAACAAACGGTGGATTAATCGCCACTATAAACACACACACACACACACAGTCCCTCACACCTCTGAGCCGGTGCACACACCCGATCCGTTGGACTGAGACCTGAGAGGCTCAACAAGGGGGGCCGTTATGATCCTAAGTGTGTGGGCACAATTAAGCTCAGTTCACAAAGTCAGTGACTCATCATTTGCTCTTTCACTGCGGGCCTAACGGGACGTAAATAACTTCCGAACATAAACCACTTACACACCAGTAACAACAGTTTCATACCCACCCACAGACGCTAATGCACGGTTTAATGTAGGCCTCACACACACACACACTTCTCTCACCTACACTCACTCAATGGTCTACGAAATGACATGAAATGAAGATATATGCACATTTCTACTTGACGAAACACACATATGTTTCTCAATGACCCCACACCCCCCGCAAAGGACCCTCTTTTCTCACCCGAACACACTAGAACCACACTAGGCTTACGAGTGATGAAAATCATCCTCCATAACAACACATAAAACATATTGTTTGTTTAACAGCGCCACAAAACACTTATCTAAACTTAACACAGATACAGTAGTGTACACAAATGCACATTTCCACACACATTTGCTTATTAATGACCCCCCCCCTTACAACTGTGGCATGCTTTCCTCACACTCTCCCCCTCTGCTACACATCAGTTAAATCGACCCTGTTGTGTATTTGGGGTTTCCCTTTGTCCTTTGTTTACTTCCTGAACATAGGGACATCACTATGTAACACTCTCTAGGGGCGGGACATCTCTAAGCGGTTGACCGATCACAACAGAGCCGGCCAGCTAACCAATCAGAGCAGACTGGGCTCTGGTTTCAGACAGAGGGTGAAAAGAGGTGCTGCAGCACAGGCAGTATGAGAAGAATAAAGAGCTTTGTGAACCTTAAAGCGTGGAGACATGTAGAGACACAACATACAAAGTCATTTCTTATGAGTACATTTCCCCACAGGCCAACAACAGCTTCAACAAAACTATTCCCCTCAAAGAACAAACCAAACATGGCCTGTTGTCCTGAGAGAAAGTGCAGAAGGAAGCATCCATTGAACTCAGGTTGCTGCTCTGAGATGCTAGCTCAGATACTTGGCGTCTCACCTCGGGTGCAAGGTCATCAATGTTTGGGGTCCGGCTCTGAGCGGAGGAGACCCTCAGGATGGAGGGAAGGCGTGCGTGCAATATACCGGCGGGCCAGATCTAATAGTGATTAGAAATTATCCTGCGGGCCGAAATTAAATCCACCGAGGGCCTGATTTGGCCCCCGGGCCTCGGGTTTGAAACATGTGAAGTGAAAGTGAAAATAATGGTTAAGGACAGCGCGTCTCTTTTGTCTGAAGCCAATCGGTGAAAGACAGACGTTCAGGGTTGGAACCAAATATCGACTGGATAAGAAAACCTTATTTTTCTCAGGGAGCCTTGGCTGTCGTCTCCTCGGTGGAGGCTCTGGGTCTCCGGATGAAAGAGCTTCTTTCTCCCAGAGCGAGGTTTAGTGGCTGTTTGAAGGACTGCTTCACCCGGAGGACTGATTCCCCGGAGGGGCAGTCAGCAGACCCGGGTATAAACTCCACCTCCTCCCCCTCAGACGGCTGAAATTGGGCTGCCAGTGGAGGGATAGCATCAGGAGTTATTAACCTGTGAAGTGCTGAGGATACTGGAGGGAGATCGATGAGGGGTCAGAGGGCAGTCGGTCTGCAGAGATGAAACTCCCCCTCTTCCATTTTCTTGTCAGGAGCTCCGTGATACCTCTATTTCCTCCCACTTTCACCCAGACACTCCATTTTTCCCTTAAAATGATTGCTTTGCCTTTGTGGAAACAGCCAAACTGGAAAGGAGTGATGTTATGAGGTAAAAGGAAAATTGAGGATAGGAGGACTCGCTTTTTGAAACCTTCGTAAAACAAATTGTATTTTATGCCTTAAAAAAAATTGAAAATCTGTCTCTTAGAATGAAAACAGATTTATGCAATTTGCTTATCAAGTAATCCACTACAAGCGTTCATTTTGGCTCCGACATTTTGAAATGATGATTTGAGTTTTACATAAGGAAATGAAAAGCATATTTCCTTTTTCTTTGTCGAAGCAGCAGAAAGGGAGAAAATAATTCGAGAATAGGAGGACGACCCTCGTTTAAATCGTTCTAATCAAGTGTGTCCTCAATCAGAGGGCAATCTGCATATGAAATAAAGAAATATAATAATAATGATTAAATGCTTATAAGTGATCGATTTGACCCGGCAGACGTGACCACTTTAAGAAGATGTCTATTTGCATCTCGTTTGACTATTTCAATTCACTTTGATGATCTGAGCTACGTGTTATATATTCAAACTTGACCCCTATTTGCTTCCCCTCGTCTCCCCAAGGTTTAATCCATTGTCCTTTTTGTCGCTGCGTCCGCGTTTAATGCGTCCATAAACAAACCCTCTGTGGACGGCATCTTATTTATCTCCAATAAGGAAATAGATTACATGGCTGTTTAAAAACCAATAAGCTTCCCCCCCCCCTCCCCCCAACAGCCAGTGGCCTAATGAGTGAATGAGAAGCATTCGTCACCGCCGCTGCCCTAATAGGAGTTTGTAGCATATCCATTACACACACACACACACACACACACACACACACACACACACACACACACACACACACACACACACACACACACACACACACACACACACACACACACACACACACACACACACACACACACACACACACACACACACACACACACACACACACACACACACACACACACACACACACACACACACACACACACACACACACACACACACACACACACACACACACACACACACACACACACACACACACACACACACACCTGGTCCCTCTATGCACAGCGCTTTAACCTTCTAGAGAGCCTCGGGGGGGGTCAGGTGGTGTGGGTGTGTGTGTGTGTGTGTGTGTGTGTGTGTGTGTGTGTGTGTGAGATAGCGTGTTAATCAAAACGTTGTTGTTGTGTGTAGTTAAGTGTTTTGTTTTATTACGGAGGTGGATTTTCATTACGTGTTAACTAAAGTGTGTTTGGGAGTTGAATGTGAGAAAAGCAGGTCGCCGTTGTGATGGGGGGGGGCATTAGTAAGCAACTATGTGTGGATATGAGTTTTGCCAGGGAGAAATATGCATATGAGTGCATGTTTATATAATTTATCAGCAGTATTGTCAGTTCGTGGACCGGTAAGTTCGTGTGTGTGTGTGAGTGTGTGTGTGTGTATGTGTGTTAGCAGGTAAATACAAACTTTGGATGTGTGTATTTAAGAGATGTGTGTGTGGGAGGGAACACAGGGATTTTGGCCTCTGCAGATTTACATGCACTGAAACTTATATATAGCATAAATATATACAAATATATTAAATATAATTGGTGTTAGTAATCTGGATTTTTATAAGGCATTAAAGGTGGGGTAGGTAATTTTGAGAAACCGGCTCGAGATCGCTAGAATTTGAAAATACACAACCGGAACAAATCTGCCTCTTCCTCACAGAGCCCCTCCCCCAACACACACGGACGCGCACATGACCAATGAGGGCACGAGATCAGTTTGTGCCCCGATGGAAGGCTGACAGGCAGGTAGGCCATCCAGTTACTTTAGCCGGCTCAGATGATTGGTCGTGCTTTTTACAGCGCCACGGCTTCCACAGAGGACATTTTTTTATGGATTTTTTGTCAAAGCACTTCAGATATTCATTGCTATCGGGATGTTAAGAATATAACAAAAAGTGTATCTCGAGCCGGCTTGTCAAACTTACCTACCCCACCTTTAAGTAATCAAATAAATGTACTCTGAATTGTAGTGTTACTCTAAAGCAGGGGTGCCCAATACGTCGATCGCAAAGGTAGTGTGGGTAGATCCCATGGCATTGAAACAAAAATGGAGACGGCTTGTACGCAACTTGACATTAGGCGTTACACAGAGCAGATTGGGAGAGCTTGACAAACGCTTTCAAGACTTTGCTTTACTCGAACCAGTCGCTAAATGTATGTGCCATACCCAATTCGGGAAGATGTTGAGGTTGATTCACTCGCATCAAACATTGCACCGATGTTTAACCTAAACTCGTCAGCATTTTTTATGCAGGGAGATCATTTTGACTTGTTCATTTTAAGAGTAGCTCCCAAGCTGCTCTAAAGTAACAGGAAATACAAATATTCAAGTATAATAAAAGGACCTCAATGTTGTATAATACTTGAGTAAATGTACTCCGATACTGTCGACTAATGGATTTGTGCCGCTCATCTGCTATAGGGACAGATTTTCTAGAAGGCATCCATGCATGTAATACGCATTTTTACAGTATTAATTTATATATAAATAACACAAGGCAACACAAGCGAGCGTAAGTAGAGAGGGGAAATCCCCGAGACGAACAGAGAGAGACGGCATAACGCAACAATGATTACACTGCTCTGAAAACAGTAGAAAGGAGAGCAGAGTATTGTGGGATGTTAGTGTTGCCGACGGCGCCTGAGGAGCGCTCAAGGGATCACGTTCAAGAGATCACGTTCAAGAGATCACGTTCAAGAGATCACGTTCAAGAGATCACGTCTGCGTCGTTAGACAGGAGAGGGGTTCAAAAATCACAGGAAGCACAAGGCAAAACGAGTGCTTGTGTATACAATTCTCATGTTTTGTTCTCCCTCTTACTGCTCACACATTATTCCTCCACACACACACACACACACACACACACCATGTATACATCACTTCAGGGGACATTACATTGACTTACATGCATTTCCTGGAGACTTATCCTAACCTTAACCATAACCAACATATGCCTAACCCTAACCAAGTCTTCACCATAAAATTAATGATTCCCCTCATGGGGACCTCCAATTTGTCCCCATAAGGGAGGCGAGTACCCACACGTGACTGTGTAAACAGATGTAGGTCCCCACAATGCTAGGCCACACACACACACACACACACACACACACACACACAGCTGCAGCAGACTGTGGTAGTCCACATCAAAGTGTCATGGAACGAGGCACATCATTAGCAGGAGAAGACAGAGGCGAGGGAGGATGAAATCATTTAGACGCCGCGGTGGAGAGGGAATTACTACGCCTGTCGGGATGAAGGGAAGAGAGGGGAAGACAAGAGGGGTGAAGGAGGAGGAACAGGACAAATGATGGGAGAGAGAGAAATCAACAAGAGCCAGAAAAAGATAATAAGTGACGGTGAAACAAAGACGGCTAAAAGAGAATCAGACACAGCTGAGCCGGGGGGCGAGATGCCGGGAGTTTTTCCATCATAACTCGTGGAAAACAAAAAAAACTTCTTTGTCAAAGTTTGCTGTCATATTTTGGGAAAGGTATGAATCTCTTGGACATAAACTTAAAGGGGACCTATCATGCAAAATGCACTTTGTGATGTCTTTTATACATAAACATGTCGGGGAACTCACGCAGCGTCAGAAAATAAAACCCTCTCTCTTTTCCTCCGTACCCAAATCTCTAAAAACGGGGAACAACGGAGCTGATCCAGATGTGCGTCCGATATGACGTAACATCTGAAATGTGGACCCACGGCCCAATCAGAAACGTCGCTATCAGAAACAATGCCCGACTGTTTTGGACGTAATACGGTCGGTGTTTACATTAGCATCGCTAACTCAGAGCTAACCTGTACTGGAGAGCATGTGTGTGAAGAAGCAGGAAGTAGAAAAGAACTCACCTTGTGGTATAACCGGCAAGAGAGAAAGCCTTTGAGCTCCAGACTGTTTCAGATCCTTGATAATCCACGATATGGCGCTTCATCACGGCAGCATTTAGTTTAGACGGTAGCTGCCGGGTCCCGCATGAGCTCACACCCCTCCCCTTCTTTTGAAACAGGAAGTGAAATAGAGGGATTTGAGGCATGGCTAGAATGGAATCCGTTTGGTATTTTGAGCATGTCTTCATAGACATGTTTTTTATATATTTTTTATATATCTGAGAGACCTATGCTGTTGCCTGGAAATAGCATGATAGCTGACCTTTAACTTAAAAAAGATAAAGCAATGAGAGGTAACATCGGAGAGGGCTCATTGCCAAATTAGGGTGCAATGATGATATTTTTTTGTTAAATGTGTGTGAATTAGATGAACTTATATGCAAACAAACATTATGTATACTATTTGTGGAACAGCAAGATGGGTAGGATGGTCCCTTATTCCGTTTTCTGTATTTACATTTCTTTAATTTGAATCGGTATGTTTGTGTCATCTTGTGAAGATATATTGAAAATAAAATAATGCTATAAAATAATGAATGAATGTGATTTAGTGAGTGTGAATGTGATCCAGCTGATGAAGGAAAATATTGACTTGTTGGCAATATGTTGGTGTATTTAGATTTGAAATGGAAAGTCCAATATCCTACAGCTTGCATCGTGTTTGAGTCGTGTTGGCCATCAACACTAATTCATATTGATGGAGGCTCGACACCAATTTCCCCAACTTTTGAATCAAAGATGTATTTCTTAAAATAGTGAGACATCTTCGTGCTTTGGATACATTTAGTGGGTACGCCTTGAATCAGTAAATATACTACAACAAGTATACGACCAGAAAACTACAAAGATAGCTTTGAGGAGTGAGTAAAAATCGCCTAATTCTGATGATACAACGTTGTCCACCAAAGTCTTTGCCATGTCATGCATGCATACATATTATTAGCTGGACACATTTTAATTAAGATATAAATGTTTATGCTCGGGAATAATTTGCTTAGGTATTCAACCTTCGACCCAGTTCATCGTTTTCTCTCTTTGCCGTCTCCTTCCCGTGGCATAGGTCTACGGCCTTGGGTATTGCTGCTATCTCTCTCAAGCAGGGGCAGCTTGGGCGCATTGTTGTCACCAGTCTGTGACAGAGCACAAGCCGCCACGAGGTCGCTTATTGTTCAGGGACGCAGGTTCCCTGGCGCGCATTCTTTTCTGTGGACGAGAGCTCTAGTGAGAATCAGCGTCCATCATTGTTTAGTCTCGCTCATGAAGAATGTTGATTATTACTATTACTATGTCTCAACAAAGAATGTTTTTTTTACGTAAATGATTGTCTTTTAATGTCGGCAACAGAATGGTGAAGATGTTTTATCATGCTTTTATCGAAAGTGTGCTCTCCTTCGGCATCATATGCTGGTTCGGCAACGCCACTGGGGCACAGAAAAGGTCAATCAGGAGGGCCGTAACTTTGTCCAGCAAATTGACAGGAATCTCATTTGCTAATATAGAATGCTTACACAAGGACAGAGTTTTAAAATTGGCACACAATATTGTGAGTGACCTGAGGCACCCTCTTGCCTCTTACTTGGAACTGTTGCCATCCGGGCGGAGATATCGTGCCCCTTATTTAGAAAAGAACAGATCTCGGCTGTCTTTCGTCCCACGAGCTCAAACTCCTGAATAAATGATGGCTAGGACGCACTGTTTACCCAGCTGCTGGCCCTGTCCCCCCAATCTCGCAAATGAGGGACTATAGGCCCCTCGTCATGTCTGCCGATATCTGATTTTCTTATGTCTGTTTGTTGTTGTTAGTGATGTATTGTCTTAACTTTTTAAATGCCTCTGTGATGTGCTGCAACCCATTTTCGCCTCGGGGACTAATAAACGAATACTATACTAAACACTCCGAACTAGTTAAAACCTCGAGCTGTAGAAGAGTTCTCCAGAATTGGTTTGTCAACTCGTGACACACCCCCTGTCTTGTTCATTCTCCGACTGTAACTCCGAATAAACCGTCAGTGTTTGCCATCAAAGCTCCAGCTCTCCTCGTGTCTCTGAGTCCTGACTCCCATTGCTTCAGAAGTTTCCCCCACGGTTTACATAATGTGAAAGAGCGTATCCACATGGCCCACCCTTACGGTACGTAACTGTTTACAGACCAACGTCCAGCTTTAATTATGATTTATTTTGATTCTCTGCACACTTCATTCATCCCACAGAGGGGACATGTACAAGGTCTCTGCATAGGATATGATAGGAGGTACTTTATTGATCCCAAATTGGGAAATGTTTGCGAAAAAAAAACAACAAAACAAAACAAGGCATTGGACATAAGTAGAAATTAAAGAGTAGAAATAAAAAATACGAGAATTTAAACATCTCAAAATAGAATTAAAACGGCATTAAAAGTAGAAAATATACAGTAGACTGTGAAGATATAAAAATCTATAAACTCTGAAAATAAAACGCTATTGAAGGGCTTTAGACACGATATAAAGCATTTGGCCCATCCTAGGGTTAGGAGCTGCAATTACGTTCAGCATGGACGCATGGGCGTTTTTATCCCCGACTATTATTGTTTTGTAACAAACAGGATCTTTACTTCCTTCTAAATGGATAAGCAAATGAGAACACTCTCACAAATCCACGCTGGTTTTATGTTGCATTATTAAAAAGATGTATCGCCATTTGTTCATATGACCTCTTTAATAAAATAGACATCATTAACTCGATATTACAAAGTTCTCCACGTCCCTTTACCTCCGTGTCTCACCAAAAAAAACACGCACAAACAAGTAAACCCTCGGGGCGCCGCAGATAACCGCTTTCCATTCTCTCCCCCAAAATGCAATTAGCCATTATGTGTCTCTCCATAATCTGCCGTGTTCATTTTATTTGCCTTTGATACAGCAGAGGCTTATCTCGCCCCGGTCTTTACACAGCTCGCATCCCCCGGCAACACCAAACAAAGTCAAAGTTATCTACCCCAAAAACTAGAGAGAGGGACACGTCAGAGGGAGGGTAGTCAACGGAGAAAATGCACGATGTGAGATTCAGAGGAAACTCGATGACCTCATTTTGAATGGATTAGCGTTTTTGTACGAGAGGGAAATAGAAGGACTGGGACACAGATACGAGAGCTGCTATCAGGTCGTAGTAACACAGTGTGTGTGTGTGTGTGTGTGTGTGGTGTGTGTGTGTGTGTGTGTGTGTGTGTGTGTGTGTGTGTGTGTGTGTGTGTGTGTGTGTGTACCGTCATTGCCCTGGCTGCCCTCTCTCTTCAGCATCTGCACCGCCCCCACGTACTTCTTCAACTGGACCTTCAGGACCTCGTTCTCCCTGCACAGATAGAAACACACACACACACACACACATTATAACCAGAGAACAGGAACAGAAAAGAGGTTATAATGAAGCAGTACTCTGAATTCTTACTTAAAGGATCCTAATTTGCTGATGTTCAGGTGTATATCAGTATGTAGTGTCTCTACTTTAAAGAGTCCTCTCCTGCTGAGGTTCAGGTGTATATCAGTATGTAGTGTCTCTACTTTAAAGAGTCCTCTCCTGCTGATGTTCAGGTGTATATCAGTATGTAGTGTCTCTACTTTAAAGAGTCCTCTCCTGCTGATGTTCAGGTGTATATCAGTATGTAGTGTCTCTACTTTAAAGAGTCCTCTCCTGCTGATGCTCTGGTGTATATCAGTATGTAGTGTCTCTACTTTAAAGAGTCCTCTCCTGCTGATGTCCAGGTGTATATCAGTATGTAGTGTCTCTACTTTAAAGAGTCCTCTCCTGCTGATGTTCAGGTGTATATCAGTATGTAGTGTCTCTACTTTAAAGAGTCCTCTCCTGCTGATGCTCAGGTGTATATCAGTATGTAGTGTCTCTACTTGAAAGAGTCCTATCCTGCTGATGTTCAGGTGTATATCAGTATGTAGTGTCTCTACTTTAAAGAGTCCTCTCCTGCTGATGTTCAGGTGTATATCAGTATGTAGTGTCTCTACTTTAAAGAGTCCTCTCCTGCTGATGTTCAGGTGTATATCAGTATGTAGTGTCTCTACTTTAAAGAGTCCTCTCCTGCTGATGTTCAGGTGTATATCAGTATGTAGTGTCTCTACTTTAAAGAGTCCTATCCTGCTGATGTTCAGGTGTATATCAGTATGTAGTGTCTCTACTTTAAAGAGTCCTCTCCTGCTGATGTTCAGGTGTATATCAGTATGTAGTGTCTCTACTTTAAAGAGTCCTCTCCTGCTGATGCTCAGGTGTATATCAGTATGTAGTGTCTCTACTTTAAAGAGTCCTCTCCTGCTGATGTTCAGGTGTATATCAGTATGTAGTGTCTCTACTTTAAAGAGTCCTCTCCTGCTGATGTTCAGGTGTATATCAGTATGTAGTGTCTCTACTTTAAAGAGTCCTCTACTGCTGATGTTCAGGTGTATATCAGTATGTAGTGTCTCTACTTTAAAGAGTCCTCTCCTGCTGATGTTCAGGTGTATATCAGTATGTAGTGTCTCTACTTTAAAGAGTCCTCTCCTGCTGATGCTCAGGTGTATATCAGTATGTAGTGTCTCTACTTTAAAGAGTCATCTCCTGCTGATGTTCAGGTGTATATCAGTATGTAGTGTCTCTACTTTAAAGAGTCCTCTCCTGCTGATGTTCAGGTGTATATCAGTATGTAGTGTCTCTACTTTAAAGAGTCCTCTCCTGCTGATGTTCAGGTGTATATCAGTATGTATGTCTCTACTTTAAAGAGTCCTCTCCTGCTGATGTCAGGTGTATATCAGTATGTAGTGTCTCTACTTTAAAGAGTCATCTCCTGCTGATGTTCAGGTGTATATCAGTATGTAGTGTCTCTACTTTAAAGAGTACTCTCCTGCTGATGTCTCAGGTGTATATCAGTATGTAGTGTCTCTACTTTAAAGAGTCCTCTCCTGCTGATGTTTCAGGTGTATATCAGTAGTGTCTCTACTTTAAAGAGTCCTCTCCTGCTGATGTTCAGGTGTATATCAGTATGTAGTGTCTCTACTTTAAAGAGTCCTCTCCTGCTGATGTTCAGGTGTATATCAGTATGTAGTGTCTCTACTTTAAAGAGTCCTCTCCTGCTGATGTTCAGGTGTATATCAGTATGTAGTGTCTCTACTTTAAAGAGTCCTCTCCTGCTGATGTTCAGGTGTATATCAGTATGTAGTGTCTCTACTTTAAAGAGTCCTCTCCTGCTGATGTTCAGGTGTATATCAGTATGTAGTGTCTCTACTTGTCTCCATGCTCTAATGTTCAAAAAGCTCTTTATTTCTCTCATACTGCCTGTGCTGCAGCACCTCTTTTCACCCTCTGTCTGAAACCAGAGCCCAGTCTGCTCTGATTGGTTAGCTGGCCGGCTCTGCTGTGATTGGTCAACCACTTAGAGATGTCCCACCCCTTAGGCTATCACGCGCTAACCAATATAGACGTATAAACACAATAGAATTAAAGGTGGTTAATTTTACCTGTAAAACCCATAGATTTAGGAGGTTCCCTAGTGGCCGTTAGCTGTACAAAAAAAATGGGGGGAAAAGTCGCGGCTTATAGTCCGAAAAGTACGGTACAACACATGATACGTAAGCATTTCGATGTTTACCCGTCAGATATCACAGATTCAGAGCTGTGCATTACTTGCTGCCGTGCACAAAGTGACAACAAATAAATATATATTTTCTGTCCAGCAGCTCGGCAACAGGAAGTTATTCGCTGTGTTTCCTGACAGCATGTGGAGCAGGAGACAGTGTGAAACCAGCTGTGACATCTCGTCACCTCTGGAACGGGGGAATAAAAACCTTGGAAATTGAATCCAGGTGGTCGGCCCGAGGGTTATTTACAGAGACGATGCTTGTGTTTCAATCCGCCCACAGCACCACGGCGTTCAGCAGGTAACGAGTGGACCGACTTTACACCCGATGTTAACATACGTTTTCAAAGACTTTTATCAGATTGTCAGAAGTCCAGGCAGTGATGCAATTGAGGATCAGATTATCAAACCCAGGGGTGTGACAGTTGTTTTGAAATGCATATATACAGGTTGCAAAAACAGACCGTTGCATGTGACTGCAAACATTAAGTAACAGGTGGCGTCTGTAAGGGCTATCCTGACTCTTCAATCTAGCTTTTAATGTACGATTGCTTTTGTATTATTTGACTTTAACTTTAACTATATATTTATTTGTTGTTCCTTCCTTTTCTTTTCCCTTCACTATATCTGTAAAGCGTCTTTGAGCACCTGTAAAAGCGCTAACAAATTAAATCTATTATTATTATTATTATTATTATCCTAAAGTACTGGAAGTCAAAAGCCTCCTCGTGGACTTCGAATCGTAATCGTTGCACTTTTCTTTGAAACCCATTATGACTTCCTTTCCTTCCTCCCATCTTCCCTTTGTGAAGATCTCACTTTGACACCGGCTGCTCTTTGAATTGACTTATCGGTTAAACCTCTTGTGGATGACAATCGATAGTTACTGTTCATACGTTCTGTTTACAATGATAATAGTCACACACACACCACTCAAAATGACTGGTAGTGTTCATTCAGTGGGTCTGTAATGCACCCAAAGTACACACAGGTACACAAAGCACCTTATTTATGTCTTGTAGTTTGAGGAAATTAAATATTTTCTGGCAGACGTTATCAGGCAGCTAGAAAATGAAGCTGCCGTTAATAGATGACTCCGTGTATCTCCGTATCACATTGTCAGATTGATTACTTTTCCATTTTCCAGAATGTCTCACAACGACAAATGCATGTTCAGCTGGTTTGCATGGAATCAAACCGATTGGAGCGGACAGGCTAAACCTTTCACAAACCACACACATCAAAGGGGAACCAAACAGAAAGCTCTCAGCAGATCAAATGACCAGTAAGAGCCAGAAACATGGCTCCAACATCGAGGAAGCTGTGATCAAGTGGATTCTCCTACACATACATACACTTTATCTCCTGCGTAATGCTCCTTTCACGATGTGCAGTATAGTATCTGAGATAAGTTCTCTGTGACAAAGTCTTCTATCCATCTGCCTACATGTATATATTACAAAAGGAAGAAATGTGTGTCCTGACCTCAGTTTGGAAAGCGAGAGATTTCAGTGTTCAGATAAAAACACAGTTTGGGTAGAAGTGTGTGTGTGCATGTGTGTGCATGTGTGTGTGCGCGTGTGTGTGTGTGTGTGTGTGTGTGTGTGTGCGCTATAGAAACAGAGTGAGAGACAGAGGCTTCTTCTCTTTACAAGCCTTAACCCACTGAACATCATTGACTTTGAGGAGGGACTCAATCAGAGTTGGAGTGCGCCTGTATGCCCTTTGCAGTTAAATGTAACAGCCGTTGTCTTGTCACCCCCACCCCCATTCTCCACGGGCGAGTTTTGGTGCCCTGCTTATCTTTTCCCTCATTCCCCTCCAACAAAAGCAGAGAGCTCCAGACTCCAGCTCTCGGAGGATCCGTCCAGCCGCCGCTATCAGAGCCAGACGCTGTACAGCCTAATGAAATTATAGTGTGTGTGTATGTGTGTGTGTGTGTGTGTGTGTGTGTGTGTGTGTGTGTGTGTGTGTGTGTGTGTGTGTGTGTGTGTGTGTGTGTGTGTGTGTGTGTGTGTGGATATGCAGACGTTCTGATGCCTCCCTTTCTACTGAGAATGAGTCTGTTGTTATACCTGCAGGCGGATTACTGCACCTGACATTACATTACATTTAGCTGACTTACAATAAGTGCAGTCGACCAAGACGATACAAACTTGAAGAAAACAGAATAATAATATAATATTGGGAGGGATGAAACCCTCTTTAATGGTCTCACACACAGAGCACACAGCACACAGTGACATGTGTTCTCTGCTTTTAACCCATCCTAGTACCAGGAGTCTAGCACTTGGAGCAGTGGGCAGCTAGTGTACAGCGCCTGGGGAGCAATGGGAGTGGAGGGGGGAAGGGGTGTGTCCGGTGCCTTGCTCACGGGCACCACGGCAGGGCAGGAGGTGAACTGGGACCTCTCCAAGTAGCAGTCCACACTCCATATTTTAGGTCTGGTCGGGGACTTGAACCGGCGACCCTACGGCTCCCAGTCCAAGCCCCTACTGACTGAGCCCCTGCTATCATATAAGTACATCAGGCTTCATAGAGCCAAAACATTTCAAGTGCTACTCAACTGGCTTTAGATGAGCCAGTGCTTTGTTAATAGTTCTATTGCTTGAAATGGAGTCGAAAGAGATAAGTTTTCAGTCCGGAAGGTGTGTGAGCTTTCTGCCGTCCTGATGTCAATGGGAGCTCATTCCACCATCTTGGAGCCAGGATAGCAAACCCACGTGTTTCTGCTCATGGGAACTTGGGTCCCCCTCGCAGTGCGGGTGCAGCGAGCCGTTTGGCTAAATGTGATACTCCACGCTCAGGTGGACGATGATCTTTTAGCAAAGGTTTGAGCTTTTTTGTCTTGCGAAATAAACACTTCTCCACTAATGGCGCGTTTCCACTGCAGGCCTCGCTCGGCCTCGCTCGGCCTCGCTCGGTTTGGTTAGGCCTTATTAGGCCCGGCCCACTTTAATGCTGCGCTTCCATTACAGTTTAGGAACTGGGGCAGTTACTATAGTAACACAGTGTAGGCGGAGCCGTGACGTCATCTTCAATGAGAGCCCCAGAAAAACAACACAGCTGTTAGATGTTAGCACTCAGAGCTCACAGCTCCTCATATCTGTTCAGAAACTAGACAAAAGTGAAACAAGTACAAACCACAGACTGCCTGAGTCATGGAGAATACAGTCGCTGGTTTATTTATGTCTGTAGGCCGTTGTTGTGAGTGTGGACGGTCGGAGCATAACGTTAGCTAAGCAAAGCTCCATTTAGAAAACACGCATTTTAAAAGGTGTCTCGCCTGCCGTCTGTCTGCAGACTTGTCAAAGCATTAATTCATGGTTTTTACTAACCGGTATCAGTATGTTGTTACTTCGGCATCATTTTGAAACGTGTATTACAATTAAATCACGGTCAAATATGTTCATCTTGTTGTAGTTGTAGCCCCCTTGCCAGCGATTCTCTCTCTAGTTTAGCATGCTCAGCCCGACTCAGCCCGACTCAGCCTGGTTGTTCCTGGCCCGAGAACCACGATTTAGTCGGGCCAGAAAAAAGGTGAAAAAGTAGCCCCGGGCCAAAACTAGGCCAAGTGGAAACGCAACCAAAAACGGGCTACCCTCTGCAGTGGAAACGCGCCATAATATTTCTTCACTAAGCATGGGTCAAAATACTATGTGTCAAGTGAAAGATGTTTTGTCGTAGAGACCTATCACCCAATATAATTATCTCCCAAACTCTGCTGTTACATTTGGCTTGACGGAGTTTCTTGTTTTGGTTTTTCGAACGAGAATTTCTGGTCACATCGACCCCATGATTGTGAAGGAGCTCGGGGAGATATACAGCCTTTCTAATTGCATCAGATGGCAAAACGCTCAGGTTGACAGTTCACTTTTAGCAAATGTTTTGTCTTTACCTATAAATACCTCTGGCTTCGATTAATACAGCTTTTCAGTTTCATGAAGGCGAAACATTGCACTGATCAATATTCCTCCACTAAGCATGGATCAAAAAACTATCTACAAAGTGTTTTCATCACCCGTTAGATTCATATATATAGTCTTTTAGCCCTTTTAGCTTGTTGTTTTGGTTTTGAAACCAGAAATGATGTTTAAATGCTCAAAAAAGAAAATTAAGTGACCTTTACCTGACCAACTCACAGTACAACCATATAGAGAACCGCAGTGACGCGTCTTAAGACCCGGAAGTAAGTTAGCATTTTTACCACCTCCGGTTCCTTCGACAAAAAGCAATGCGATTTCTCCGTAGGGTTTTAGAAAATATCTCGAAATAAGGTCTGTGTTCGACACAAATTCAAGAGACTGATCACGTTTTGTTAAATCCATCAGCAGTGATTTCTGAAGAGTTGACGTGTCTGAAAAACAATGGTTGTTACCAAGTGGCTGAATAGGACTACAGAAGTTGTCCAGGCAGTTGTACGTCATTACACGCCGAACATGTAAAACACTCCCGCTAAGGTTGTTTGCCTCCTGCAGACTGTTCAGACAAACACTTCAACTCGTACCATTTAGAATCTGGGTGTTTGAATATGGATCTTAAGTCGGCGTGACGTTGAAGCAGCGACCCTGCTGTAGCTCGTCTATAGCATAACGTTAGCATTTTGCTTCTTGCGACTAGATTTAAGCTTCGGAAATTATAAAAGTAGGATAGACATGTGGAGATTATCCAGCTGAACAAAACGTGATCCGTCTCTTCAATGCGTCTCAACCACAGATCTGATTTCCAGCTATTTTCCAAAATCCTCCGGAGACATTACATTGCGTTTTTGACGAAGGAACCGGAAGGAGTTTTAGGACACGTCACTGCGGTTCTCCATTTGATTGACACAAGCTACCCAATTAGAGTATGTCTTCAAGTAATTCTAGACTAGTGGAAACCGTTTGTACCTAAAAAAACTCCTACCCAATTTACCCTCGCTGTCTAACCATACACTACATACATGTTACGAGTGTACCTCCTCGAGATTTACTGAAACAATAACCAGAAGTGAAAGTTTCCCCACATCAGAATCCTGACGCAGGTCTCGATCACACCTTCGTTACGACACACACCTACAGTATAAACGGTCTGGAGGGAAATTTAGTTGTGTGTACACAGGTAGCTTTCAGATGGACGATGTAAATTAGCAAGCGGGTTACGAGCGAACATTGCTGCTTCTTGTTTTCCAATCCAATTTCGCAGAGTGATAAAAGCCTGTGCGTGTGCTGTGAAAAACTCCCTCTGAGTCCTGGCTCCCCTCAGGTCGTACAGCTCGGTCGCCACATGCTAAATCACAACACAGAACTTCTTGTTTTCCTCCGTGAGCAACAATCCTGCTCATTACCGACAAGAAAACTCATGCCTCAACATCCCCAAACATTGCATTTATAAAAATGTTGGAGACAATGCCTTTCTCCATACTAAGTATCCCATTGAGGCTCAAAGGCTGTTTCTTCAAAGCATGTCATTTCACCCATTTAAGACACTTCCCTTTAGGGCAGCAAATAACCATTAGAGTTATCATTAACCTTTAATCAATTACATTAACAATTCATTTATGAGTTGAATAATGTCAGAAAATAGTGAACGATGGCCCTCGAGGTGTCATAAATGAAGAGAAGAGGAAAATGCTTCTTTTTGAGAAACTGGAATCATCGATAGGATGGAAGTTTTTTCTTGATAAATGGTTTTAAAGGTCACCTATCGTGCTATTTTTAGGCAATAGCATAGATGTATAAAAATATATAAAAAACATGTCTATGAAGTGTTTTGCTCAAAATACCAAACGGATCACCCATTCTAGCCACGCCTCATATCCCTCTGTTTCACTTCCTGTTTCTAAAGTGCTGATTTGGGTATACAAAAAAAAAGGGGTCTGAGCTCATGCGGGACCCGGCAGCACCGTCTAAACTAAATGCTGCCGTGATGAAACGCCATATCATGGATTATCAAGGATTCTCTCTGAAACAGTCTGGAGCTCAAAGGCTTTCTCTCTTGCCGGTTATACCACAAGGTGAGTTCCTTTCTACTTCCTGCTTCTTCACACACATGCTCTCCAGTACAGGTTAGCTCTGAGTGTTAGCGATGCTAATGTAAACACCGACCACATTACGTCCAAAACAGTTGGGCATTGTTTCTGATAGCAACGTTTCTGATTGGGCCGTGGGTCCGCATTTCAGATATTACGTCATATCGGACGCAAATCTGGATCAGCTCCGTTGTTCGTCGTTTTTAGAGATTTGGGTACGGAGGAAAAGAGAGAGGGTTTTATTTTCTGACGCTGCGTGAGTTCCCCGACACACCGGGACACATGTATAAAAGACATCACAAAGTGCATTTTGCATGATAGGTCCCCTTTAAGTGATTATTTGGATATCAAAACTGTTGATTTCTGTCACTCTACTAATTCATGTGTCTGTTGGTTTCCAAACTTTTTGACAAGCAGTTCAACCGAGGGCCCCAAAAGGTCTGAAGATATAAAACTCTGCTGAAACAAGACTAAGACTGTGTTTTTATGTGATTGTAGTATTTATTACATGTACAGCATTTTGGCCCGACCAAAAATCGCTTTTAAATGTGCTTTATAAATAAACTTTGATTTGATTTGATTTAAGAGTCTAAAGCCACACTGCACCGATAACTCCAAATGTGAACCCAATGGTGGTGCCTTACAAAAAGCCAGGGGATCACCAAAGTCTTTAAGATACACCATCTGGGGACAATGAATATGCGTATAATGGTTTGCATCAATATATCTAGTAGACGTCGAGTCATTTCACAGAACGAAGGGACCAAATGTGACTTGATGGTGTTGCTAAACCAAAATATGTTAGGATTCAAAGTATCATAATAATGTATCTTCTGGGTACTGTGAATTTCTGTGCCAGATTTAACGGCAACACCTCCAATAGTTATTAAGATATTTCAGTCTGGACTATAAGCGATGGAAAAACCAACAGTCCAGCTTAGCGTAGCTAAATCGTCCTTTTGCACAGATTAAATATGTGTCTTTCTTATCTTTTGGGACCATGTTCGAGCACTACTAGCACGTGCCATCTCCACGATATTGTGAAAACGATACCTCTATGTTTGAGCCAGTGATAAACCAACTGTGAATAAGCAGGGTTGAAATCACACCCATACATTTTGAGTCGCTATATGCTGTTAAATACCCGATAGGCCTATATATCTGTTCTGCATTCACTTCCTTTGGGTCTATTGGCGAGTCCATCATTACAAGCCGAGTTTAGTGGACCCGCAGGACAAACCTTAATGACGTATGCCAAACAAATCGACACTGCAAAGCCCCCGGGGAGCGGCAACCTCGTACAATCTCCTCTTTCCTGAAACTGTAGCAACAAACTAAATCCGTGGCTCTGTGTCTTAATGCTTTCCAATCGAGTGATCCATTAAGTCGCTGGAAACGTGTTTGAAACTCTAAATGTCTTCTCTGCCTTCAGGGAGGGAAAACTTTTAAATGAGTGTGTCCAAAGTGATACTTGCTCGGCATCTCTGTAGCGATCCTTGGTCCAGCTGATGTGGGACAAACCGGTTTCTCATTAAGGGCAATGGTCTGACCCAGAAATATTGTTAATGCCTGCTTAGAGAATAAGCCAATTAACTCAAAGTTCTTCCATGTGACCGAAAAGTGGGGAAGACGAGCAGTGTTTGCGCACAAGGAGATGTATGAGAGCTTTTGTGTGCAGCAGAAACAAAGAGACGGAAAGACTGCGTGCCTCAGAGAGAGATTTAGAGAAATAATAACTGTTTTGTAAATAGAGAAGATGGTGGAAACAATGTGCAGTCGAGAGATAAAGACACTGAGACGTTTGGTTCTTAAAATGCAAGAGATTAAAAAGGTAAAGAGAAAGATGGTACAATCGTCTCTTAGAGAACAGAGAAAAGCTTGCACCGAAACTACTCGCAGTATTGACTTAACTTAAGAGAAGCCCTCGGGTGGTTTTCCCGCTCTTTCGTCTTCCCTCCACCCTGTGCTTTATCCAGCCGGCGCTCGCTAGCCGTCTTAATGTGCAATAAAAACAGATAAATCGGCTCGTCTTCAGGTATGATCCGTTTTGTTTGGAAGTCGTAAATGAGAGGTGCAAAGACGCCTTCAGAGGCAGACGGCTCAGTCGCTGGGTAAAAGTCAAAAGAGCAATTTACTGCTCAGCTTCGTTCAAAGAAAAAGAAAATACATTAAAGCATAAAGTCTTTGTGCCACACTTCCAAAGGCTCAATGCCAGACATCCACACCTAACGCACAACAAGGCAATGTAGTGAAGGGATCAATCAGTGTTTATTTATACAGCCCAATATCACACATGTTACATTTGTCTCAGTGGACTTCACAGTGTGTACAGAATATCAGTATGACACACTATGTCCTCAGACCCTCTGTCCTCAGACCCTCTGTCCTCAGACCCTCTGTCCTTAGACCCTCTGTCCTTAGACCCTCTGTCCTTAGACCCTCACATCGTACAAGGAAACACTTCCAGAGAAAACCCACAGTTTAAAGGGGACATGGGAGAAACCTCAGGGAGAGCAACAGAGGAGGGATCCCTCTCCCAGGACGGACAGACGTGCAATAGATGCCGTGTGGAAATCAAAGAGATAATACATTTTACAGCATAGGTAGACCAAATGTTTGGAAATGCGTGTGTCTGTAATGAGAAGATGAATCCACGAGGATGTCACCAATCCTGTGATGACGTATTTTAAAGGGCGAACAGGAAGTTAGCATCGCGAAGGCTCTCTTGACAAAAGTAAATGTTTTTTCCCATTTGAGAATAACAGAAGCAGTGATCTGTGCAAACACACGTGTATGATACCTACGTGTTGCTCAGCAGATGAATCTCCGCATAGCAACAACTTTTATGATTTTTAAAGCGCAACTGTAATGAAAAAAGCTAACGTTGGGCTATAAAGGAATCACGGCACCAAGTGAACTATTGTGAGAGCTAGAATTGTAATCTTATCATAGTGCAAGTGTTCACCTTTTGTATCCCTTCCCTGTACTCGTTTAAAAAGAGTGAACAACACAAACTGCTGCAGCCTGGAGAAAAGACGGACGATCTGCCAGCGAAGAAAAAGGCATCTGCTCTTGTTTGTTTCGTAAGCGTGTGTCCATGTGTGTGTGTGAGTGTGTGTGCATGTGTGTGTGCATGTGTCCGCCTGTCCACCCGCCCCCTCTCCCAGTGACGACGCACCGCTTCCTGGCCCGAGCCCACTCACTCTGCTGGCCGCTCTCCAGACTTCCTGCTGCGAGAGGCCTCTGTGTGTGTGTGTGGGTGTGTGTGTGTGTGTGTGTGTGTGTGTGTGTACAAAAATAATAAGGTTTGAAAAATTCCTGCGAAGTGAGCTTCAGCGGTTTTCCAAATCGAAGCGTACTCATTTGGCGTGTAGTAAGATAATAAATGCATCAGAAACGCCAACGATGAAAAACAAAGTGATATTTCTTTACTAGAATATGCCTTCACCGTAGAAGAAGCCCGTTCATGCCGACAGCTGATTTCTGCACAGCGTTGCACGTCCTGTCCTTCTCTCAGAGTCTCTTACCCTCATCGTCTCATAGGAAGGGAGTGTAGTTCCTGCTCGTGTACAAGTGATTTCCCGAACACTGATATTGATAATATTGAAGTAGTGATTTGCCACCAGCGGAAAGTTCAATAACAGGAACCCCAATTAGCACAGAGGATGACACACACACTCTGACGAATCACATACATGTGGTGAGAGGAATGAGTCCCTCTTTAGGCGGCATGTAAACATCGTCCAGTCCTGCACTCTGGGCGAAGTTGAGGGCGAGGAAGTGGGTGAGTGTGTGTGTGTGTGAGAGCTACATGTTGTATTGGGCTGTGTGTGAGTAAGGGTCCTGCTGTACATCAGTGTGTGTGTGTGTGTGTGTGTGTGTGTAACAGTAAGTGAGCAGCGGGTTGTTTTAGCTCACTCCCCTCTGCTGGAGACTACGTCAGACCAGACCTATCTATAGAGGCTCATCCTCCACCACACACACACACACACACACACACACACACACACACACACACACACACACACACACACACACACACACACACACACACACACACACACACACACACACACACACACACACACACACACACACACACACACACACACCACACACACACACACACACACACACACACACACACACACACACACACACACACACACACACACACACACACACACACACACACACACACACACACGATTTGATATACTTTATTAATCCCCGTGGGGAAATTGTTTCTCTGCATTTGACCCATCCTAGTGTTAGGAGCAGGTGCTGCCATTTTGAACGGCGCCCGGGGAGAGACACACACGCACACACACGCACACACACACACACACACACATACTCTCACACACGCACACACACATACATACTCTCACACACACACACGCACGTACTCTCACACACGCACACACACACACACACACATACATACTCTCACACACACACACACACACACACGCGCACACACACACACACACACACTCTCACACACACACACACTATGTGTAAGCAGTAATACTATGGTGTACCACCAAGTCATGCATTCATTTTTTTCTTAAGTTTAAGTAGAAAAGTATAAGCATTGAAATCACTTCAAGTACCAAAAGTAAAACTTCTTATTATAAAAATATATATTGTATCAAATAGTCTGGATTAATGATCCATTCAATCGTTTGGTTTTGCAGCTAGTAAAGATGGAGCTCACTATAATTACTTTTTATACCGCCATGCATCGCAATCCATATAACATAACTCAGAATTAGATTTGTATCGAGTGACTTGTGGTTTACTCCATCACCATGTCGTGCTTTGAATCTACTAAAATTATCTGGCAGCTTTTACATTTCAAGAACATGCATAACCTTTGAACATAATGCAGCTCTAAAGATTAAACCGGTCAAATGTTGGTGGTAGGACCAAGTCAAATTAGACAATATATCGTAACAAAAAAGCATTTGTAAACATCAGAAGTTCATAATGCCATATATATTATAATTAGGGATGCCAGCGATTATTCGATTATTCGTTACAGTCTCCATCATCGAATATTATTTTTAAAAATCGATTTTATTTATATATATATATATATTTGTTTTATTATTTATGTTTTGTTTTTTTTTCTGGCTTAGTTTCAACCAAAATATAGACTGATGCTAAAAATAGTAATATATTAGTAATTGTAAATGGCCATTGGTCACACCACCAGTTTGTTTTACTGTAAACTTGGAGGAGGGGGTCGGTCGAATTATCGATTATTATTCGCCAGGGCTGCCAAATAATCGATTTTGATCATGGTCAGTTTCTGGCAACCCTACTTATAATATATCACATCACAACTTTTCTGCAGAATAAATGTGGACTTTGAACTAAGTTAAGGATCTGAATACTTTTACACCAATCAAGAAAATGCACTTCCTACAACCACCAAGTGTACACACACACACACACACACACACACACACGCACACGCACACACACGGAGCACCTGGTGCTGAAGATACACTAAACGGTGTCGAGACGTTGTGTTTGGGTGTCAGATGTTATGTCAGGCTGCAGATTCGGCCACAGCGACTGAATCACAAAGCGCTGAGGAGATTCATAGCAACCGTTGCCAGCGGCCTCTTTCACTGCTGACAGCTTCCAGCCTCACTCTCTGGTATTTATAGACGCGATTGATCCAGACACATTTAACTGAGGAGGAAACGCAGCACTTGAGATTTAGCAGCGGACGACTATAGAATTGGCTTTGTGTGTCTCAGAGATTAGCCCAGCCGTGGTGGAAAGTTACTCATTACATTTACTCAACTACTGTTAAAGAGGCCATCTTGTGGTTATTCCGGTTGTCCCTTTCCTGTCGTGTGATATTTAGACTCTGCCTGAAACGCCTCCATTGGACTCCTTGGTTTACTTCAGGAACAGAGAGACATCGCGATGTAACACTCCCAAACACGTGATAGAGATGTCCCGCTCCTTAGCCTAAGAGGTTGACCAATCACAACAGAGCCGTCCAGCTAACCAATCAGAGCAGACTGGGCTCTGGTTTCAGACAGAGGGTGAAAAGATGTGCTGCAGCACAGGCAGTGTGAGAAAAATAAAGAGCTTTTTGAACATTAAAGCATGGAGACATGTAGAGACACTACATACTGATATACACCTGAACATCAGCAGGAGAGGACTCTTTAAAGTAGAGACACTACATACTGATATACACCTGAACATCAGCAGGAGAGGACTCTTTAAAGTAGAGACACTACATACTGATATACACCTGAACATCAGCAGGAGAGGACTCTTTAAAGTAGAGACACTACACACTGATATACACCTGAACATCAGCAGGAGAGGACTCTTTAAAGTAGAGACACTACATACTGATATACACCTGAACATCAGCAGGAGAGGACTCTTTAAAGTAGAGACACTACATACTGATATACACCTGAACATCAGCAGGAGAGGACTCTTTAAAGTAGAGACACTACATACTGATATACACCTGAACATCAGCAGGAGAGGACTCTTTAAAGTAGAGACACTACATACTGATATACACCTGAACATCAGCAGGAGAGGACTCTTTAAAGTAGAGACACTACACACTGATATACACCTGAACATCAGCAGGAGAGGACTCTTTAAAGTAGAGACACTACATACTGATATACACCTGAACATCAGCAGGAGAGGACTCTTTAAAGTAGAGACACTACATACTGATATACACCTGAACATCAGCAGGAGAGGACTCTTTAAAGTAGAGACACTACATACTGATATACACCTGAACATCAGCAGGAGAGGACTCTTTAAAGTAGAGACACTACATACTGATATACACCTGAACATCAGCAGGAGAGGACTCTTTAAAGTAGAGACACTACATACTGATATACACCTGAACATCAGCAGGAGAGGACTCTTTAAAGTAGAGACACTACATACTGATATACACCTGAACATCAGCAGGAGAGGACTCTTTAAAGTAGAGACACTACATACTGATATACACCTGAACATCAGCAGGAGAGGACTCTTTAAAGTAGAGACACTACATACAGTATTTATACTTCTCCACTGAATAAGAACTAAACCAAAAATGTAGGCAGTAATATATTAATAATATCAACCTGCATACTAACTATTGTTGGTAAACAGCAGGTAACAAGCACAATATTTGCTACTTAATTGTAGTGGAGTCGAAAGACATGGGAGCATAAAAGTAAGTAAGTAATTTACAAGCAGTGGTTGAAGTACATTTACTCAAACGTATTGTAACTCTGTAATCCTGCTAGAAATCACAATCTGATTACAATTGTTTTAAGGTAGCCCTTTGGAAATACCTTTTTTTTCTATCCTGATAAAGTTATCGTGTCACAGAGAGAGTGAGGTTGTTCCTCGTACATTATTTCTCTCTCTTGCCATTTCAGCTACCATTAAATCCTCCCGTGCGAACATGAAAACCTGGCACTTTAAAACGCTCCGTCAGCGTCCCTGCAGGGTTATTCAATTACATTTCAAACGGGGCCAGTTAGCGCAGCTTCCTCCCAGCAAAGAAACGTCTGAATTGCTGTCCTGAAGTCGACCCCGACGGACCTTCAAATAAAACTCACAACATACATTTTCCATCTTATATCAACGACTCTTGGATGCAATTTGGAATACCTTTTCTATACAGACACCTTGAAGCAGTCCGAGCAGAACATTCAAGTGAAATAAAAGTCGATTTTATGAATAAAATATTTAAAAAGTTGCATTTTTTGAGAAAATACTTCCTCTTTGGAAATCAATATCTGTCCAACACTAGCTCTCTAATAACTACTTAAATGTCAATTCTGATCTATAATATATTTATTATTTTTAGATTTAGTGTACTTACTTTTTGGGATTGTTTTAATTGCTTGTAAACTTTCCTTTAGATTTTTTATTTTATGATGGCTTTTAAATGTTTTGTTAGAAAAGTCCTATATTTGCTTTTTTTACAAATGCATTCCTATTTGGTCCCTTTTTCTACTTGTGTATTGTTGTCTTGTAATGTTTTGTTGTCATCTGCCTACGGACTTCAGATGCTAGTTTTACATTTTGTGTTTATTCTCGTCACTAATATACTCTAGTATTAAATGGAATACCTGCAAAGATTATCATTTATTCTGATTTATTTAGGTCATTAGTTCGAATAAAACCTTCCCCTAGGGTCCAAACTAGTCCTTAGTGATAATCGCCCGACGCTCTGAGCCTCTGGATCGATGCTAGCCGTTAGCCTCACTTCCTGCCTCCGGCTACGCTCTGAACTCTCAGCTCAGACAGCTGACGGATGACTAACCCTCTATTTAAAGGGCTGAAGACTTCTGGCTCACAGGCAATCAATGGTAAACGCTGAGGTGACGCAATTCACTATCTGGGGAAACTGTAGGTGGTCACTGTGTGTGTGTGTGTGTGTGTGTGTGTGTGTGTGTGTGTGTGTGTGTGTGTGTGTGTGTGTGTGTACGTGTGTACGTGTGTCTGTATGTTAGCATGTGTGTGTGTGAGGGTTTGTGTTAGCATGTGTGTGTATATGCATGTGTGTGTTAGCATGTGTGTGTGTTAGCATGTGTGTGTTAGCATGTGTGTGTGTGTGTGTGTGTGTGTGTGTTAGCGTGTGTGTGTTAGCGTGTCTGTATGTTAGCGTGTCTCTATGTTAGCGTGTGTGTGTGTGTGTGTGTATATGCATGTGTGTGTTAGCATGTGTGTGTGTGTTAGCGCGCGTGTGTGTGTGTGTGTGTGTGTGTGTACGACGTGTGTCTGTATGTTAACGTGTGTGTGTGTGTGTGTGTGTTAGCGTGTGTGTATATGCATGTGTGTGTGTGTGTAGCATGTGTGTGTGTGTGTGTGTGTTAGCATGTGTGTGTGTGTGTGTGTGTGTGTGTGTGTTAGCGTGTGTGTTAGCGTGTGTGTGTTAGCGTGTCTGTATGTTAGCGTGTGTGTGCGTGTGTATATGCATGTGTGTGTTAGCATGTGTGTGTGTGTGTGTGTGTGTGTGTGTGAGTGTGTGTGTGTGTGTGTGTGTGTTAGCGTGTGTGTGTTAGCGTGTCTGTATGTTAGCGTGTGTGTGTGTGTGTATATGCATGTGTGTTAGCATGTGTGTGTGTGTGTGTGTGTGTGTGTTAGCGCGTGTGTGTGTGTGTGTGTGTGTGTGTGTACGACGTGTGTCTGTATGTTAACGTTTGTGTGTGTGTGTGTGTGTGTGTGTGTGTGTGTGTGTGTGTGTGTGTGTGTGTGTGTGTGTCTACGACGTGTGTCTTTATGTTAACGTGTGCGTGTGCATGCGTGCGTGCGTGCGCGCCCCCACCGGAAACCTGCACGCTCTTGCTCAGCCCTTCCCGTAATAGATGCATTAGCGGAGAGCTCGGCCATGTAATGGAGGCGCCGTGGGAATTATAGACTCCAAACTCTCCAATCAAAGCAGCCGCCGGCCTCACACACCGGGGAGATCTCGCCGTACACACCTCTCCTTGTCTTTCACCATTTCTCTCGACATTGGGTTTACATAAGGGGAAAAGTAGTCGTGACAGCCGATACTCTTCATCATGAGCGCACCTAGCTCGCTTTAAAGACTGAAAGAAATACTTATAAAAACGATAATCTTTCTATGAATTGCTCACTCCATGTTACCTTAAATTCTTGGAGGAAATTGTTTCTCTTGCACGCCTCCACAGGGGACAAAAAGTAAAACTGTAAGCTACTCAAAGTACATTTTATGCTGATGTTTTAAATCTTAACTCTACTGGGAAGAGGAGAGTTAGGAGAGTGTGACATGGAATCAAACTGTTTTCATGGAGTTTATAAACTGAGTTTTTGGTATCGTTTTGCTGCCGTTACATTTTCTTTTAACAGTGATAGTTGCACAAAAATAGTCCCTTTCCTGTCTGATATCCTCCTGCCATTTTAGTGATATTGGGACAATCAGCTTTTATCACAAAACCTTTCACAGCCTGGTTACTCTCCATGCATGATGTCAAAGTTCCTCAGCTCAGATGTGGCCCCGTCAAACCCGGTGTGACTCGTGACCGTAGCCACCATTAAAGTCACGAGTGCCTCGTGTGTTTCCTGCCTGATGGGTGAAAGCTTTATTTAAATATCCGTGCAATTAAACCCGTGTGACGTAAAGAGGCCCCAGCCGCCATAGACCTGCGGGGGGTCGATGAGGTTAATGGTCAGCTAGCGATTAAACGGTCATTACGAAATCAAACATATCCTCCCACCAGCCACTCACAGCTTTCGGCTGATGGTGCAGGAAGCAGGACGCAGCCTCGGATTAAAAAGTAAAAGCTGCAGCATCTCTAGGATTCAATATCACACCGCTTCACAAGGTTTACTCATCAAAACACACGTGGACTGTGCTTATTCAAGATGTGAAATGTGCCAGAAAACTCTCGATAGTCATTTTTTAAGGTTTGAAATGCAAAGGGATAAAAGACAGTAATTGTAAAGAACTACAATAAGACACGTTACAAAAGTAATTTATCTGGAGGGGAATATTTTGGCAACTTGAAAAGCCTTAAAGGTGGGGTAGGTAAGAATGGAGAAACCAGCTCCAGTGCGCTAGAATTTGAAAGTACGCAGTCCACAAAAATCTGCCCCTTCCTTCAGACTTCCTCTCAGAGTCCCTCCTCCAACACACACAACGCGCACATGACCAATGAGGGCACGAGATCAGTCTGTGCCCCGATGGCAGGCTGACAGGCAGGTAGGCCGTCCAGTTACTTTAGCCGGCTCAGATGATTGGTCGAGCTTTTTACAGCGCCACGGCTTCCACTGATGATATGTTTTTATGTATTTATTGTCAAAGCACTTCAGATATTCATTGCTATCGGGATGTTAAGAGCATTCCATGGAATATAACAAAAAGTGTTTCTGAAGTGAATTACCTCCCCCACCTTTAATTAGTGTTTCCATTTGACACTGGAAGTTTTGTATCTCACAGATTTATATTTTATAGGGTGATAAATACAATTATTTTTAATTGTTCTTATTTTCGCGTCGAAAGGAGCCAGTTGAGGTGGTTCGGGCTCCTAGTTAGGATGCCACCTGGGCGCCTGCTTAGGGAGTGTTCCAGGCACGTCCAGCTGGGAAGAGACCGAGGGGTAGACCTAGGACCAGGTGGAGGGACTATATCTCTGCGCTGGCCTGGGAGCGCCTTGGGACCCCCCAGTCAGAGCTGGTTGATGAGGGGAAAGGGACGTGTGGGGCTCTCTGCTGGAACTGATACCCCCGCGACCCGACCACGGATAAGCGGGAGAAGATGGATGGATGTTCTTATTTTACAATAAATAAATCCATGAACCAAAAGGTCCTTTTCTGCCCAGCAGTGCTCACCGGAATACCAGGACCGATGATATTTATTGCTTACGGACTACAATAAATAAAAGAAACACGTTCACCTTGAAAGACTGGGAGACGCTGGAGCTCTGATTTATTTTGGTTATCGGCGGTCCAAGTTGGGGTAAATGATCTTGCCCAAGGATACATTGAAATCTTGACTGCAAGGCTGCAATCGAACCCACAACCTTCCGATTGGTAGACGGCCATCAGCTGTGTTCTCTTTCAGGGTTAATGCAATGTAACTGCGAGTGTGGCGATGCGTCACGATGATTAAAGAAGAGCAGTCTGAATGTCTGGTCTCCAGGCAGCTGTGTCTCACCTGGCGAGCGCCTGCACCTTGGCGCTGTGTCTCTCCTCGAGCTCTGAGAGCTTCTTCTTCAGAAGATCGGTTTCCTGCCTGAGGCCGGCCGAGTGCTCCATCTCTCCGTCCAGAAGACTGCGCAGAGACCTGGAACACAGAGGGAGGACACTCAGACTTGAATTCAGTAAAAGTAGCATAACTTAGTGTTGGGAGAATACTGAGTGTCCTCTTCCAACATCAGAGTAGCATGCTACAAAGGTATCCCAGCTGTAGATGTGAACATGACAGGATGTGTGATGACCTGGAAGAGCATCAGGACTGTTTGAGGCAGATGATAGCTATGTGATGAACATGATAATTCAGCCTCTCTGGAGAGAGACATCAAGCATGCTCATTTCTGACATGGAGCTGATCTGAAGTAAACATTGATTGCCAACTATGCTCTTGTATCGGAAGTACAATATTAGCTTCTAAAATGTAGTGGGGTAGAAGTATAAAGCAGCGGAAGATGGAAATACTCCCATAAAGTAAATGGACTTCTTACTTTCCACAACTGCAATATATAGTTATAATATATAAAGTGGTTTATTTTCGGACTGATTTGCATCAGTTGGTGATACATGTTGCAGACCTAATCCTCCACATAACGTAGACGACTAAATGTTGACAATATGTTATTTGTATAATCAGTAGATCGGATAAACATTATTAAATGCAGTCAGGCTTATCTCTGATACACAAACATCTTTGATTGCATCGCTCTTATCTCAATGCCCCAAACACAAAGCACACAGATCTGGCAGGAGATTCACATTAATCCTATTAATGCGTGTTTTTTAGGTCATTACGGCAGGTTTTTATTGCAGTTTGAACCCGTTTAGCGGCTGTTAAATGAGAGGAAATCACAATCTTTGGTGGATTAATGCTCAAGAATGATAAGAACATCAAAACAGCGTCCTGGCCCCCGGTCAGCACAAACAAAACCTCTCGTCTCAGGATGGAAACAAACAAGCGGGTCATTCAATATCCTCCTCCAGTCTGAGAGAGAGAGAGAGAGAGAGAGAGAGAGAGAGAGAGAGAGAGAGAGAGAGAGAGAGAGAGAGTGTGTGTGTGTGTGTGTGTGTGTGTGTGTGTTACGGGAGCAGTAGATAAGGAGAATTTGTCCCAATTCGAAACCACTGCCTCGTCACCGAAACAGGAAATGCCTCAACTTCGTAACCATGGTTTCAAATCAGCATTTGATTTTTTTTTCTCGGACACAAAAATCTGAAAAATTAACCGTAAAATAAACTCCAAAAATCTTTAAATGGCGTTTCTTTTTTTATAAACCTATTTATTTATTTTTAAATCTGATGTTTATATGCTGCTTTGTTTTGGAAAATGTCTGTAAACATACAAAACTTAACACAGGGTCTCTGCAGGAATCCTGAAGTGAAATGTAATCCCTTTCAAGACCCTTTCCATACATGTTAAGACCTCATGGCCACTTGGAGTTCTAACCGGTTACCTTGGCGACACACTTCACCTCACATCGACTATATACAGTATTGATTGTCCTTCCTCCTTATCTTCCAACCATTTGGACGCAGACTTGCATTTCCCCATAACGATGTTGCTTAGCAACCGGCGTAAACGGACCTTCGCGCGCTATCGAGCAGTGAGCGTGCGATGTCCTGTTCAGATGACGTCAAACCCAACGGGATGCCATCAATAAACTACACAGACTCACACTACACACCTACGCCATGACTACATTCAGGCAGACTGTAGAACACAACCTCTCTGGACCATTTATACACTTATTGATAACAAGCTACAACATGTCATACCTTGGAAAATGCCGTTTAATAGCCTTCATTTTCGCTAAATTAATTTATCAACTTTTAATACTTTTTAAGACCCCGCGGACCCCCTGAAACAGTCAAATGGACCCGTTTAGGGTTTTCTAGACACGGATGATATGATCCTAAGTTAAAAACAATACGAGGTAACCATGAAGTTGTTTACATCCATGAGAGGATATTAAATGTCTATCTTGTTCACGAGTAGATTTCTATACAGAACGGTTGGTACACCGTGTGTTTGGTTGGTTCTGAGTCTGAACGTACGTGTTCTGTTCCTCCAGCTCGTCCTTCCTGTTCATCATGGCGACGATGGCCTGGCGAAGCTCCACTGCAAACAAATCAAATAAGAGCCCAACGTGAGATGTCTGCAATAAAACGACTTCAAATACACAACAAACACACAGACAATACACACCGCAAGGCATGAAGCAATATATAACTGAGATGTAGAAATAAGACAAACTGCTTTGATAGAATCCGTTCTTCCCGCTGACAGGATAATGTCTGGCTCTCAGAGAATGCTTTTATCGCCGCAGTAAAACACAGTTTATTTTGGAAGCTTCTTTAAAACCCTGAAGAAAAGAGCTCAAAGATAAACGTAAGACAAGGGAGGAAGACACTGGCATTCAACTATGAACCAAGAGAGTATGAAAACACACTCAACAACAACAACAACAAGTGAATTATAGTGCATTGAGGTATTTCTTTAAAAGCACATGCTGTGAGAGACGGTTAATTACAATTGTGTACTTTTAAGAATTGGGTTTTTGGCAAGTAGATGCAAGCATGTGAGAGGAAGGATGCAGTCTTATCTGTGATGACATGTTGTTTTTGTTGCTGGCACTGCCACGGATAGCCGGGAGAAGATGGATGGTGTGATTTATTTGTTGTGTATAATCATTTCAATAACAAATGATAAGTATATGTAATTGGATGTAACTTTTAAATATTGACGGTAGGGTTTTCAAACCCTTACTCACTCAGTGAAAATAAAATAATTAAGAATGAATAATTCACGTGAAACAAAACATTGCATTTTCTCAATAAGGCAATAAAGTATAATAAACTCTTAAAGATTAATGTCACCAGAAAATGTGTTTTCATCGTGAAGAAGCCACATTGCACAGTTGGATCAATCTCATCTCACGACAACAACACCTGTGTGTTTTATGCCTTAATTATGTATTATTAAAAACAGTGTTTGTTTGGGTGAGAATTTGTAATTTTTTTAGAATAAAGGACGAAAAAACCGAACGCAATCAAAAGAACAATTAGGACTGAAGCAATAACACAATCGCGAACGGTACGTCCACACGGCAGCTTTTCAAAAATCTTGAACATCTTGGAGCTGGGCGTGTCTGACAGCTTGGGGATTTTTTGCGAGCAACGCGACCAACAACCAATCACATGAATCTCCCGCCCCCGACATACAAAGCAAAAAACCCCGGGGATTTTATGCGAGCAATATATATATATATAAACTCCCCAAACAGGCGAAAACCTACCAGTTTCCCCCACTGTCTCCGCCACCTCCCTCCATGCTGGTTCCTCCGGTTTGGATCCCGTTAATAGTTCTGGTCGTAAAGAACCGGGTGATTTTGCTACCGTAACTTCTCGTTTGGAATATGAGGAAATGAACTGCGGTCTGGTTCTCCCTGCTTACACACGATTTGATTGGCTAGCGCTTCTACTGTCAGATTTTGCATAAACGTGTTTGATTGGCTGGCGCTTCCAGCTCAGCTTCAAAAGTTGAACATTGCTCAACTTTTGAATCCTGGACATCTTCGCTTCGCTCCCCCACAATGCAGTTCGGCGAAAAGCGAGGCAAAGTGACGTCACCCCCATTCAAAGTCAACGGGCAGAGATTCTTCTGAAGCTGCTGTGTGGACGTACCGTAAGGGAAATATTAGCTTAAGGCAAAACATGTACAAATATCTGATTTGTGATGAGTCGGGAAGTCCCAGCCTAATAACAAACACTATTCAACAGAACAAATGAAAAAAGTGTGTATTTGTACCGAGGAAACACTGAACTGACACCAGTCCTCTTCATATCCCAATTTCAATATCACTCAAAACAATCTCAACAGGTCTTTTTCCTCTAAATCTTGATGCCCTAATAACGCCAGCCTCAGAGCGGCAGTCAGTTGATCTGCAGCAGTCAGTTGGTCAGCAGCAGTCTGCAGTCGGCTGATGATAATCTCCGTCCCGATGTGAAGGACAGATTTGGGCCGCTCACAATCATTCATCTCCATAGTAACGCTCGGAGGTGCACACGAAGGTTTCAGAGCCTCCAACTAGGCTGTTAGCAGGACTTTACCAGCCGAGAGAGGAGGAGTTAATCTACCCTGCACTCTGCATCTCACACACACACACACCACACTCTATTTTCATATCTAATGTAGGGTGTCGATGAAGCCCCAGACACAAGTAGGTCTCCTGCAGCCCCCGAGCTGAGTGTCTAACTGGGGGAAGAGGAGGGAGGAACACAACAGAGAGCGACGGAGGCAAAGAGGTCGTCCATTATCTCCAAGGATCCATTCTTCACTTCAGAAGGCCAGAAATAAACGTGACCTTAAGTCCGGCCATGCGTTCACAGCAGGGCCACGAACATGAGCCATTAGGGGCTACAGTCCACAGCCAAAGTGTGTGTGAGGGGAAATACATGCGTGCAATAATCGTGGGATGTAACTATGTATATTTACTCAAGTACTGTCCGTTTAAATAACATTTCATTTGGCGGATTCATTTGTCCAAAGCGATTTCCAATGAAGTGCAAAAATCAAGAATCATTAGCTTAGCGTAGCGTACATTAGCTTAGCGTAGCGTACATTAGCTTAGCGTAGCGTGCGTTAGCGCTACGTACAGAAGCTTACATGCACGATATTCGACAGGCACATGTATCACATATAGACTTGCAAAAAAGTCTCTTGGAACTATTGTCCAAACCCAACAGGAAGTCGGCTAAATTGAATTTAGTGTGACTTTTCCGTATTTTTGGCCATTTTCAGGCTCCGTTATATAACAAGCTCCTCCCACAGAGCTTCCCATTTGGTCAGTAACCTCTAAAAACCAAAAGTTATTGAAAGCTGCAAGATGTTGTAACTTGAGCGTACATTCTCCAAACAGTCAGAACATGTATTGTGCTTGATAGGAATTGTGGCCCGAGGACTTTTAGAGGTCAAACATCATCAGTTGACATGACGATGTGTGGTCTCCACATGATAGAGAGCCACGTCATGTTTTCATTGGACCCACATAGGTTTGCAATATGTCAATTTCAGTGCAACCCACTCCATCCATCTTTTCTATTTATTGGCCAAGGTGCAGTCGAAATATGTTGGTTTTCAGTTTGCATCGTGCGTTTATATGATATACTATTAATCTACTTAGCGTGTGTGTACTGTATGTATGTGTTTGTGTTAGTGTGTGTGTGTGTTAGTGTGTGTGTGAGTGTGTGTGTGTGTGTGTGTGTGTTAGCATGTGTGTGTGTGTTAGCGTGTATGAGTATGTGTGTGTGTGTGCGTGCGTGCGTGAGTGTGTGTGTGTGAGTATGTGTGTGTGAGTATGTGTGTGTGTGTGAGTGTGCGTGAGTGTGCGTGTGTTAGCGTGTGCGTGTGTGTGTGCGTGCGTGAGTATGTGTGTGTGCGTATGTGTGTGTGTGTGTTAGCATGTGTGTGTGTGTGTGTGTGTGTGTGTGTGTGTGTGTGTGAGTATCTGTGTGTGTGTGTTAGTGTGTGTGTGTGTTAGTGTATCTGTGTGTGTGTATATGTGTGTGTGTGTGTTAGCTTGTGTGTGTGTGTGTGTGTGTGTGTGTGTGTGTGTGTGTGTGTGTGTGCGTGCGTGCGTGCGTGCGTGCGTGCGTGCGTGCGCCCCCACCGGAAACCTGCACGCTCTTGCTCAGCCCTTCCCGTAATAGATGCATTAGCGGAGAGCTCGGCCATGTAATGGAGGCGCCGTGGGAATTATAGACTCCAAACTCTCCAATCAAAGCAGCTGCCGGCCTCACACACCGGGGAGATCTCGCCGTACACACCTCTTCCTGTCTTACACCATTTCTCTGCTCTCAGTTTCTCACATTTAATAAAAATCCAGCATGCTTCGTATTGAGTGTGTCACAAAGCGTTAATCACGACGAGGGCAAACACTGTCATTAGCTGTTTTTACTATTCTTCAGCACGAAACATACGCACGCCGTAATGACACACTGCAAAGGTTCCTATTCATAGAAGGTCTTATTAAGCTCTGTCACCACACGAGCCAATCAAGCTGCTCGTGTTGATTCCTTACTTAATGAACATTTCCCCTCAGCCATCATGTTCATGATGAAACCAGAGCCCAGTCTGCTCTGATTGGTTAGTTAGCCGGTTTTATTGTGATTGGTCAACCACTTACAGATGTCCCGCCCCTTAGCCTATCACGTACAATGTGTTGGAGCACTAGACGATTGAAGTGCATGTGTTAAATAGTGTGTGTGGGAGAGAAACTCACTGTCCCGAAGTTGACACTCGATGGACACACGATTATGGAATTGTGAATTTCTCACGAAGATGGCCCCGAACCACACGAAGGCAACATTTAAGACATACAACAATAATGTTACAGTACTATGATACTGTACTGATATCTTCAGACTTTGTTCTTTACTTTATATGTAGAAAATATTAAGTTTTCTCCGTAATGTTGTTTCCATAGCAACAACAACTTCCTGTAAACTCGCCTTCAAAATAATATATTACATCCTTTTTAGTTTCACAGAACACAAATTGGGTTATTTACATAATATATTTACATGATTTTGTTGTGCAATAAAACAACCCGATGGACACACGATAAAGGAAACGTTCAAATTCGGCTGTGATCGTAGCAACATCGGGCCGTTCGTGAGGGAATCTAAGCCATCGTATGACCGCCGGTGGAGTTCCTCAGGCTCCGGCAGCAACTTCGTGAGCGGTGGCAAAATCTTTGGCATGCCAAAAAATTGCCGAAGGACCTTGCGAAGGTTCATTTTCGTGTTGAATTCGTGTGTCCATGTTGCCCTTCGTAAGGCCATCGTGAGGGCATCGTGTTATCATCGGTGCCATCGGGCATTCGCCCCGATCAGAGTGAGGGCGAATGCCCGATGGCACCGATGATAACACGACTTGACAAGATGCCCTCACGAGTGCCTTTCGAAGTTGCCGCTCACGAAGTTGCTGCCGGAGCCTGAGAAACTCCACCGGCGGTCATACGATGGCTTAGATGCCCTCACGAACGGCCCGATGTTGCTACGATCACAGCCGAATTTGAACATTTCCTTTATCGTGTGTCCATCTTGGGACAGTGTGACAGGGGCTTACAGAAGGTGAAATCAAGTATGAAATAAACTGCAGGTAAGACCAACAAAAAGGACCGCTATCCCTCAATCCTCATATTTTTCTTCTTCTGTGGTTTTCTACATTGCACAAAACAACTTTGCACCAACCCTCCAAAAGGGAACTGTACTTTGGGTTAAGTGCGTAGGCGAAGAGAGCAAAAGTATCACCAATAGCGAGAGAGGGTCATGGCTTCTACTCAAAATGCAAAAATCCGTTTTGTCTGCATTGCATTCTGGTCTATTCAGTCGGCGTAGGAATAAATGATGTCTGTTGGGAAGGATTTATTTTATATAAGACTGTTTGATTGGGGAGGGACTAACACACACAACTGGATTAAGTGTATAAGATCATCGCCTCCACCTCTGTACTTTTAGATTCCACAACTCTCTGACCTCATTTTATAGAGGGCTTAAGGATTTAACACTTCCTGCTGCTCTCACCTCCCCTGCCTCTCCGTCACTTTCCCACAGACACACACACACACACACCATGTATACATCACTTCAGGGGACATTACATTGACTTACATGCATTTCCTGGAGACTTATCCTAACCTTAACCATAACCAACACATGCCTAACCCTAACCCTTAACCTTACCTCCCCCCTTATCCCCCTCATGGGGACCTCCAATTTGTCCCCATAAGGGAAGCCAGTCCCCACACGTGACTATGTAAACAGATTTAGGTCCCCACAAGTATAGTAATGCTAGGCCACACACACACACACACACTGATTAGCTTCAGGGCAACAAGCAGAACACCAAGCATCCGGCAAAAGCCTGCATGTGCTGTGAGGTTTTTTACACATTAAAAGCTCATCAAGCTCGTTGTATCTACATCTGACATCGTATATGTGATGTAAATGGATCAATCTGACTGTGTCACACTCTACCAATTTTCCTCTCAACATGTGCTTAAAATGGAGCAACAGTGCCCCCTGCTGGATCTGTTGTTATTATGGTAAGAAGTGAACATTCTCACGGCTCAGCGATTAGATCCATTTCACCAAGTGGACAACAACAAAAAAGCAAGATTTCCATATGTGATTTAATTTGCTGCAGACGACAGCTGGCGCTAACATTTCCAGACCGAGACATGTGCTAACTTCCTCAGGATTCATAACCACATGGTGGGAATACTCGGAGATTAGATTGTCTTCAGATAGAAACCCAGGAGGAGCTGGGGATTTAACGACTCTGATGTTTGCCGTCACATTGAATAAGAATCCGTTTTGTGTTTGATTTCATTTATCCTCAGTGCTGCGAGGACATTTCACTTACACATAATTATACAGTTGCTATTCACTGGGCGCAGACCAACACTAATTATCTAGTTTTAACGTCTTTAAAAGCTCCCTCCAGATACTTTTAAACGTTATTTAGATGGTTTTCCAACATCAAAGTGAAACAAAAACATCTCCTCTTTCTCCTTCCTTGAGAAATGCAGGTTCTGGCCTTGACCCGCGTGCCGCTGCTCCCACCATGTTGTTACAAACCTACTCTGGATGCCTTGTGGGTGAAGTCTAAGATGTCAGATTTAAAATGTGAAAACACTTTTCCAGTGACATCTTTGCACAGATACACAACGGTAGGTATAGTCAAGTCAAGACGTTCTGAAAGACTGTGGAGGAGGAGCCATGAAACGTATAGTAATGCGTTTGTTTTAATATAAGGTATTTGTTTAATCACTATCGATTGGTTGGCTTGGGTCACATGGATATGGGCGGCACTCATTATAATAGTGTGTGTGCGTGTGTGTGTGTGTGTGTGTGTGTGTGTGTGTGTGTGTGTGTGTGTTAGCATTTGTGTGAGTGTGTTAGCGTGTGTGTACATGCATGTGTATGTGTGTGTGTGTGTGTGTGTGTGTGTCTGTATGTATGTTAGCATTTGTGTGAGTGTGTTAGCGTGTGTGTACATGCATGTGTGTGTGTGTGTGTGTGTGTGTGTGTGTGTGTGTGTTTGTGTGTGTGTCTGTATGTTAGCATTTGTGTGAGTGTGTTAGCGTGTGTCTACATGCATGTGTGTGTGTGTGTGTGTCACAGGGTCGTTGTATTTGACCCCAATACTTTGATTATTATAACAATGTCAATGTCGAAGGAAAATAAGCAAGTATTGTTGTAGCGTGTCACACGGTATCAAACCGGCCTCGGCCTCTCGGCGACTTTGTTTTCAATGTTGAGGCTTCGTTGTGACTTAATATGTATGCTAGCATCATGAGATAAACCCTCACATTCCCATAGGGGTAGCAGTGCATGACTGCCAGCCCTTTGTCAGATCGTTAGTGAAGGTAGATTCTTAAGATCATAGCAGTTAAATATCTGATTCGTCTCTTTTTGGAAACCCCAGCCGATAGGACGGAAATCCCTCTTGTTGGTCAGCATGTTCTGACCTTGCATTTGAAGTGCTATCATTGCTATGAGTTCTGTTCAGAGACGCTGCTCAGTTGCTGCTTTAGTGCTAGCTCACATGTGGTAACAAACCATGACGATTGACGAAACCAGTTTGACAACCGACCGAACTAGAAGAGCAGGAGAGAGAGGAGTAGAAAGGAGGAACACTGACCGACTGTCATGGACTCTGGCAGGCTGGGTGTCGGCACCGTGCTGGAGGGAGGAGCAGACTGCGCCGGAGGACTGGACTCCAGACTGAAACACATTGTAATATCCATGTTAGTGAGGGAAGCTGAGGCTGCAGCACCAAAGCAAACGGACAAGTCTTGCCTGTTCGGTCCTGTGACTTGGCACTAAGCTGCAAGTCATGCACAGAACACGTACACAACCAACCTACAGCCGTTAAGCACATCACAAAAAAGGGCTATAAGAGATATCAATAATGTTGGATATCTTGAACTCACTCACTCACTCATTATTTTTGAAGTCACACATATTGAAGATCTGGTTAAATTTAAAACGGCACAGATCATGTACAGAGCCAGACATAATCTACTTCCTAGGAAATTAAAAACATTGTTCGTAGACGGAGAGGGGGGGGGGATACTTTGAGAGGAAATCTACATTTTAAACAACTCAAGGTCAGAAGTTCAGAACAACTCTGAGAAGTATGAGTTTAACAATCTGTGGGGTGATTTCATGGAATGGTTTTAAAACAAAGCACAAGCATAATTCAGTTTAAAAGGATGTACAGAAACACTTCAACACAGAATGAAGAAAGGTTTGAAGATGAGAAATGATTGTATATGTATAAATGTAAATGTATGTAGGAATAACTTGCATAATGATTTAAAGGACAGTCATTGATCAAGTAAGGGGGGGGGAGCATTTGCTGCCTCCTGCTCCCTTTCGGACACATATGATTTATTATTATTATTAATATGAAGACTTTTTTCTTTTCTTTTTTTTGTTGAATATACAAATATTACCATGCATGTGGATAAATACTGTATTATAACATTACGGTATTCTGTTTATCACATTTGTTATTTTTTAATCTGTTCGAAATAAAGACTGAAAGAGCAGCACATCAATCCTGACTTAGCTTACTTGAATGTTAGCAGCGGCGTGTCGCTCTCACAGTTTCCCCCCCGTCCTGCCGAGTCACTCTGAGCGGGAAACGCAGCTCTGTCCTCCGCAGGACTCACTGAAACAAAGTGAAAGTGAAGACTGAGAGGAAGGCCTGAGATTTTATCTGATCCTCACTGAGGCAGCTGAAACAACTGCTTAAAGGGCCATGTCGTGCTTTTCTGGTTATCACCCGTCCCCTCGTGTTATGAAGGTTGTTCTGCATGTAAACGGTCTGCAGAGTCACAAACCCTCAGCGTACACCTTGCAGCGAGTAAAGCTCTAACACAGAGAAGACCTGTCTGCTGCCCCAGAACGCCTCGCTGGACATGTCTCTTTCTCCATTGTTTACTTCTTGGTATAGTGACGTATTTCGGGTATAATGATGTAACGTAACGTCCGTGGAGCCGTTACGTTTGGACCAATCCGCGGACTTCCTCACACACACACACACTCGGCGGGACGTTGCGAGCCTCCCTGCTGCGAGGAACGGGACACTGTGAGCTGGCTCACTGGTGTGGGGTTCGGCGAGACAACGCGGAACTCAGCCTGGACACACCCACAAACTCCCAGCCAGGCTGCGGGTGTGTGTGTGTTTTGGGCTGGGTTTTGCTGTGTCTTGCAGTCTCCCAGACGGCCACTGGGCTCACAGGGAGCGGGGGGAGGGGGGAGGGGGGCACGAGCTCCAACAAGCCGTTTAGGACAGAGAGATGCTGTGAGAAACCAGCGAGTTTGGAAAATTGCACCAATTAAATCTATTCTAGTAGACCTTAACAATGGAAGTATGATCAGTAGAAATGGCCGTGACGTGGGACCTTTAACAAACGTTACAGAGTCTTAAAGGTATTGTAGAAAAGGTTATCTCTTATTTATGAACATATTTATAGAAACACGATGTACGTAATGCAGAATAATGACTGCAGTGGAGGCTAAAAGCAAAAGCAAAATGTTATTGACTTGCGAAACAGAGGGCATCTTCCCTGATGGTGCACGATTATGAAGACATCAGAAAACCTTGTTGTTTGCCACAGAGGAAATTAGGTGAGGTAACAGTATTCCCTATTTTTTTATAATTAAAATAATAATTAAAATAGAGAACAAAAATAGAAATATAATTAAAGTATGTAAAACATGTCTCCAATAATAGAAATAAAGAAGGAAAAATTTAAATATGTACGAAAGAAATCAGATTCGACAATATGTACCATCGTGAAAAAAAATACTATAACTGTGGGAACAGTTTAAATAACAATATTACTTCCATTGTACAGTATTAATACAGTATTACTGGCTGAGTTAACCTGTGTTTTGCACAGGTGAATTATTATTGCACACGTCCTTGTAAGGTATAGTCAGTACTGCAGATAAGATGTAAATAAATGATGGAGTTACAGCTGCTGAAAGGGGGGACATAAGTCCAAAGAGCCCGAGGAATTACAGAGAAGTTGGAGAATGACTTCCTGTTTGTGCAGCTTCTGTGTTCTCAGTGCTCAGTACCTGTCTGAGAGTGCGCCGGGTTCAGAGGGATGAGGATGTGGGCGCTGATTGGCTGCGTCTTCTTCACCTGCACGGGGCTCCATGTGGAGACACTGGACAGACTGCCCACCACCAGCCTGAAACATTAAACATTACACCTCAGTCAGCCCGGGTGGATTTACATCCACAAAAAACTTAATTTCAGTAACAATGTTGGATTAAAACATTACATGTTACTCGTTAGACGCTTTCATCCAAAGCGACTGTGGACTATCCCCACAGGAGCAATTTGGGGGCAAGTGTCTCAGGGACACAACGACATGCAGTGGGGTTTGAACCTGTGACTCCCTGATCCCAACACCGACGCACAACCCACTGCACCACACGCCTCCCAAAAAAACTCAGTTCATCGTCTATTCCAGGGATTTTCAAGTCTGACATTATTGGCGAAAAACTACAATACACAACTTCCCAGCATGCACCCGTCTCTTTCAACTCATGTCTCTCTCCATGTATGCGTCACAGAAAAACCTGGTATTCTTTCTTGTGTTACAAACAAATGTCAAATACAAAACAAATGTCAAATACAAAAAGCTCCATACGATTGTTTGGCTCTTCGCTGAAATGTAGTCCTTTTTGAGAATATGTTTATTGAACAACAAAAACGTTGCTACTTGCACATTTTAAGTGGAAAGTAAAGGCTTAATTAAGGGTCCATCTTCGACCAATCAATGGTTGATTATGTGCTTCTGCATGTAAACAGATTTGTGTTTCCCTATAGTCACTTCTTACAGCCCATAATTGGAGACAACAAATAATAAGGGTTGAACAAAAACATAAACACTTTAAAATGATTACTATTATATAATTTCACTTAATGAAGAACCTCCAAGGGTCTCGTGATGTGTGACTCACTGATCAGAGCTCCTCCTCTCCTCCTCCTGTGACTGTGCTCTGCCTTTGTACATCTCCTCTTCCTCCTCCTCCTCCTCTTCCTCCTCCTCGTTGTCTATACTCTTCCTGTCGGGCAGAGGAGGGGAGGCAGTGAGGGGGGGAGTGCGGCAGGGATGAGGGGACCCCACCCAGCTCACGATGCCCGGCTCAGAGAGGCCGTTCTGGGCCGGGCACTCGGAGAATTCGGGCTCGAAAGGATCCACGCCCTCCTCCACGCTGCTCTGAGCCGGAGCGGTGAAACTCTTCCTCATCACTTTCTGGAGCTCTTCCTCTCCCTCCTCCTCATCCTCAGCTCCTCCGTCCAGATCGTCATCAAAGGAAATGATGTTGGTGATTTTCTTTTTCCTCCGCCGCTCCTTCCTCAGCCCGGAGTCTGGGGTGAGAGAAGATGAAGAAGAAGTGAACAAGAAAACTCAATTACTGACTTCAATAACTTCAGATCTAAAGCGGCGGCCTCAAAATGTTGACACAGCAAAGGTGTAGTACCGGTGACATCGGCAGTTTAAGTTCATTTAAAGGGGCCTATTCTTTGGGGTCATTTTAAGGTTTCATAACTGTATCTTTTGCCTTTACTGTGACGTGTTTACAAGCTTTAAAGGGCACCTATCGTGCTATTTTTAGGCAACAGCATAGGTTTCAGATATATCAAAATATATAAAAAACATGTCTATGAAGTGTTTTCTAGCCATGCCTCATATCCCTCTACTTCACTTCCTGTTTCTAAAGTGCTGATTTGGGTAAAAAGCTTTAAAAAAAATAAAGAGGAGGGGTCTGAGCTCATGCGGGACCCGGCAGCTACCGTCTAAACTAAATGCTGCCGTGATGAAACGCCATATCATGGATCATCAAGGATCTGAAACAGTCTGGAGCTCAAAGGCTTTCTCTCTTGCCGGTTACACCACAAGGTGAGTTCCTTTCTACTTCCTGCTTCTTCACACACATGCTCTCCAGCACAGGTTAGCTCTGAGTGTTAGCGATGCTAACGTAAACACCGACCACATTACGTCCAAAACAGTCGGGCATTGTTTCTGATAGCAACGTTTCTGATTGGGCCGTGGGTCCACATTTCAGATATTACGTCATATCGGACGCAAATCTGGATCAGCTCCGTTGTTCCCCGTTTTTAGAGATTTGGGTACGGAGCAAAAGAGAGAGGGTTTTATTTTCTGACGCTGCGTGAGTTCCCTGACACACCGGGGACACATGTTGATGTATAAAAGACATCACAAAGTATACAAAGTTTTGTATTTGTACGGAAGTAAACAAAGGAGTCAGGTGAACTGCTATTTAATCAATCAATCAATGTTTATTTATATAGCCCAATATCACAAATGTTACATTTGTCTCAGTGGTCTTCACAGTGTGTACAGAATATCAGTATGACAATACGACACCCTCTGTCCTTAGACCCTCTGTCCTTAGACCCTCTGTCCTTAGACCCTCTGTCCTTAGACCCTCTGTCCTTAGACCCTCACATCGTACAAGGAAACACTTCCAAAGAAAACCCACAGTTTAAAGGGGACATGGGAGAAACCTCAGGGAGAGCAGCAGAGGAGGGATCCCTCTCCCAGGACGGACAGGACGAACTATTTAAAATGTTAATAACAAAGAACTGTAACTTCATTTTCTTCCCACAGACTCCGGAATAAAGTTTAATATTATTAAATGTATAATATTACATTAAATACAAATATAATTATGATCATTATTCCTCTTTTATTATTATTATTAAAAAACATTTATTATTGTATATATGTCTCGTTTCCGAACAGAAACTCGTTTCAAATGAAAAAGAAAAACAGTAAATGCTTGATTTCTTGCAGCTGGTGTGTGAGATTTAAGATCCAAATAACCAAGATATTATTCACTGTATTGAAAAGTTGGATAACATCTCACAAGAAAGTGAAATTGTTCCAAAGTAGTTGTTATTTCTGCAAAGTTTTGAAGAAATTAAAGATGTTTTTGCAGCTTGTGTATATATTACAAAAGAAACGCAGCTAAAACATGTCCTATTCATGTTGTCCCCCGTGTTGCAGCTACAAACAGCTCTATACTAAATGTGTGTGTTCCTACCTGCAGAGCTGCTGCGGGGCAGGACGGGCAGCGGGTCCCCCTCCGCCCGGGGGGTGCTGATCTCTCTCAGCAGGGAGCTCACCCCTTGAGTCGACTCCTTCCACAGGCTGCCGATGCCCTGCGTCGACTCCTTCAGGAGGTCGGACACCGAGGAGCCGCCCCCCCCGCACCACCCCCCCGTTCAGGTCCGTGTTGTCGATGTTGATGGCGAACAGGATGGAGTTCAGACCTGCAGGAAGAGAAGGGGATCTCATTTAAAGGGCTCCTATAGAGTGGTGCAGTGACGCGTCCTAAAACCAGGAAGTGAGTCAGCATTTTAACACTTCCTCTTCCCTCGCCTGTGAGCCAATGGGACACACATTTATGTATAAAAGACATCAAAAAGTGCATTTTGCATGATAGGGCCCCTTTAATGCGTACAGCTTTCTTCAACTTCTGAAAAAGTGATTAGTCAGCTCTTCCTCTCTGGTCGAGGGTGAACTCTCGGGGAGGAGGAGAAGCTCTGGCAGCAGATCAGAGGTTTATACTCTTAATATTTAACAGGCAGTGAGATGAGCTCATCAATAGTTCAGGAAGAACACGGAGAGAACCAAGTCCAGTCATGATAAACAAGGAAAGTGCAAAGTCAGCTTATGTAATGCTTTGACAGCAGTTGATGTGATGCATGTTTGAAATGAAAGTGAGGCTGGCGTGCTCACTCAGCACAAGATATATTATTTTTATAGTGATGGGGATATGACTTTGCTTTTCTTAGATCCTTAAGTAATCGGGCAAACACATAAAGCCTGCTCCAGAGGAAGGCCTTCAATCAAAAGGTTATTTCCTCTGTGTGTTGGCCGTTTAAGATGTGTGTGTTGTAAGCAGTGGCGACCGGTCATTAGGGGCAGGTAGGGCACAGCCCCACCTAGTGTCAGCAGAAAGTATAAGTAAAAATAATGATTACAACAAAATGCAAAAAATAAATTAAAACATATATAAAATATATTTTAAGATCATGTTTAATCATCTGATTCGTCTCATTGCTGTTTTAGTCTGTGTTCTTCTAATTAGTGTCTACAGTGTGTGCCTATTGAGCTGTTTAGAGCCATGTGGGACAAAACCTGATCCTGCCCCTCCCTCTGACTGTCTAAGTGAACGGTGACTGCAAAAACTACACTGCGCATGCTCAGAGTATTTTCCTATTTAATGTGTGTGACAAAAAATTGGGGCAAAGTGCTGCCATCCCCACCATACGTCATCTCACATCACTCAGAGCTGATTGGCTGTAAGTACGTGTGCCGCGAAAAGTGTGGTGTGTGAAGAGGAGACGAGAGAGCTGCAGTGAGGCGTCCTAAAACCAGGAAGTAAGCTGCGCATGGCTTCCCTCCACAAAAAAGCAACGAGATTTCTCCATAGAATTTTAGAAAATAGCTCAAAATAAGATCTGTGGGAAACGTAGCTGTTAGATAAATGTACGTTTTGTGCAGCCGGATAATATCCACATGTCTACCCTACTTTTATCATTTTCTAATCATAAATCTATTGATTAGATTAGATTTATGATAGACTTTTGAAACCACAAGAACATAAGGAGGACTTTTACAAAAAAGTAATAGAGATGTTTGTCCAGAAGGATAGGCACATGGACTTCATCTTCAAGTCAAGGTAAGACTGCAATTTTATTGAAAATGGGATCTTACTAAGAGAGAACAATTCAATATTTAAATGATAAAATTACATTTTTGTTGGGTATCCTTCTGTTGAACGGTCTGTTTAAAAGTAATTGAAGCATCAGACAAAAAAAGATTTTGAAAATAATATTATATTTTGATTTAGGTCAAAATATAATATTTGTAAACCTGAAGAGTCAGAGCCTCACCAGCCATGAACCTCTCTGCAGAAGCTTATATATAGACATCTAAGTGTTGTGTGCCCCACCACTTTTGTACATATAGAAACGCCACTGGTTGTAAGACATTAGTAAGTAAGTTAAATGTATTTATATAGAGCTTTACAGCAACGACACAAAGTGCTTTACAAGAGCAATAAACAGCATAGAATGAGATGAATGCGTGTTAAAGGGCAAAATACAACATGTTACATTACTCAGCTGCTGCTATTTAGCATTCAAACCCAGTCTCACCTGCAGCCATGGTGGGCAGCATGCTGGCTCTCTCTTCATCCAGAATAAAAGCCCAGTCTTCATAATAAATTCTAGAAAATAGAGAGGAGGAGACACATCTTTTAAAAACTAGAAAAAGAGGGAAAGACTGTTACCTAGGAATGTAATAGACTTTCGAGTGGCAATATCACTTATAAAAAAACATTTAGTCACATATTAGCGTTTCGTAATTCGATGTTTCTTTGATTAATATGAAATTGCAATCTCCACACACACACACACACACACACACGCACACACACACACTATTCTCTCTAAATCTATTTTCCTAACTAAATGTAGGGTGTCGATGAAGCCCCAGACACAAGTAGGTGGCTTGCTACGCTAACAAAAGCAAGCATTCCCTCAATTTTTTCAAACCAACACACACACACACACACACACACACACATACTGACCCCAAGCGCGGCCGCTCAGACAGCAGTGTGTGCAGGTATCTCTCCAGCGAGTGTTCGTTCAGAGCGCAGCGCAGCCAGGCCCGGCCGCGGCCCAGCTCACAGCTGATCTGACGCAGAGAGAGGAACCGCTGCAGCTCGTGGCGGTTCAGGTGCTCCTTCACATATAACCAGAACGTCAACTCTGGGGAGGAGGAGGAGGAGGAGGAGGAGGAGGAGGAGGAGGAGGAAGAAAACATAACATTGGTTATAATCAGAGAGGACAAAAGTACACACATCCTTTCCTCAAGTAGAAGTACAGCTACTCGTGTTTAGAAATACTCTGGTGAAAGTAGAAGTACTGACTAAACTTCTTTACTCAAGCCAAAGTAAAGAGGCTTTGAAGTGTCCTTCAGTAAAAAGTACCCATAACGAGCAGCTGCTTTAAAGAGTACCTGACCTCCCTTTATATTAATAGAACAATAATGTCATTGTTAGCTAATGAATGTTTCCATGGTGAACAACGGCAACATGACATGACAAGAATAATGACCACGCACCAACACACATTCAGACTAAAGGAACCAGCTGTTTGGAGAATGAGAGAAGTAGAAAGTACAGGTATTTGAGTTCAACATGTAAGAAGTAGAAAGTACAGGTATTTGAGTTCAACATGTAAGGAGTAGAAAGTACAGGTATTTGTGTTCAACATGTAAGAAGTAGAAAGTACAGGTATTTGAGTTCAACATGTAAGAAGTAGAAAGTACAGGTATTTGAGTTCAACATGTAAGAAGTAGAAAGTACAGGTATTTGAGTTCAACATGTGAGAAGTAGAAAGTACAGGTATTTGGGTTCAACATGTGAGAAGTAGAAAGTACAGGTATTTGGGTTCAACATGTGAGAAGTAGAAAGTACAGGTATTTGAGTTCAACATGTAAGAAGTAGAAAGTACAGGTATTTGAGTTCAACATGTGAGAAGTAGAAAGTACAGGTATTTGGGTTCAACATGTGAGAAGTAGAAAGTACAGGTATTTGTGTTCAACATGTAAGAAGTAGAAAGTACAGGCATTTGTGTTCAACATGTAAGAAGTAGAAAGTACAGGTATTTGAGTTCAACATGTAAGAAGTAGAAAGTACAGGTATTTGAGTTCAACATGTAAGAAGTAGAAAGTACAGGTATTTGAGTTCAACATGAGAGAAGTAGAAAGTACAGGTATTTGAGTTCAACATGTAAGAAGTAGAAAGTACAGGTATTTGGGTTCAACATGTGAGAAGTAGAAAGTACAGGTATTTGGGTTCAACATGTAAGAAGTAGAAAGTACAGGTATTTGAGTTCAACATGAGAGAAGTCAAAGTAAAAAGTCGTCTGAAAAATAAGTAGTGGAGTAAAGTACTGATACCAGAACAATGTACTTAAGTACAGTAACAAAGTATTTGTACTCCACTACTTCCCACCTCTTATAATACATTTTTGTCATCGTTTACTTTTGTAATCAGATTACACTCCCTGATAAACCCTGAACAACTTGCTGTATTTACACTTTTTCTCTTCACAGATCTCCATCCTGACCTGACCTGGTGTTGTGCTTCTCGTTTGCAGACGATTAGCATATCAACTCGGAACAATGTGTGGAAATAATGGCAGCTATTTCTGGCTTTTTGTCAGAGAGCTCGGCTTCATTACGGAGCTCCAAATCCACGAGACCAGCCACAATCCTTTCTGCTAATTGTCCGTGAAGAACAGGGAAACGTCAGATATTATGCTAATGGATATGACGCGGCGGCCATTACAGAAGTCATGCATTTCTCCTCCGTCTGGAATGAATTAGCATAAGGTTATTAAATATGGCAGTAGAGACTATTTGGTGTAATGTGAAACTAATGTCTCTAAAGGCTTAATAAGCTCGGAGGCTGCAAATAAAACTGAATTTTAAAGTTTTTCATACTCTTCGTCTCCTTATTGAGCATCGAGCAGTCATTTTGAGTCAGTGTGCACGTTTTTACAGAGAGAGATTGTATTGTAGTTAAATTGTGATTTCAATGAGAAAAAAATTGTTCTTATATTAAAGGTGGGGTAGGTAAGAATGTAGAAACCAGCTGGAGTGCGCTGGAATTTGAAAATACACAACCGGAAAATATCTGCCCCTTCCTCACAGAGCCCCTCCCCCAACACACACGAACGCGCACATGACCAATGAGGGCACGAGATCAGTGTGTGCCCCGATGGAAGGCTGACAGGCAGGTAAGCCATCCAGTTACTTTAGCCGGCTCAGATGATTGGTCGTGCTTTCTACAGCGCCACGGCTTCCACAGAGGATATTTTTTAATGTATTTATTGTCAAATCATTTCATATATTCATTGCTATCGGGATGTTGAGAGCATTCCATGGAATATAACAAAAAGTGTTTCTGAAGTGAATCACCTACCCCACCTTTAAGTCAATACCTAAACACCAAAAGTGGAAAAAAGTGAAAAGAATAATTGAAAAAAGTGAAAAATTGTGGGGGGGGAAAGGGGAAATTATTTAGAAACAACTCAAACAAATTGAAATCAGTGAGAGAAATAGGTGAAACGAGTTCAAATGTGTGAAAAAAAGTTGGAAGAAAACAAATATTGGAAAGAATGACAACAAAATGACAACAAAGAGACAAAATACAACTGGCAAAAGATATACAATATCTACAAAGACAATGATACAGAATATAACCACAAAGAGATACAAAGCAACCAGAAAGGTTTGAAGACGAAGACTTGCGAGAGGAACAAAACGAGACACAAAGAGACAGAATTGAACCGCCAAAAAAATGTGAAGAGAGTATGACCAAAAGAGACGCACGACGACTATGAAGAGAGACAACATGTCCACAAAGAGATCTCACTATGTACATGTCAGCGCGCAGGGCCAATGGTCCCAAAAGCCATCCATGAAGCAACGTTAGCATTTAGCTTTGTCCAAGTTGCTTGTCCACAGCTGCTAGTACTAGGACGGGTTACATGCAGAGGTCACATGTCACCGTGTGTGCATGTTTTACTTTCGACCTGAGTTCAGCATCGTACCTGCTTCAGTCTTGGAGCTGAACCCCGCTGCCTGCTTCAGAGCGGCGGCCGTCAGAGCGAGACCTCGACTCTTCCTCAGACCGTGCTGCAGCACCGCCTCGAACTGAGCACACAGACAGATCACCCTGCACGGGATAACACAGTCACTTTGTCTGTTTTGAGGTTTTCAAATATAACCAACATTACACACACATGAAACGGTCAGTCTAGGAGGAAGTGTTCAATCAAATTAATAGGCATGTATATGTTTGTATGTATATATATATATATATATATATATATATATATATATATATATATTGTTGTACTTTTTAATACTATTTTATTTCTACTTGACAAATATTTTTGGACTGTTTATTTCGTGTGTCTTCATTTCTCTGAGGTGCATTGCCTTGTTTTTTATGCTGCTGCAACGCAAACATTTCCCAAATTGGGATCAATAAAGTACCCATCTATATATCTGTCTATCTATCTATCCATCCATCTATCTATTTATCCGTCTATCCATCCATCTATCTATCCATCCATCCATCTATCCATCTATTCATCCATCTATCTATATATCCATCCATCCATCTATCTATCTATCTATCCATCCATCCATCTATCCATCTATTCATCCATCTATCTATCTATCCATCCATCTATCTATCTATCTATTCATCCATCTATCCATCTATCCATCTATCTATCTATCTATCTATCTCTCCATCCATCCATATATATATCCATCCATCTATCCATCTATCCATCTATATATCTATCCATCTCTCTATCCATCCATCTATCCATCCATCTATATATCTATCCATCTATCTATCCATCCATATATCCGTCTATCTATCCATCCATCCATCCATCTGTCTATCTATCCATCTATCCATCCATCCATCTGTCTATCTATCCATCCATCTATCCATCTATCTATACATCCATCCATCCATCTATCTATCCATCCATCCATCCATCTGTCTATCTATCCATCTATCCATCCATCCATCTGTCTATCTATCCATCCATCCATCTATCTATCTATCCATCCATCCATCTGTCTATCTATCCATCTATCCATCCATCCATCTATCCATCCATCTCTCTATCTATCCATCTCTCTATCTAAATAAACATACAGATGATACGGGGATAACAAAGTACAGAAATCTTCAAGAAATCTGGGCTCATGTTTTACGGATGAAAAACAGCTACAAGTCCCAATGTTTCTCATTTCAGATCAAAGACACCACTGATAAGTGACATCGGTCGTGCTTTCTGAATATAAATGTGATCTGCATTATAAAAAAATGTTATATTGCTCCAGAGAGACACTTTATCAATGAACCAACAATGGTCATTGTGGGTTAGTACACTTGTTTTGAACAATTCTATAACTTTCCAAGGACTTTCAAACCCAATCCCCACACATCCAAGGACTAAGAGACACGTGTCAGGTTCATTTGAGTTACAACAAGCTAGACACTCATTTTGCATCATGAGCGCTTTTACTTTTTGAACTTTGGATAGATTTTGATTCTTATACTTGTTAACATTTACAGAGTGTTCCTACAGCTTCTCGTACCTGCTGTCTGAGTCCGTGGCGATCTCCTTCCTTCCTCCAAATCTGATTTGGCACTGCAAAGATAAGAAGGGAATGATTATGAAATACTTCTCCACTGTTCGCTCGACTCGGGCACAGTGAGGATATTTCTCACATTTCAAAGGGTCTGAATTCATTTCCCGTGAAGTCGTCCATGGGTTGTATAATAGTCCGGGCTAGCCTTCACAATGTCAGTGCAGAACCCACTTTCTTTTCACAATCAGGTTTCAGAAAATGCATTTGAAGGAACTCAGGTGTCCTTACTGATTGGCTCTTTAAAGCCACTTCAATTCTACTTTTTTTTCACCATGTATCTGCGTTCCATATTCGCACAGAATGCAGAATATTTACTTATAATAGTTGATCAGTTTACCTGAGTCTTGACACACTATTCTAATAACACAGATCAGGGTTCGATAGTTGATCTCGTCCCAGTGATTAACTTGAAATATGCTAATTGTAAGAGCCATTAACCGAGTTTGTTATATAAGTTTTGTTTCTCTTTTAATTGTTTAACATGTCTTGTTTTAGTAGTATACATGGCCTAAAAATTGTATGTGTTGAATATTCATTTACGTCCCTGAATATATTTGTTGTCTCTCTATGCTATGTCTGTTTTTGAGGTTGGTTTCAGACGTGGGAAGCTAAACCAGATCAACCACACACACACTGAGAAGGAGGTCAGATGGGAAATAAATGGATTCATCGTTCTGAATTATTTGTGCGTTGAAATCAAACTTCGGCTGGAAGTGGCTCTCGAAAGTTTTACACTGCTACACACGAATGTTTTCTTTTTTTAGCATTCCCCTTAATACGATTATTATCTCTGTCAAATGTTACGTTTTTTTCGTTTCTTTCACATATGTAAGGACGTAAGGCGGCACGTTTCTATGTCTCGCTTCATTTGAATTCATTTCTTATTTTATCATTTTTATTTTTATCTTTAATTATATTAATCTGTGCGGTCCTGTTTTTCATCCTAACCCTGTTAAAACTACTGATCTTATTTTACACTATATGTATACTCTAAATTAGTCAAATAAATAAAAATACATTTAAATAAAGCAATGTAAAGCAATACAATATTCCAAATAAAGTGTACATTTATACTGATATTTTTGGAGTTTTTAAACAGTACATTTCTTTGATTTCTGCTGGGATTAAGGTGTGTGCTTATCTGCTGAGTAAGAACACTTTCTATGGATAAGTATCTCATACAAGCCCACTTCAAATCCTCCTTCCTATCCCCTTTAAGCTGAGGTGATCTGTTGACCCCATCAGAGGTCAGAATGAAGCCTAAGAAGTGCATCACCTGTTTGACAGCGTCCAGCAGCCTCTCCAGGAGGTGCTGCCTCTTAGAGTCACTCTGCTGAGGACCTGCAGAGACAAACAGGAAGTCATTAGATCTCAGCTTGATGGTGGACTCATCGCGTGTTGCTGTATTAATAATGCATGTGGGAGAGGAGATGAACTGCGAGAGAAAGCCATAGGAATCATTTATGAATTGCGACAGCATGAAACCCCTCGGCCCTGAAAGACAAACCAAAGTCAAGAACAGTAACTTTAAGTCCGTCTGCAACATAGAATAGTGAGTATAGGAAAAACTGTGCTCTTATGTATTTAAATTATAATAAATAAGATGTTTTTGAACACCAATAACTCCACGGAGTAATATCTAATTAACTATTTCAGTTCTTTGCTTGGGTTTAAAGCCAACAGTACGACGATGTGTGTTGTAGTTCCTTAGTTGCCTGTGCTGAGCTGTTTTTATACTTTCCTCCACGTCTGCTTTGAGTGGGAGCAGACGCTGGACAGCCTCATAAGCAGCAGGCGGGGTTTCAGGGGGAAAGATCTTCCCTTTCAGAACTCTGTCCACTGGACTATTCAGCTTTCTGCCAACGTGGGGTGACACCTGTGGGGAGACACCTGTGGGGGGACACCTGTGGGGGGACACCTGTGGGGGGACACCTGTGGTCTCTTGAACAGCTGAGTTTACGGCAAACCTGAATTCTGGAAGGTATTGATCCCATTTCCCGTGATCGTCATCCAAATAAGAGGCTATCATACTTTTGACAGTGCGATTTACCCTCTCAGTCATATTGGTCTGTGGGCGATAGGCAGTGGTGAGCTGGTGTTTCACAGTCCATTGAAAACAGAACTGGTGTATTCTTATTATGGCCACTTTTCCCTGTGACTAACAATATATGTACTGTCTGTGTATTTAATGTGTATTCTGCACAAATGGGTCAATATTTTTATGTTGTGATCTTTAATTTAATATTTAGTGGGTTTTATTTGTCATGGTTCTCAGCGGGAAACCGATGGACTGTCCACTCCGAGTAGGGAATGAGTCCCAAGGAAAGGAGTTCAAGTATCTCGGGGTCTTGTTCTCGAGTGAGGGAACAATGGAGCGTGAGATGGGCCGGAGAGTCGGAGCAGCGGGAGCGGTACTGCAGTCGCTTTACCGCACCGCTAAGACGAAAAGGGAGCTGAGCCAGAAGGCAAAGCTCTCTGTCTACCGGGCCATGTCCCTTCCTCCCCTCACCTACGGTCATGAAGGATGGGTCGTGACCAAAAGAACCAGATCGCGGATACAAGCGGCCGAGATGGGTTTTCTCTGCCGGGTGGCTGGCGTCTCCCTTAGGGATAAGGTGAGAAGTTCGGTCATCAGGGAGGGACTCGGAGTTGAGCCGCTCCTCCTTCGCGTCGAAAGGAGTCAGTTGAGGTGTTCCAGGCACGTCCAGCTGGGAGGACACCGAGGGGTAGACCTAGGACCAGGCGGAGGGATTATATCTCTTCTCTGGCCTGGGAGCGCCTTGGGACCCCCCAGTCAGAGCTGGTTGATGAGGGGAAAGGGACGTTTGGGGCTCTCTGCTGGAACTGATACCCCCGCGACCCGACCACGGATAAGCGATTTTATGTCATGCGTTTCATGGATTCTAGTTCATTTTTTTCAATATGTTTTATGTCACATCTTAGGTTAAATAAATTATGGAATTCTATCCCTTTTTTATTTTCAATTCATGGCTATTTTCGTTATTGTAAAGCCCGTTCTGCCGCATTTCCGGCATGAAAGGAGCATTACAAATGAAGTTATTGTATTATCATTCTAAAACCGACTTCTCTAACATCCAGGCTACTGCTGGTGCCCATACATCTGCTTCTCGTGTTAATTTAGCACTTTCAAAGTAACGTTTTCGAGGATGTGGTTCCATAGTGGTCCAGTTAGTCATGACTTCCTGAATGGAGCATTAAAAACACCATAAGTGCTTCTGAGAAGTGCTGAATGGCTTTCATCTTCTCTTTCATGCATTGAGAAGCCATTTGTGGTTTATTTACATTGTGGAAGTAGCTCCACACATCCCAAACGTACTGTTTGAACACATGAAGTACTAACAATATTGTATATTGTGCTTTTTGCCATGTATATATGTTTACTTATTTCTGCTTGCACACTGTGTCACTGTGTTCTCTTTCACTATTTTATTGCAAGTTAAGTTTCGTCTTATTGTTTTATTTCTCCATGTTGCATTGATGGAGGAGCCTTTAGACTTTTATTGTCCAAAAAAAGGCTGTACATTAGACAATAAAGACTCTGAATCTTGAAGTTACTAAACACCACAACTCCCAAATGTATTCATCCCACTGTACAGTCTTTAATTTTACATGTTAACGTCTATCGTTTTCTATTTTACATGAATATAAACTCCAGCAACATTCTGAGTAACATTTACCTTATTGTATTTTATTTGACATGTAAATATAGTTAACTTCTCCTGCATTATTTGCACATTGGTCTTGTAACATAAGCTGGCACTACTTTATTGTACTCTGTTTCTTCTGGCACTATTAGTATTGTTTTATGTCTCGTATTTGTTGATGTTGCATTGTTGGAGGAGCCTGGGACTTAACCTTTTCGTTGCCATAGCTACACTGTAGCTACTGTGCATATACATACAGTAAAACCTTTGAATATAACATCCGAAAGTTACTGAATCTCTTGCATGATATGCTGCAAAACAAAAGACAATGACCCAACCCAACTCACCGTTCATTGTGACAGCCAGTCACCGGTAGCAGTAGCATCCAAGCTAAACCCCTTCCTCCACAATTTGACAGCTTTTATCCAGAGGCTAGCGATACAGCGGGCCCATGCCGCCTCTGTGGCCGAGAGGCAAGCACACTAGGGCGGCGTGAGGACTGATGGTCCCCCGGTGGACAGAGAGGCCTGCTGGGAGTCTACCACAAGCTGACATGAAAGAGTTGTACAAAGCCCGGGAAGCAGACAAAATGTAAAAAGCAAAAGCCGGAGTTTAGTTTATAAGCCATTAAACAACCTGTCAAAAAAAGGAAGTGTTTTTTAAAAGAGAAAGTATCTGTTTTTAGTTAGCAGCCTGTGGGCACTGCGAAAAAAGGGAAACGCGCTGACAGAGCCGAGTGAAGGTCACATGACACAACATACAGCCGTCATATGACCGGCAATGCATGATGGGAGTTATAGTTTGTTGGTAAGTGTTGTGAAACTACAAAATAACATTTTAAATGCAGAATCTTTATAACAAGACATGTGATCCTCAATGTGTGTATTTCCGGTGGTTAAAGAAATATTAATACATTTTAAGCGCATTTTTATTCGAAAAAATGACTTTATTTCTATATTGTAGTCAAGAAAACTGTATGTCCGAATATGGATGCAGCTAATTATGCATTTAATGGAAATTAAATAAGTATTGCAATAAACTGTTAGGATTTCATTTAAGAATATTACATTCTTTTTACTAACTTTTGATACAAAGCAATCAAAGCAAGTGTGTGAGTGTGAATATTGTCCCAAAAAAAATTATAACATGCAACAAAACATATTCTTAGCATGACAATCAGTTACCATTTATTGTAGAAACACAATGCAAAAATCACAATTGTTATTTAAATCATTTTTCAAAAAATGAAATCACACAAATACACTCCTGACCTCTTGTGGTAAAAGTAAGTATTGTATACATTCATGGTGTGTGTTTGTGTGTGTGTGTGTGTGTGTGTGTGTGTGTGTGTGTGTGTGTGTGTGGCCTAGCATTACTATTCTTGTGGGGACCTAAATCTGTTTACACAGTCGCGTGTGGGGACTGGCTTCCCTTATGGGGACAAAATGGAGGTCCCCATGAGAGGAGTCATTAATTTTAGGGTGGGTGAAGACTTGGTTAGGGTTAGGGTTAGGATTAGGGTTAGGCATGTGTTGGTTATGGTTAAGTTTAGGATAAGTCTCCAGGAAGTGCATGTAAGTCAATGTAATGTCCCCTGAAGTGATGTATACATGGTGTGTGTGTGTGTGTGTGTGTGTGTGTGTGCGTGCGTGCGTGCGTGTGTGTGTGTGTGTGTGTGTGTGTCAGGAACATAACTGTCAATCAAACCTTTGGCTCAGGATCAGGCCCAGGGCAAATTCCCATACCCTTTTTATCAGGTTCAATTTCAATTTGTTCAAAAAACGATTGACATTTCCATCAACCTCAACTCTTTTGCTATTGCTTGCACTCATCAAGCTCAGAAAGAGTCCTGCAATTCAAATGAAACCCTGCAGAACAAAGTAGTTTATATTATATAACAGACACGATGCTCTTTCCTTTACAACTCGATCAGATAACTCTGATTATCGACCAGTGGTAATCAGATGACCTGAGAATCATCCGTGAAATCTGCACTCTGATCACTTTGGTCATATCTAATCTAAATTGCACTGTGTGTGTGTGTGTGTGTGTGTGTGTGTGTGTGTGTGTGTGTGCGTGCGTGCGTGCGTGCGTTTGGACACTTAAAGGTGGGGTAGGTACGTTTCAGAAACCGGCTCGAGATACACTTTTTGTTATATTCCATGGAATGCTCTTAACTTCCCGATAGCAATGAATATCTGAAGTGCTTTGACAACAAATCCATAAAAAAATGTCATCTGTAGAAGCCGTGATACTGTAAAAAGTACCTACCTGCCTGTCAGCCTTCCATCGGGGCACACACTTATCTGGTGCCCTCATTGGTCATGTGCGCGTTCGTGTGTGTTGGAGGAGGGGCTCTGTGAGGAAGTGGCAGATTTTCTCCGGTTGTGTATTTTCAAATTCTAGCGATCTCGAGCCGGTTTCTCAAACGTACCTACCCCACCTTTAACCCTGAAAGAAGTATATTTTGAAAATGATTAACACGGAATGGGCACTTTTTATCTGATAGCTGATATTTTCATACAACTATGCTTTTATCAGCTTTGTCTTTGTTCATGCCATGAATGTTTTACACATTTAAAGGACAAACTACACGTGTTATCTATGCACTGTTGCTGTTGTAAACCTTTGAAGCCAATTGAAAACACTGCATGTGATTTCAACCGTGGAGGCCTGTGGCGCAGCGGGTTGTGCGTTGGTGTTCAGGGGGGTATACTACGAATCTAGTTCAACTTATCCTGGATATGTTTTGAGTTATCCGGTTGACTTCATCCAAAACATACGCGCTCTCGCTAAACTGTCCTACGACGCTGGCTATCAACTCGTTCACTCAAGCCAGCCGTGTCCGATCTAGTTAGGTGCCAGTTCACATGAAAGGGGTGGTATCTGGAGCATTCGACCAATCACAAACATGGAGAAGTGTACTGACAGCGCAGCGTCATACTTCCAGAATGAAAAGTCAACGAGCCTATAATACTAGTCAAAAATGAAGAAGTTAAACTTTAAACATCCATGACTCAAACATTTTATCCAGGATCAAAGCCACAGAGCTGCACCTGCAAGGTGAACACAGCTGGGAACAGAACAAGTGTTTGAATGCGTACATTAACAGGTTTATGATATCACTGCCCCGTCTAAAACACGATCTGACTTCAATTACATTTGTCTCGAGTGTTTCGTCAACTTAATGTGTTGCTTAAAATAATACTTCTGCATACAGTCTGTGACACTGAGTGATGCACGGCCAGATACGGCTCAGCTGACTCAGATAAGGAAAGATATGATACATTATGAAGTGATATGAATGATAATTGACGTCTGCACTCACAGTGCCGCTGACTGTAGGCTACGTAATGTTACTTTGATCCGGTTACTTATGTTGTGGCAGATATTTAATTAAGCTTTCTTAACATAGACTAATAGTATAATAGTTATAATAGTCAGATTGCTCTGAAGATGGGAGGTGATATTATATTCATTTTCACGTTCACACAGTCGGTGATTTTGGCCGGCCGTCTTTCCTGTATTTCCTCCGCACACTGAGCTCTGATTGGTCAGCAGGCGTGGTGCTTTCGCTGAGTTGATCTCTTATCCTGGAACCTATCCTGCTTCGGAGCACAGACTAGGTTCCAGGATAAATCACCATGGAGATCTAGCCCGCTAAAAAGTGAACCAGCTTCGTAGTACCGGAAATCCCAGAAGTTTTCTTGCTAAACGAAAATCCTGCTTCGTAGGATACCCCCCAGATCAGGGGGTCACAGGTTCAAACCCCAATGCAGTCAGCATGTCAGCAATGTCCCCGAGACACTTCACCCCAAAGTGCTCCTGTGGGGATTGCCCACAGTATTGAGTATGTAAGCATATTTGTATATCAGTGAATGTATGTGTATATGTGTATATGTCAATCAACAGGTCACGCAGATTAATAATACTAATAATATCAATAATAATGCATACTAATTATTGCAGATTATAAATAAATCATTTAGGGACAAGGGGGTGAGATTAAATAAATGATACTTCTTCTCACTCCTTTTCGAACACTAGATGTGGCACTGTTTATGTTGCGAATGTTGTTGTTGTTGTTGTTTGATTTCTCTTACTGTACATGACTATGCACTTCAACATTTGTTTTGTTTTGTAATTATTTATTTTACTTGTTCGAAATAAATGTATCAATCAATCGATCAACAAGTGACATGTAATGTACCCACACAAATACATCGGTTAAGCAATGGCAAAATCACTGCAATATAGATAACTGTATTTATAAAGCAGGTGAGATTGTAAAGGATTAATACCATTATTCATAAAATAAATAAGTAAAAACGGTGTTGCTGTGTAGGTTAAATTCACACTGCTGCAAAAAGGCAGCTTCAAATATTCCGGCCAAAAGAAAAGCTTCGCCATAACAATCTCTTAATATAACTTTTATTTTCTATTTACAGTCACCAACATTCAAGAATCAACTAAAATATTGACAGATATGAATGATGTTGTTACAGTGTGCAAAGTGTACATCTTATCAGCTTGAAACGGAATTGTGGATGTTATCGAGACAAGACATCAGTGCTGTCTAATCATTACAGGAGCGTGTATGCAGAGCACACGCGCACGCGCACACACACACACACACATACACAAAGTCTCTTTCACGTGCAAAAAGGAAGCGAATAAGTCCAAGTTCAGAATCATTTCCAGGTTCATATTGATAATGTGTCCCTCTCAAGGTATTTACATGGAGATGTGGACGGAGAAGATGTGGACGGAGAAGACGTGGACGGAGAAGACGCGGACAGCGACACCTCAGTGTTTGAAGGTCTGTTCCTCCGGAAAGAGTTTCTGACCCTGGAGGAGAATCTGTCCGACATCTGCCTCACGGCCCGACCCAGCCCCCGGTTCTTCAGCCTGATCAAACCCACGTCGTCCTCCAGCTCCTCGGGGGGCACTTCTATATTTCCAGAGTACCAGAACACCCACCAGATGAGGCTGAAGAAGATGACGATGCCCCCGCCGTAGATGAACAGATCGTGGACGACCAGCCCTCCGAACACCCCCACCAGCATGAGGAGAGTTCCCAGAATGTCATGAGCCACAGCGAACCAGAAGGAGCATTTACAGCGGCCCACTCCCTCATAACTCCTCTCCATGACCGGCTCCAGCTGCACAGGTGTAGACATGTGGAGATCCTCCAGAAACCAGATCCAGTTCCCAGAGTGTCATCCAGATGTGTGTGTGTGTGTGTGTGTGCGCGCTACAGGACAGTGGTGTGTTTCCCTCTCATGAAACAGCCGGCTGTGGTCAAAGTTCAATGTTCGGCAGGGGCTATCAGCAGAGGAGTTCACACAGGGAGGGGGAGGGGCACAGGGAGGCTCTAAAATGGATTAACTGTTTCGAAATGGAAGTATTTTGACATCCAATGACAAGACTGGAGATATGATGATGTGTGTGTGTGTGTGTGTGTGTGTGTGTGTGTGTGTGTGTGTGTGTGTGTGTGTGGCCTAGCATTACTATACTTGTGGGGACCTAAATCTGTTTACATAGTCACGTGTGGGGACTCGCCTCCCGTATGGGGACAAAAAGGAGGTCCCCATGAGGGGAATCATTAATTTTAGGGTGAAGACTTGGTTAGGGTTAGGGTAAGGGTTAGGCATGTGTTGGTTATGGTTAAGGTTAGGATAAGTCTCCAGGAAATGCATGTAAGTCAATGTAATGTCCCCTGAAGTGATGTATACATGGTGTGTGTGTGTGTGTGACCTATTTCACTATAATAAAAATGAAGCAGCTGCATCATGAAGACGGCAGCAAATCTGGATCCGTTCCGTTGTACCTCCGTTTTTAGAGATGTGGGTACGGAGGAAAAGAGAAAGGGTTTTGTGAATTCCCTGACACACCGGGGACACAGAGTTATGTATAAAAGACATCAAAAAGGGACTTTTGCAAGATAGGAGACCTTTACATTTCTTAATATACTGTTTTTTCATTACTTTATTATAGGTCATATATATATAAAATTGAACAGATCATTGCAGCATTACCCATAATGCCCTCTGTTTCAGCCCTGTTTTCAAAGTGCTGATTCTCTGTCTGTTACTTGAGATGAAAATAAGGAGCCCCTCCCCACGCCCCTCTGAGAGACATTTGGTTACAAAGAACTCCATAGGCGCGTTCACACTGCACTACTTTTCCCACTTTAGTTCCGAAATGTCGCGTTCACACCAAAAAGAGCCGGAACTAAAATGTGTTCATGAGAACCTTTTCACCCCCTTTTGCGTCCCTGCTAGAGAGCAGGGACTTTCGTGGGAGAAAAAGGTTCCTTTGTCTGATTGGCTGGGCGGATTGCAAACCACGCCCCGTAAAACTCCCAAGAAGTTTTGTGAAGCCGCCATTTTATTATCCTCGCATTAGCATTATTAGCATTAGCATTAGCCCAGCGCAGAAACGCAGAGAGACTAACTTATGGCAACACAAAAGAAAACATGTGAGCGGTGGAGATGAGGAGGTGTCGGCGTTCTGGCGATTTACTACGGGGACTTCCGGCTGGGGACTTCGGGTGGCAGTATACGCCGTGAAGTAGTTTGCTGCCTGCCAGGAAACCCAAAGCAGAAGAAGAAGAAGTGACGTCAGCGGCTTCATTTGCCTAATCCTCCCCCAGGGATCTTATTCCGGTGTGAACGCGATCTGTACTTAGTTCATAAGAACTAAAGAGTTCTCATGAACTAAGTGCGGCAAAGTACTTGGTGTGAAAGTGCCTAATGGTGCTCTAGGAGGAGATTCAGGTGATAAGGTGGGGGGGGGAAGACACCTTGGTTGGTGATTGGCTAATGGTTACACAAGTCATAAAACCATTATGACATCATAAAGTGGACAGGTTTTAATATAAATGGATCAGGACAACAAGAGAGAGAATCTTTGTTCCTGAAACGTTCAGAGTCTCTTTCCACAGAGGGGACACATGTTGATGTAGAAGAGACATGAAGAAGAGGGGACACATGTTGATGTAGAAGAGACGTGAAGAAGAGGGGACACATGTTGATGTAGAAGAGACGTGAAGAAGAGGGGACACATGTTGATGTAGAAGAGACGTGAAGAAGAGGGGACACATGTTGATATAGAAGAGACACGAAGAAGAGGGGACACATGTTGATGTAGAAGAGACGTGAAGAAGAGGGGACACATGTTGATGTAGAAGAGACACGAAGAAGAGGGGACACATGTTGATGTAGAAGAGACACGAAGAAGAGGGGACACATGTTGATGTAGAAGAGACACGAAGAAGAGGGGACACATGTTGATGTAGAAGAGACATGAAGAAGAGGGGACACATGTTGATGTAGAAGAGACATGAAGAAGAGGGGACACATGTTGATGTAGAGGAGACATGAAGAAGAGGATTTTGCATGATAGGAGACCTTTAAATCCTCACCAGAGTCCCTTGTCTTCACGCCGCCTGGCAGTACCCCTTCCTCCTCTGCTTCTCCTTCAGCACGGGGATCCACAGCAGGCCCAGCAGCCCCAGCAGCAGCCCTAAAGAGAGGCAGGCGGAGGCCACGGGGCGGGGGGGGCCCTCCGTCACCCCCAGAGAGAGCAGCAGGAAGAGGAGCCCCCCCACCGCACACATCAGAAACCCCATCACCAGCACGATGACAGCTCTATGCAGGTGGGCCCAGCCCGAGGCCCCTGGAGGGTCTGGAAACCAGTCTTCTTCAAACTCCTCCATGGCTGCCTTCAAACGAGGGTTTTAACTGTTTGAGGGCAATCTGAGAGCCTTCAACACAAGAGGAAAGACACTGCATATCCACAAAGTATACACCTTGTCGCTACAGATAACCCTGCCTTTTATTATTTATGTTGTTGTTATGGTATCGTAAAATGGTGCGTGGCAATCTTAACAAAACTATATGCAATTTCGAAATAAGTTGTAAATAAACGACATGACCCTTAGCTTGTGTTTGTATCCAAAGAAACGAGAAAGGTGCTAACTGAAGTATGTTAGCTTCAGATTTAAAATGCCTAATAAATATATTTTCTTCAATATTAATTTCCAAGAAGCTGCTCGTGGTGAGAATGTGCAGATATAACTTTTGAATTAGATAAATAATGCGCTTTTTTCACAAATGCATGCGTAATGATTGCTCGGAAATACCTATGTTGATGTTGTCCAATATGAAGTCTGTGACAAGATCATCAAATGGTTGTGTGTCTGCATGTGTGTGTGTTAAACATGAATTACTAGCATGCAGAAGTGTGACATAATTGTAGATAACTACCTTACACCGTTTCGTTTTAGTAAGCAATATGTTTTTGGTTCAGTCCAAAGCAACCATAAGGAGGCACATTAAAGCACGTGCAGTCGATAGAGGTGGGTTTTCAGTCTGCAGAAATAACTATCAATTTAATGAATGCTTTCCGACCCCCTGATCTGTGCTCCTGATCCCCTGAGCTGTATATCCTCTCTCTGTGATGAGGAGGGTCTGCAGGATGAGTCTCTCTGTGTCGACCCACCACACCCACTACAGACCCACCTGTTGACAACATCATCATCACCTCTGATTGGCTGATAATCCTGTCACATGACACCCAGAGGGGGAAGAAGATAGTGTACTCTTAATTATAAGTAGCGATACTTAACTGTGAACATACTTGTTACACGCCTAAGTAGAATTACAGACATATTAGTATAAATATAAACGTAAAAATAACAATATTGGCTCTTTTTAAATGCAGTAGGGTTAAAGTATAAAAGAGTAAAACATGGTACCTTGTTTCTAAATAATTTCCCCTATTTTTTTCACAATTTCCCCAATTGTTCTTTTCACTTGTGGTGTTTAGGTATTGACTTAAAGGTGGGGTAGGTAATTCACTTCAGAAACACTTTTTGTTATATTCCACGGAATGCTCTTAACATCCCGATAGCAATGAATATATTAAATGTTTTGACAAAAAATCCATAAAGAAAGTGTCATCTGTGGAAGCCGTGGCGCTGTAAAAAGCTCGACCAATCATCTGAGCCGGCCCGGCTAAAGTAATCGGACGGCCTGCCTGCCTGCCAGCCTTCCATCGGGGCACACACTTATCTCGTGTGCGTTCGTGTGTGTTGGAGGAGGGGCTCTGTGAGGAAGTCTGAAGGAAGGGGCAGCATTTTTTCGGCTGCGTACTTTCAAATTCTGGCGCACTGGAGCTGGTTTCTCCATTCTTACCTACCCTACAAATTGTACAAGTACTTGTGTGAATGTACCTAGCTACTTACAGAGCCCCTCCTCCAAAACACACGAACGCGCACATGACCAATGAGGCACGAGATAAATTTGTGCACGAGATGGAAGGCTGACAGGCAGGTAGGCCATCCAGTTACTTTAGCCGGCTCAGATGATTGGTCGTGCTTTCTACAGCGCCACGGCTTCCACTGATGAAATATTTGTATGTATCCATTGCTATCGGGATGTTAAGAGCATTCCATGGAATATAACAAAAAGTGTTTCTGAAGTCAATTACTTACCCCACCTTTAATAGTTTTAAAAATAATCTAAACTCCACATGAATAATCACAGGCCACCAGAAGGATTTCTAAAAGGCCCTTTTCATAGTTTAAAATAGCGACGGGATATAGATGCACGTGAAGCCCTCCCCCAGTAGTGACAATAATAAAACGTCACGATACGCAGACACAAGGTTCACAAATATTTTAATTCACATAATGCTCAACAACTTATTGCTTGTCATCTGTAATATGGCATTAGGATATTACCGTTAGTTGCTTTTCACATACATTTAGACGAGATAGAAAAGGTGTTAGATGTAAAAGCCAAGGTAAACAATAATTTGTTGATTTAGGAAAGTACTCATCCAGCAACAACAACCCTCAACAGAATAACCGATACTGAGCAAAAAACTCAACTTTTTTTCTTTTCACATGGAAGTTGCAAAAACGACTTCCAAAATTGTGAAATGCTTTATTCATTATGTCAACGAAAGGCTGCATTCCCTTTAAGCGTCACTAGTTTCAGGGCCGTGTCACCATGGAAGGAACTATTGATGCCCACAAGTACACGTTAGCATTGTTAGCGCTGTCTTCCAGAGAAAAGCCTTTTGTTGGAGGGCTATATTTTAGAAAACACAACAGAGCCAAGTTCATTTCAGATAACAAACTTTATGTCCTGCATCATCCAGGCGTAACGAGACAAAACCGACTGAATATATATGAACCAGTGTGAGCGATCTGGTCCCGAGTAAAATGTCCATGTTGAAGGTAACGTGTGAAGAGGAGAATCATTTCAATTTGGGCACTCTCCTCTTCCCTTTGGACTCGCCCTTGCCGCCTTTCTTGTTCATTTTGTTTTGTGGTTTTCTTCCTTTCTTCCCCCCAGCCGTCGTGGGCGCCTTCTCCAGCTGCTTCTTCTTGGGTGTCTTCTGCAAAAGAAACAAAGAAAATGAGTCGGATTGCATATTTAAAATCAGTATTCAAATAGAGTGCTGTCGTGATGAGGCTTTCTCACGAGCCGACCCGGAGGTTAGCATCGCTCCCTCTCCCGTGTTATTCTCAAAGTTAATGTAAACTTGAATAATGTACTTCATTTGAATGTAATAATTATGTTGTTTGTGGAAGCGCCAGTGAATGATGGCTAGGACGCACTGTTTACCCAGCTGGCCCTGGCCCCCCTATTTCGCAAATGGCCAATTGGCCCCTTGTCATGTCTGCCAATATCTGGTTTTAATCTGTGTCTATGTTGTTGTCAGTGATGTCTTGTCTTATCTTGGTGATGTGCTGCAACCCATTTTCCCCTCGGGGACAAATAAAACGAACACTATACAATGAGCCCTATTAACTGAGTTTTAAACATCACTTTAAATCAGTGCTTCTCAAAGTGTGGTCCGTGAGCGCCCCCTAGTGGTCCGTGAGTATATTGGTAACATTTCACATTTGAAATAAATTTAAGTTTTCCGGACTCTCGCGGGAATATCTCCGCAATGGAGCGAGCTTAACTTTCACTTTCGATTGCATGATATAGCCCAGGGCAACACCTTCGTCACACATGCTGCCGCCTGTTTGTACCATTTTCAGGCGATTTGTAATCTGTTCTAGAAAAACGATGTGATTTTTGATATCTGTGGAGTTAGGTGGTCTGCGAGTGTATTTTTTTTGGTTAAGTGGTCCTTGGTATGAAAAAGTTTGAGAAACACTGCTTTTAATGGAAGATCCCCATAGGCCCCGCCCACTCGATCGGATCGGCGATCCCTAGTGCTTATATGTTTTATTCAGCAGGAAAATCTCCACAAATTAACAACGCTTTACGATGGTTGTAAATGCAAGATGTACAAAGCCAACGTCAAGCTTTAAAAGGAACTACAGCACGGTCACATGACTTCACCACCGCTAAGCTAAAGCCGGCAAATGTTCAACGTTTAGTCGTCTCATTTAGGCATTTGTTAGCAACCGCAGTTTTTAAGCCACTAAGAAGCTTTGGATATCCACGGGTGGGGAGTTTACCGACAAATTGTATATTAAAAAAATGTGGGGAAACCCCTTCCTCTCGTGTTACCCACGGACCTCCTTTCAGGCCTCTCACCCACGGTAAAATGCTAACACACTCCTGGGATTTAGGACTCATTCCTGGACCTCTCTGTTGAGCAGCACTGACCTCCAGTTTGGGCTTCTTGCTTGGTGTTCCCATGGGAACCAGCTGTGGGATTTCTTCCTCCGTCCCCTCGCTTTTCTTCACGTCCTCCGTCTTCTTGTTTTTCTTAGCCAGCTTTTTAGCCGCAGCCTGAGAATCACAAACACAGCCGCTGGTTATCTACAGACTCTTTAAAGACGGGGTGAGGCACAGGAGTCTGTATCTGAGTCTGACGAGTTGTTCTCACCTCTTGCTTGGCGGCCTCTGTCACTTTCTGATCCTCGTCCAGCGCAGTGAGGTGGTTCAGGTTGGAGGTGTAGAGGGGCAGCGCTACAGACATCTGAGTCTTGATGTGAACAAGCTTTATGACAGGTCCTTTCTGTTCAGAGACATACAAAGATATATTAGAGTTTGAGGAGACGGGTCCCCTATTATACTGTCTTTCATCAATATATTACAGCTCTCAGATATATACAGAGCCTGTCTCTGATTGGCTGAAACACCAAACAGATCATTGCAGCATTACCCATAATCCCCTCTGTTTCCAAAGTGCTGATTCTCTGTCTGTTACTTTAGATGAAAATAAGGAGCCCCTCCCCACGCCCCTCTGAGAGAGGTTTGGTTACAAAGAACACAATGGTGCTCTAGAGGAGATTCAGGTGATAAGGTGTTACCTTGGTTGCTGATTGGCTAATGGTTACACAAGACAACACATCGTTATGACATCACAAAGTGGCCAAAATCTGATCAGCTCATTTTCAGACAGGTTTTTATAGAAATGGATCAAAAAGAGAGAGAATCTTTGTCCCTGAAACTTTCAGAGTCTCTTTCCACAGAGGGGACACATGTTGATGTAGAAGAGACATGAAGAAGAGGGGACATGTTGATGTAGAAGAGACATGAAGAAGAGGAGACACATGTTGATGTAGAAGAGACATGGAGAAGAGGGGACACATGTTGATGTAGAAGAGACATGAAGAAGAGGGGACACATGTTGATGTAGAAGAGACATGGAGAAGAGGGGACACATGTTGATGTAGAAGAGACATGAAGAAGAGGGGACACATGGTGATGTAGAAGAGACATGGAGAAGAGGGGACACATGTGATGTAGAAGAGGGGACACATGTTGATGTAGAAGAGACATGGAGAAGAGGGGACACATGTTGATGTAGAAGAGACATGAAGAAGAGGGGACACATGTTGATGTAGAAGAGGGGACACATGTTGATGTAGAAGAGACATGAAGAAGAGGGGACACATGTTGATGTAGAAGAGACATGAAGAAGAGGGGACACATGTTGATGTAGAAGAGACATGAAGAAGAGGGGACACATGTTGATGTAGAAGAGACATGAAGAAGAGGGGACACATGTTGATGTAGAAGAGACATGAGAAGAGGGGACACATGTTGATGTAGAAGAGGGGACACATGGTGATGTAGAAGAGACATGAAGAAGAGGGGACACATGTTGATGTAGAAGAGACATGGAGAAGAGGGGACACATGTTGATGTAGAAGAGGGGACACATGTTGATGTAGAAGAGACATGAGAAGAGGGGACACATGTTGATGTAGAAGAGACACGAAGAAGTGGACTTTTGCACAATAGGTGAGCTAAAAATTGAACAAGAAATGTCATAACTCCGGGTGGAAAGCACAACACAATGAGGACATTATAAAATTGTTGGACTCAAACATATTTGTGTTGGAGTGTGGGGTTGTAAAACACCAATAAACAAATACAATTATTTTCTCATCAGTAGCAACACGACCGCCGTGTGCCACCAGACTCACCGTGCGCAGTTTGGTCGACACGGTTTGGAAAGCAGCCTCGACGTTTTCTGTCACCTCGTCTGCGGTCATGCCGGCGTGGGCGATACGAGCCATGCTGCGACACGGGACAGGTAGGTTAGATAATGCAGGGGGACGGTGGGAAGACACATTTCCACTTCCTGGTCTGGCTCAACATCTTGTTTCGACCACAGCCCGCTTTAAGATGCCCAGGAACCCAAACAGAGGAACATCTGAGCTTTGTCAATTGTTAGGCGATGTGTACTGCATTGTTTTACCAGGTGCTGCCCCTTCCACGAGGTCTTCAAAACCGGCCTTAAGACCCTCTTCTGTCGGCAGGCCTTCCAATAAACTTTGAGCACGGTCCACCTGGAGTACTGCCATTTTTATCGCTATCTCCGACTTTTATTTTTGTACTCCATTTTATATTTTGATTTCTTATTATTACAATTATTTGTCTTATTATCTCAAAGCGTATCAGTATCCCTTGTTGTGAAGCACTTCGAGATTTGTCTTGGCAGATGAGAAGCGCTATATAAATTAAATATATTATTATTATTAAAGAAAAATACCGTACTTTTCGGACTATAAGCCACGACTGTTTTCTCCATTTTGTTGTCCAGCTAACGGCCACTAGGGGACCTCCTAAACCTATGGATTTTACAGGTAACATTAACCACCTTTAACCCTACGGGCTCTAGGACCGGTCCGCGCCCGCCACCTTTAAGCGGCGGGCTCCAGCGGGAAAAGCTGGAGGCCGGAAAAGAGTGAGACAGGTAGCGCGCCAAAGTGAAAGTGGAACGGAGAGACAGAACGAGAGCGAGACAGACGGACAGTTTAGCTGCTGCGGCTTATATGTCGGTGCGCTGTATAGTCAGAAAAGTACGGTAATAAGAATTACTTTCGACAAAGATTGGCATTTTACAAACAGCCTTATTTGGGCATCAGTTTTCTGCACGGTTTAAACGTCGCCTTTCAACTCAACTGAGTATCAGGTCATAACCACAATTATTCCTTATTGGAAAAGTTAAGTTGAACCAAGAAAGCGGAAACATGAAGCAGTAGAAATGCAGGTATCTAATGTTTCAAAGTTGTAGAGACAGGCTCCACGGGTAGAGGAGGTCCATCTGGATTTACGTTGAATCTCTTTGGCACCAAATATTGTCCGATCCAAACACTTCACAGAATGAACCGGGCTGCTAAGGTGCCGTTCATATCAAAACTATCATCGTTATGTTTTTCTAACGGTTACAGGGGTGAGCGTCAGAGAGGGGGTCTCACCAGCAGGAGCCCTTGTTGGTGACCTTCAGGTAGGAGCCCTGGACCACTCGACTAATATCTCTGGCCAGATTTTTGCTCAGCATGTTCACACACAGCGGCTCTCTGTGGAAAACAAGAATGAGATACTAAGGCATTAGGAGAACAAAGAATCAAATGCTTAACCCTCCTGTTGTCTTCGTTTCCCCCCTTACTTTGGTCAAATTTCACCGGTCCTGTTTTAACGGCTATTCCATTAACACAAAAACCATTAATCACCACATTTCATTTCACACCCTTTCAAACTGTACATATCGTATCAGGCTACTGGTACACACAAAACACTGCAGTACATATACAGAGAACAGACACTGAACATGTATTGCGTGAGGCAGGTGTGATCCATGTGGGGGGGATGGGCACATAAGGAACACATCTAGTGTGTGTGTGTGTGTTTTATCTGATCTGGGTGGTTACCAATTCCTTTTCTTTATGGCGGTTATTTTTGACAGGAACACCAGGGTGTTACAAAGTTGACTAAATCATCCAAAATGCAATGAAAGCGGTGATCAGCCATGTTATGCGTTCAAATTAGGGATGCACGATATTGGTTTTTTGAAACCGATACCGATAACTTCCTGCTTCTCAAGACCGATACCACGATAATCAAATTAAAATTACGCCACTAATTATTTTAATGCGATTAACGCATGTGTATTTTTTTTCCTCGGCCGCCCAGCTCAGGCGCATCGAGTTTAAAATACCATCTACAAGCTGATGCTGACAGCCCCGCTCCTGCCGCCCGCTTGTGGCAGACCACACTTCCACGCTCACCGGCAGGCACCGACTGGCCATCTGGAGGACCGGGAGGGTGTGTGTACGTGTGGTCCGAGCGAGCAAGAGAGAGACGTTACGTGCATTGTTGTTGTTAGCATCTGGTGCTAGCTAGCTGCGCTAACGGATATAAGGAGCTGTTTAAATGAAAACAGAGGAGCGCTCTATCCACACAACTGCGCCGAGCACTTGACTTGATGCAGGAAGCAGACAGCGGGACATTGTAGGAGAAGTCAGCACACTCAGCAACATGATTGCAGCGTCCAGGCAGCTCCGGTTCGAGCATATGCCTTGAGTTGCACATAGCTCCAACGCGCGCAGACACACGCGCAGACACACACACACACACACTGTATTGTATTATTGTCTTCGTACGCTTTTAACACACCATCGTAGCGATGGCGATGTTTCAGGTGACTGATCAGGTTCGAAGTATTAGGGAGCGCTGGATTTGTGAAGAACTCCCCTCTTCCTAAACCACTAACACCACAGTACTGGCAAAACGGGAGGAGCCGAGTGAAAAACAAGCGCCCCTCATCCCAACCCACCCACACCGCAGGATACCCAAAAAATATATTGTATATTATCGGGGCTATTAATACTGTTATCGGTTTATCGGGATGACATCATAATTCCTAATATCGGGCCGATAATTATCGTGCATCCCTAGTTCAAATGTCTGCTGTGAAGGATATCATAAAGCCTGAATGCAATGGAATGTAAAACTAAAAAGTTATGATTGATGAAAGTAGAACATCGGTCAGATTTGACCCGAAGACAACAGGAGGGTTCAAACGTGAAGCTGCAACATGACGGAGTTCCAGTCGGTCAACGGGAGTAAGAAGGCGTTACCTCTTCCTCTGGTAGAAGTGCTTCCCGAGGTGAGACGGCAGCAGGCGGCGGACGCGGTCGTCGGAGAGGAACATGTCGAAGTTACTCAGCAGGCGGCGCTTCGCTTCGTGAGGTTTGTACTCCGTCCTCAGGACTTTATACGGGATGACCTGAAACAAGACGCAGCACGAGGTGGTGAACATCAGGAGAAAGAGCTGAATGGAGACCAACAACGGGGACGCTCAATGTTTAATATGTGAGTCGGATGTGTTTTGTTTGCCATCTAATTTATCTTGAGTTTTTAATAACTTTGAAAATAGGCTTTATGTTATATCAAAGCCATGTTGTGTTAACAGAAGTGAAGTCAGAGCATTGTTCAAGTCATCCATCTTTGCTTGTTAAATGTTAGCCTTGTTTCCACTAGGTGTGCATTCATTACATGCTACTAACTCCTTATTTTTGTATTATCAAAAACAAAACTTAATAGGCGCGTTCACACCGGAGTACTTTTCCCGTTTGGTTCCATTCGTGCCTGGAACTTATTCCGGTGTGAACACGATCAGCTCTTTAGTTCCATGGGGGAACTAAGCGCGGCAAAGTACTTGGTATGAAAGCGGCTAATGTCTTATTGTTATCAGCCACGAGACGTGTTGGTGTAAAAATGATCCACATCTTCCATAATCTAGAACTTTCCTATAAAAATGAAAATGCAAGACGGCTGGTAATGAGGTGGGTTTGCTATCCTGGCTCCAAGATGGTGGAATGAGCTCCCCATTGAAATCAGGACGGCAGAAAGCTTACACACCTTCGGCGCAGACTGAAAACTCATCTCTCTCGACTCCACCTCGAGCGATAGAATGACTAACAAAGAACTGATATACTAATAAAGGGCTGGCTTATCTGAAGTCAGTTGAGTAGCACTTTAAATCTTTGGCTCTATGAAACCTGATGTACTTTATGATTCTGTTTTCTTCAAGGTTGTGTCTTCTTGGTCGAACGCACTTATTGTAAGTCGCTTTGGATAAAAGCGTCAGCTAAACGAAATGTAATGCGGGAATAATCTAAATCGGTATCCGTCTTTATTCGAGTGTTTCTCTGACTGGTATTCACCTCTGTGATGTTCTTCACTCCCTTCTCTGCAAGCAGCTTCTTATAAAACCTGATGGTCTGATCCGAGGTCATGTTGGGCTCGTCTCTGGTGAAGAGGCAAACCTCCTCTGTGTCCGACCGCTGGCCATGGGGCAACGGGCTGAGAGAGAGAGATCATCAATAAAAGAGCATCCAGCAGGACGTATTCACACCGCCCATGCTCTGGACAATGAGCTCTGCAGCACATGTAGAAGAAAGGCAGGCGTATCTAATATGACATGTTGTGTTTCAAAGTTGTAGAGACAGGCTCCACGGGTAGAGGAGGTCCATCTGGATTTACGTTGAATCTCTTTGGCACCAAATATTGTCCGGTTCAAACACTTCACAGAATGAACCGGGCTGCTAAGGTGCCGTTCATATCGAAACTAACTTCAAACTAAAATCATTAGTCTATGTTTTTATAAAGGGGTTAGTAATTACAGAGTATTATGAGTATGGAGGGTTATTAAAACCACAGAAAGCAGATTTGTACATTTATCGAAAATACCTCCAGGCATTTTTAGAGGTATTTATTGCCCTCTATTTTAATTAAAGAGGAAACGAGTATTTACAAAGTTTAAAATTAAGATCAGTAATCTGCTATTTAGTCATATATTTACAAGTATCAGAGTTTGGTAGGATCACAGAGAGCAGATACAAAAACACCTCTTAACATTTTCTGATTCAAAAACTCTTTACAAGTGAAGGTATAGTCAGATGTTATTAAGTTATGTAAAACCGGGGCTGTAAGGCCGCTGGCCACGGGGAAAGGGTGGAATAAAGTCAATATCAGTAAAGTCACTTGATATGACTGTTAAATAACAGATTAGGCGTGATAATGGCTGTCAGTGGACTCACATGCGGATGGTCTGTGCTTTCGGGGGGATCTTCCAGAGGGTGAAGAGCAGGCTGATCTGCTGAGTGTCGTCCAGGAACAGCGAGTCCCCGGTGGACTTAGTTTTCAGGAAAGCCTGCAAAGCCTGGACGGCCTTTTTCACCTGGCAAAGACATCAAATCCAGTGATATAAAATGCCATGAAAACCCACCGACACACTCCATTTTTCTTCAAGAGGTTCAGATATGTTGCTTTGAATTAGCTTCGTTGCTAAACAGCAAAGAAAACAAGCTAACTCATGCTAGAAAGCGTGTAGCTACAACCGAATAATAACAATGATTTGGTTATTTAATATTTTATTAACACACTATATATTTATAATTAGTTGAAATGTGTTAAAGGACAAAGAAAACAATTTTTACCTGGGTCCGGTCTATCCCAACTTCTGCTGTCTCCGCCATGCTGTCTGCTTCACGTGTAAACGCCACACGCATGCGCAATGGGTAGATTCCTTTTTCTTCTTCGTTGGTTGGCAGCTCAGAGGCGCACTATCGCCACCTGCTGGACTGAGCGTTGCCTTTCAAGACAAATAAATGAATCAGGCTAATATTTCTTTAGCTTAATTAAAACATTTGTATAACTTCCCATGTCTTTCCTATAAGATGCTCGGATAGAAAAGTGTTTTAAAATGTTATTAATTAATTATTAATAGTTCATTGTTTATTAATTTCTCCTGATAATTCCTTTCTTTCTATTCTCTAACCGTTGCAATCTATTAACATTGTGTCATTTATTCCTGTATATCTTAATCTCTCACGTGTTCCTTTCTCAAATAATAGCAAAAACAATGTTGTACGAATAATCTAAACACCTTGGCAAGTAAAGTAAAATGATCGATAAAGATAGAACATAACATTTAAAATATTAAAAGCAAAAATTGCACATTTATGGGAGAATGAAATATAATAACAGTTTTTTTCATCTGTTGACAAAATTAGCAATACATCCAATTATATTAAATCATCAAAGGATACCTCTATAGTAAAATGTTAAATGTTGGGATTTTGCATTAGTATTGATACACTGAATATTGATTAATCCACCTGCAATGAGGATACTCGATAAAAGAAAACACACTTTTCTGACGCAGCGTTGATAATTTATTTTCAGTTTGGATTATGTAACAGCTGTGTGTGTGTGTGTGTGTGTGTGTGTGTGTGTGTTTATCCGTGGTTTTAATCAGAGTAGTATGTGAGCCCAATCCAATCAAACCATCTCATGTGGAGCGAGACCAGACTCAAAATGTTGGTACAGCAATCCTTAAAAACCAAATAAAATGTTTCCTAAATCCCGCTCTTAAAAAGGGAGATGTGATTTGCAAATTATAATTGCAGGCTAGCCCTGCTCTTGCTTTTGCAGGATATGAAATCTTTCTGTGGTCATATCCTCCCCAAACTCAGTAACACTGCATCCATCTCCATTCTAAAAACAAATGGCGTAGCGAGCCGACATCGCGGTTAGCCGTGGGAATACAGAAGGGGGCGGGGCTTGTAGCTACGTTAGTGGCATAGCTGAGCTCTCAATATGAGAAAGCTGACACACTGGACTTGGTCTCTCACTTTATATAGTTCATCAAAAAAACTGATTCAGTCTTGTTTTCTTCGTGTGACGTTATTTTAACTCCTCGATCCCTCTCCTGGTTGTCGTTGGACTTCTCTTCAGCGTGTTGAGTGTGAAGAGAGAGCAGCTGTGTGTCGGCCGAGCAGCGTTTCCCCCCGGTAACGAGAGGAAGAACAACGGTCTGCTGACGAGGCGGTTAGTCCTTCTCTGGGACCAGCTTCAGCACTTTGCCGATGGCGATGGTTTTACCTGGAGGAGGAGGAGGAGGAGGAGGAGGAGGAGGAGGAGGAGGAAATAAGCCAGACATGCACAGAAGTTAATACACATTTGATTATTTTAACACTAACATTAGTAAATTGGAAAATAAGGAATAAAAGTTGGAGAAAACATTTAAATAAATAATTGATATGCAAGGAATTAATAAATAAATATAAAAAAATATGGAAATAAACAATTATATATATATACAGTCTTTATATACACGTTAAGAGAAAAATAAATAGTTTTAAAAATAGGGAAATGCTAATTAAAATTAATTTGTAAAATAATGTATATGCAATAATATAATATGTAAATATATAATATTTAAAAAGTATGTATACGTACAAAACAACAAATATTTCTTATTTTATCTGTTTATTGCTACTTTAGCTCCTACCAGTATGTTTATATGAATATGTTTATTATATTTTCTTATTCTTATTTCACACACACACACACACACACACACACACACACACACACACACACACACACACACACACACACACACACACACACACACACTCCTCACCCTCGTCCCTCAGTGTGAACCGTCCCATCTGAGGGAAGTCTTTGAAGGTCTCTAGGCAGATGGTTCCGGCCGCTCTCAGCCGGGCGATGCACACCTGGTCCTGCTTCACGAAGCGCGGTCGGACTTTGCTTTTCTCCCCCGACTTCTTATCCACCAGACAGATTAAGGCCTGCAGGCAGGATGTAAACACGTTCAACCACAGTGGAGAAATGCAATCACAACTGACTGATCAACCAAAATAGGAAATGAAAACAGAATATGTCAGTCGTGTTGTCATGTCCTCCTTCGCCCTCTGACGCAGCTGACCAGCCTTGAGCAGCCGCTATCCCCCGTAAGGAGGGGCTGCCCGAGCAAGTTGTTGATGTTGCCAGTTTGTGACCGGGCTACTCTCGGTCACAGATAGTGATTGTTGTGGGACATCTGGAACACATCCTCCTCGGGGTGTAGATGACCCGGAGCCATAAGAGACAACAGATGTGATTCAGTGTCCTCAGCTGTTCAGTCTATCTATTGAAGAATGTTGATTATTACACTCTCTAGTTAAAACCTGGAGCTCCAGGAGGGCGCTTCAGAACTGATGGTGGCATCTCAACCGTGTGGTCAGACCGTGGCCCGTGACATGTCTGGTGAATTCTCCGATGCTCCGAAATCAGTGTTTTCCAGCTCTCCTCGTGTCTCTGAGTCCCGTCTCCCATGGCTTCAGAAGTTTCCCCCACACACAGTAGTAACTTACTGAGATCTGCACTTCCTCGATGCAGGTGTGGATGTGAAGGACTGCGTTGTAACCGGGACAAATGATTGACTTGTGCTCAATGATGACAATCTGAAATACAAAAAAAATATACATTTCATTTTGTATTTGTTCCGTTCATGGTACGCACAACTTAATGTCTAACAATTGTTTACAAAACACGTCTCTGTAAACACGGCGTACCCGAAAAGGAGCAGGGAGAGGAAATGTATCTTACATTATCTGCCCCCTTTCTCAAAATAAAATGATGGTCTGTTTTTCATATTTTCGTATTCTCATCATAACAGTGTCGTAGGAAAATAAGAGAAACACAGAAACGTACAAGGAAATACTTTTCAGTTCCCACGTGACGGTTAACGGAAAGAAACAAAACATCACATGGACAAGGAACAGTTCAACTCCCTCGCCTGAGTCCTACTACTTTCAAATCCAGGCTGAAGACTTTTCTCTTTGTATGTATTTTTCTTAATGTTTATTTCATTAGCTTTTCCTTTTTAATGCTTAATGTCTTTCATTTTTTTTTGTAAAGCACTTTAAGATGGACTTTTATTAATCCCTCGTGGGGGAATTGTTTCTCTGCGTTTGACCCATCCTGTGTTCGGAGCAGTGTGCTGCCATTTTGAACGGCGCACGGGGAGCAGTGTGGGGATCGGTGCCTTGCTCAGGGACACCTCGGTAGCACTTGGTCTTGCCGGGACTTGAACTGGTGACCTTCCAGTTGCCAAGCCAAGTCCCTATCGACTTCACCACCACCGCCCACTTTGAATTACCTTGCGTTGAAAAGTGCTATATAAATAAACTTGCCTTGCCTTGCCTTACTGGAGTAGAAGGGCTTAAGCGGCGCAAAATAATAATAATATATAATTCAATAAATGAACCTCCCACCTCAACACTTCACACTGGTCACTTTTAAAGTTATGGATCTACTTTCTTGGCTTTTATTAGTTTGACTCTGCCAGATGATAAATGGTGAAGCATCGGTTGAAACTAAAGTTACCGGAGCTGAAGGCCTTGACATCAACTCTCCCCTGAAGTAAAGACTGGACTTCAGAGGTGGGTGGAGGACGCAGTGACTTCCATGATCTGAGCGTAACGCACCTGTGCGTCGAAGGTGCGTCCGGAGTGGCAGATGTTGTCGGGGCTGCAGAGGATGAACCCCGGCAGGATCTCCTCCTCCTCGATGCCCTTCAGCCTCAGCTTCAGATTCTCCCCGGGAGTCGCATCGTCCGTCTCCACATCGTCGCTCAGCAGACTGAGGACCTCCACTGTGTGCTGAAACACACACACATTTATATCATTTAACTGTTCAGCACTTGTTCTATCTATTGTTATTTTAAATAATGCAACGACTGGAAGTGTCATGGGTCTGTCGTGAGCAGCAGGGAGGAGGTCTCACCCGGTTGGGCATCATGATGAGCTGCTGCGCTTTACTGATGCACCCCGACTCCAGCTTCCCCAGGATCACTGTGCCCATGTCCTACACACACACACACACACACACACACACACACACACACACACACACACACACACACACACACACACACACACATACACACACACACACACACACACACAGGGAAGTATCAGCAGCTAATTGTATTATAATCCTGATGATAGCGGTCATACAAAGGGCAAATGCAACAAAAACAATTATCAAAACGTGTTTCTCTACATTTAAGATAAGATGGACTTTTATGAATCCCTCGTGGGGAAATTGTTTCTCTGCATTTGACCCATCCTGTGTGAGCAGTGTGGGGTACGGTGCCTTGCTCAGGGACACCTCGGTAGCACTTGGTCTTGCCGGGACTTGAACTGGTGACCTTCCAGTTGCCAAGCCAAGTCCCTATCGACTTCGCCACCACTTCAAACCATTCCACTTGACATGTGGTTAAGTACATTTCAAGCTTCATTATATGACTCATTTAATAATACCGTATTAACATCTGCTGGCGTGCAGAAATGAATGATTTTGGATTTCTGCTAACTGAACCATAATCCCCTCTGATCACGAGACCCCAGTTTAATTATATATCCTCCACATAAAGCTCTCATGCAATCACAGCGAGAGGAGAATTAAACCAACTTAAAGACGAGAGGATGAAGAGAGGAGATGAAGAGGAGAGGAAGAGAGGAGATGAAGAGGAGAGGAAGAGAGGAGATGAAGAAAGGAAGAGAGGAGATGAAGAGGAGAGGAAGAGATGAAGAGGAGAAGAAGAGAGGAGATGAAGAGAGGAGATGAAGAGAGGAGATGTGGAAGGATCATTAATGTGAGCGAGCTAATGCGACTCCACCGACACCCACATCTGAACTGAGTCCAACAGCGAGAGCCAAGAAGCTGAATTATCTTAAGAGAGTGTGTGTGTGTGTGGTGTGTGTGTAGTCATATAAGTCTATACATCTATAAATGAATAAGAAACTAAAGGTCGACATACAAAAACACATCAAATAAAAATATAGAAAATAAAGAAATCAAATAATTAAAATATTTAGTTTGAGTCCGTTTATCTTTTATAGTCATTTAACGTGCCATAAGAAAGAATCAATCCCTGTAAAATAATAAGAACAAATAAATGGGGACGTATAGCAACGAATACAAGAATAATGTTTTTTTACATGATGTCCATTTTCTATCCAAATATCTCGAGGTATTATTTCCCTTCTTGCTTTTTCCACACAGCAGAGATAATAAATGAGATCTTGAATTGACTTGGTGTCAGCGCAGAGAAGCTGAGAAGCATGAAAACACCCTGCAGGAAGGAGGAAGACAAACTGGAGAGGAAACATCAAAGTACTTCGGCAGAGTCAACAGAAACCAGAAGGAATGTGTCGCCCACTCTAACGCCGAGGCTCTGCGTCTCGGTCTCTCTTCAGATTTCTGTCTTCATGCTTCAGGGTCTCTGCAGCAATCCTGAAGTCAGACCTTTCTTAAGACCCTTTCCATACATTTTAAGACCTCATCGCCACTTCGAGTTCTAACCGGTTACCTTGGCGACACACTTGACCTCACATTGACTATATCGATTGTAAGATAGCACAACTAAACCGAGTGCAGACTGAAGCCTCCTCTCCACATGAACTTCGACCTCTGTGTGAAGGTCAGGTGTAATGCAGCATGCTGCTTTGCTGCTTCTGGACTCTGCGATCTTTCGTTCCAGTAGAACCATCAGAAACCAGTAGAAACCAGTATTTGACCAGTAAACAAAACAATTGACAAACACTTTGAACTATGAAATAAATTAAACTTGGTGAGCTTCAGCGGTAATGCCGTATAGGAGCTCCCTCACAAATAGAGCCCGGCACACAGGACGATGCTCCGACGTCATCACCCTCACACATTTGTCATATATGTTAAGACTTTTCTCGTTCTTAATATAGACTATATTTAGGGTCGATATGTGTTGACTTTACTTTAAAATAGCAGATCTCAGTGAGCGGATATAGTTCGGCTTAGTGAACGTGTGTCTCTTCGCCCGGACTCCGCTGCTCCTCCGTGCAGAGTGTGTGTCAGCGACGTGCAGTCAGGGGAAGCACGGATTGGCCATCGGGAGAGTTGGGACTTAAACGCCGCGGCTTAATTTTCGCTAAATTGATTTATCAACTTTTAATACTTTTTAAGACCCCGCGGACCCCCTGCTTTAGAAAGCGGCCAATGGCCTCCAGCTGCTCACCTTGTACTTGTCTACGATGGGTAGTCTCACCGGTCCGTCGTGGGATCTGGTGAAGTTTGGCAAACTGTCCAGGTGGGAAATAAATGGCATACCCCTGGGGAGGAAGAAAAATCATCATATTTTTAAAAGATCCACTCGTTCACTCACATTTTATATCTGTTGTCAGAGACTCTGATTAATAGATATACAATTATAGGTATATTTAACAACACACACACACACACACACACACACACACACACACACACACACACACACACACACACACACACACACACACACACACACACACACACACACACACACACACACACACACACACACACACACACACACACACACACACACACACACACACACACACACACACAGTACTTACGTGTACCAGAGGCACTCTGTGAGGGGGTCTTTGAGGTTGGCACCTGTGAGTCCGGAGCAAGGCATAAAGTAGATGTCCTTCTTGGGGTTGAAGCCCACCTTCTTTAGGAAGGGAACCAGCTTCTCCTTACACTCTTCATACCTGCAGGGAATAATAAAACCATGAGATGTTTTACTCAAATATGAAAGGCTTAACATCGTGACTGCAACACATCGGTATGAGCCTCCATCTTTGTGTACCGGAGGCAATCTGACATTTGAAAAGGAGAAAGACGTCACAACTATAAAAAGAACATCTTAACCCTTAGATGCATAAGTGGGTCTTCTTTGACCCGGTGAGGTGGATTTCTTGAAGTATGTTTGTAATGACATTTTTTTATCATTTCATATTCCAGCTATTCCTCAAAAAACATGTTTTGGATATCATGCCATTCACATTTTAAATGTACATTTTAAGAAATTGTAGTTTTTGTATTTCTACCCCAAGCTTCCATAAGTGGGTCAAAACTGACCGGCATGCATTCCCTATGGGATCCTATGGGAACCTTTGATTCTTATCACCTGTTGCTGTCAGGACTACATTCACTGTGGACCACACAGACTACATCACAAGTGACACCTCTCAGGAAGATTATTTGACACAGCAAGATCTGATACCTGTCAGTATGATAATAATAATAATACATTATATTTGTATAGGGCTTTTCAAGGACTCAACATCGCTTTACAATATAAGGGAAGGTTAGGGTGGGGGGTATAGGGCTATCAAACTTGATCAACCGGCATGGATTGATGGGGGGGGGGTCTATGAGTAGACAAGAGGAGAAGAGATGAGTTTTGAAAAGGGACAGGAATACTGCGAGGGTCTCAGAATAGCGGAGATCTTTGCATCGATATGTTCAAAATTATAAATAGTGAAAAATTAAATATAAAATATTTCTAGTGTGAACCAAAATATAATACTAAATATTATACACGTGATTTTTCTTAACGAAAATGACAAAAATTGCATAAAAACACATTATTCTAATACGGGTCCTTTTTGACCCAGTTATGGAAGAGTGTAGGGTCCAGGCACTCTAAGGGCATCTAAGGGTTAATAAAACAGGACCCCAAAACCATGCTAAGAATTCACTGATAGACAATGTTATGGTGCCGAAGCTCAGTAATAGATGAACACAAGTTGAAAAGGCACTGACACAGCATTCAGAAATATCGTATGTATTTCAAGGCGACCCCTGCTGACCTGTCGAGGCTCCAGTTGACCGTGGGGTCGTCCATCTTGTTCACCAGGACGATGAGATGTTTGACCCCGGCCGTTTTAGCGAGCATGGCATGTTCCCGTGTCTGCCCCCCCTTCTCAAAGCCCGTCTCAAACTCCCCCTTCCTCGCCGAAATCACCTGGTACAAAACAAGAAGGGAGGCAGGAGTTAGTCCCGCATTCAGGGACATTTACGTGCATTCATTTGAGCTTATTCATAACATATATACGTAGGATGAGAGGGGAACGAATGCAGAGGTTGGAATGGACTTTTTTCCCTGCATTGGAACATCTCACGATATGCCCTTTCAATCTCTATGTGTCAGTGCAGGATTTCATCTCTTTGGCTCGTTATGGATGGGATAGGGTTGTTTGTTTCTCTCACCAGCACAGCCAGGTCGGCTTGTGACGCCCCCCCGATCATGTTGGGGACGAAGCTCTTGTGTCCGGGGGCGTCCAGGATGGTGAAATGTTTTTTCTCCGTCTCAAAGTAAGCCCTCCCCACCTCCACCGTCTTCCCCTTGTCTCTCTCCTCCTGGTTTGTGTCCAGAGCCCACGACAGGTACCTGCACCCAACATGTGAATCTAGTCATTTGTGTTTTTTACATACATGTGTTAATATGAGCATTTAAGATGACTGTACATGCGTGTAAAACAGGCCTGTCGTAATCAAAATGAGGGATGGGAGAGAAACTCTAGAAACCTCTGGAGGGGCATGCGGCCCTTTAAGCCCTCTGCTCTGGCTCAGTGGCGGTTCGAGACCAATTTGACTGGGGGGGCCACTGGGGGGCCAGTTATTTTCTGAGGGGGGCTCAATAAATGCAGGACGAAAAAGAGAACTAGACAGTATGAAGTAATTGCGCATGAGAAAACAATGCAATACCGTTATTGGTATTTGTTTCAGTACAATTATTTATTTCAGATAGATCTTATAGTTATTACTGTTAGCTTCAGCTTAAGTTACACATTTAAAATTTAAAAACAAAAAAAAACTTGTCAGTGTTAGGGGGACACTGGCCCCCCCTGGCCCCCCTAGAACCGCCCCTGCGTGGCTCCCTTGAGCTTAAACAAAAATAAGAAGGGAATAAAATAAAAGTATTTGTACGACTATTTATATTTTGTTGCACGATTCAACATTTTTCGTATCTTGTATTTTGAGGTGATACTGTGACATATAAAAAAACGGTTTTAATTAGGTAAACTAAAGTATGCGTCACATCCTGCTACGGTCCCGCGCCAGCGCCTTTTCTTGCAGGCGAATAACCTGACCCCCGGCTCGATGAGCGAGCTATGGATACATCAAAGAAAAGAAAAGTATCGGAGGAACACAGGATTTAATTCTGCGTGGACAGAGTCATCTGCTTTCAAGCAAGCGATGCTGTCTTACCGGTATGTTTGATATGTGGAGAGAAGTTGTCAAAGGTGCTGCAGCCTTTACGTATCGAGGAGAAACACGGAAGAGGAAGACGGCTGACGATCGTCAGTCATAATTCAATCAGTTAACTTGTTTTAGGGTGCAGCTATATGTGGTATTTATTTCAAAGTGGGCTATTTTAATTATATTAATTTCCTTCAAATGTGCAGAGGACTCCCCAAGTGCTGTGTTGATTTATTTTAAAGTTGGCCTGTGTATTTTTTGTAATTCTCCTTATAAGAGTTCTTCTTATTAGAGGTTAACAGTTTTCTGTAATGTAATAAATAATACATGCAAACAAACTGTAGTTTTTGTCTATGATGTAACAATATATACAAGTTTATAAGCTATTAAAATATTATAGATAGGTTTACTGCTTTATTTTCACAAAGATTAACACTTAATATTAGGTATATATATTTTTTTTTAATCCATGTTCTAGGTGGTCTATTTAGTCTAAATTATGTCCCCCTTAATGTTCCCAAAAGTAGAAATGGGTCCGGGTTCTTATGGGTTAATATTAGGTATGTATATTTTTTAATCCATGTTGATTTTAGACACAATAAAGTGAATATTGTCGTTTTCCTCACCATGTCTCCCTGTTCTTCTCTTTCGCCTCTCTTTCATATTTCTCCAGGGTTCGCTTTTCCACCATTCCAGTTAAGTACCTACAACATAAAAAGGAAACACACAGAGGGTAAGATGACTGACCAGATGGCCGTGGCGCATTATGTATTGTATCTGTGGCTTTATGGGGGCAAAAGTGGAACTGAGGATTAAAACTGAAAAGCAGTGTTGTGTAAGAGGGAACATGAGACAATGGCAACGACAAACATTGGGTTGTTGTTGGTTTCATTGCTCAGGTCTGGACTCAGTTTTCTATACAGTTGGAAATGAAAAGGCACACTGGGGAAGGGGAATATTAGTTGTGTTTAATTATTAACACACATTAAAAAAGGGTTACTCACATGATCTGTCCTCCGATAGTTGATTTTCCAGCATCTAAACGGGTCAAATATATAAAAACGTTTGATTGTTTCCTCGAGTGTTTTTGAATGAAGATGCTATATAACTAAACGTAACACTTTTTAACAATTAAAACATGTTGTTTGAAACCTGTCACGATGGGTACCTCGTCTTTTAACTGCAACCTAAACCTACCTACAGGTTGAAAATGAATAACCTGAACATTACGCGATAAATAATATTCTTTAGATGAATGCATATTTCGTCTTGACTCACCCACGTGACCGATGAAGACCACGTTCACATGTTCCTTCTTCGGGGCATTTGGTGGCGCCGGAGCCACTTTGGGCATCGGCATCTCCTCCTCTTCCTCCTCCATCATCTCCTCTTCTTCTTCGATCCTGGCCACACCCTCTTCGCAGGCTCCTGGTACCAGATCTTCCTCTGCTCCTTCTCCCCCACCTCCTCCTCCATCTCCAGGCTCCTCCTTCTGCTCCCACGTCTGCTCCTCTGTGGTCATCTTGGCCTCTGAGCTTCCGTTCTCCACCGGAGCTGCAACTGAACACGTTTGGAAGTATTTAATGACTTCTTTTCTTGGCAGGACTGAAACCCTGCAGACTGATTCATGGTGAGTTCTGGAGTTTATTCAAGACGTTCCTGCCAGGTTTATTTTTACACCAAAAAGATCCCCTTTTTCCTACAACAAATTCCAATTTCCAAGACAGAACTGATTCACTTCTATCTCCTCCACTATTATCAAATGTATGTCTTAAGACTAAAAAGTTGCACATCTTCACTGTCTACTGAATGCAGTTACTCGTTCATAGAGAGGCGAAGTCCCTCCCTTTCCTCCATGGGACCTTATTTCGGAAAAGGTATGTATTGAAGTCGATTGCAGAGAGAAAGATTATCCTTCGATCCCGTTTGAATTGTGCCACGAATTACACACATGATGTTTGTCAATTTAAAAGATAATTTTGCAAGTCAATTCTTTTTAAATGTGTCGTAAAACTGTGAAGTAACACTTTGTTTTGTGTGAAACCGCTCAATGAACTACATCTCCCGTCTCGCACCACACACCCAGACGGCCGTCACTTTGGCACATTTCACTTCTTTCTTTGCGGTTTGTGTGTGCAGGTTCAGGGGATTTAAACGGAAAACAAAACAAATATGTGAGGACCAAAATTACATATGTACAACTTTTTTCTGTATTTCGATTTTATTTACATGTATATGAAAAACGGAACACATGTGTGTGGGCATTGAAAAACACAAGTGTGGATCCTTTTGCGGATCATGAAATACACGTTTGAACCCTTCTGTGTGCATGTGTGTATTATGAGACTGTTCTGAGCCCATATGTGTGTAATTCGTGGCACAATTCAAACGATTATCTTTCTCTCTCCATCATTTTTCCGAAATAAGGTCCCATGGGTCGGAAGTAGATGGGCGGGACTTCGCCTCTCTATTAGTCCCCTTGTAGAAACTAAATCAATGCATCATTCTGCAGAGAAACAAGTTCAACTAAAGGAAAAAACATTTAGGAGGCTAAAATCTTCCCATGGCAACACACACACAGCCTGCCAGCAGTCATGTACAAAGCCCATGTTCTCCTCATTGTAATCAGCGTGTGGAATAATGCCGCTCATTTGGGCTTTGACTTTGTCAGCAGTGTCATCGGGCTGTAATTATAATCTTTATTTCAGACTTGTACAGAGATTTTAAGAAGTACTAGACTCTCTGTGAAAAGCAAAGGTTTCTCCAGTTTACTTAACCACGCTGCTAAAGAACAAAAAACACCACCAGTTCTCTGTAACCCGAGTAGAAGCACATACCGACCCACTGCAGGCCAAAAAATGTGAATGAACCTGGCAAACAACCAGTCAGCAAAAGGGATTCAATATGTTTGCTTTTGACAGGCAGCAGACTAATGGCGTGCAGCGGTTGCTTCACACATATCAGTGTGTGGAAAAGTCTATTTTGGGCACAAGAGAGGTTGCATCATATTATAAGAAGGCCCGTGCACATGTTTAACCCCTGCCAGCTATCCAAATATGGCTCAGTAAGTGAACCTTCGAGACTCAGAAGTGGGCATCCAAGCTTTGTCTGCTCTGCATGAAGTTTGGCGAGAGGTTAATGTAGGTACACCTGAGAGTAGAACCACACCTGTGCTCTGGGAACAAGCTGTAACTTAATAACCTGAACAGTGAGGCTTCATACCGGCCGTTTCTGCCACCTCCATGCTGGCTACTGGATCAGGGGCCGCTTTAGGGGGGAAGAAACAAAGCAAACTTTCATAAGTATTTACAAGACAAACAAGGGTCACGTCTTGATGTCACTGTGTTATAAATGACCTATGACACCATATCAACACATGACCAACACTGACTTGTTGACTAGTTAGTAGTGGTGTAAAGTAACGTAAGTACATTTACTCAAGTTCAATATTAAGAGACGTGTACTTTGCTTGAGTATTTCATTTTTTAGCTACTTCTACTCCACTACAACTCAGAGGTATATCATGTACTTTTACTCCACCACATTGTTTTAATATCTTTGAAGATTTGGATTAAGGATGTGAAATATAATCATAATTAGACTTTAGTTCCACCTGGAGTCAATTCACAAGCTACCCTGCAGTATACAAAGTCATTCAAACATAGCTGCACCTTTACCAGCTTTGATAACACTTTAATGATCAATCATTATAAAACATATCGGGACCCCCTTGAAAACGAGATGGTGCATCTCAAGGGGTTTATCCCAATGAATAACATTTCTATAGATATCATAAATATTGTTCTGAAATGGGCCAATTTGCATAATGAGTACTGTTGGTACTTTAAGAATATTTAAATGCCAATACTTTTACTTGAGTAACATGTTGAATGCAGTACTTTAACTTGTAACAGAGTCTTCCTTCACTCTGGTACTTCTACAATATCTGAGTACTTCTTCTCCCACCTCTGATAGTTTAGCTTTAACTGTACTGCAGGGAGGAAGGCTAACTAACTTAGCTTGGGTTAGCATGCTAAGCTAAGCTACTTCCAGCTGGCTGTCACCCACCGACTGGCGCTGGTGTCTCTGCGGGGCTTGCTTGAAAGAAGCTCGGCACAAACACCGCGGCGTTCACGTTGGGGACAAACGGCTTGGCATTAACGTTAAGGGCGGCAAATGAGGCCTGAAGATCCGCAGCAACAGCCAGGGCCTCGGCATCCTCCTCCTCCAGCTCCCATGAATCCGGGGCTGTGTCTCTCGGGTCCATGGCTGCCTTTCCCCGGGTTGACAGGCTCGGGTACCCCGGTAAGGTGGATGGTGGATGTGGGGTCCGCTAACACGCGTTTAGTAGCCGGTATGTTTTAGACTCTCGGCAGCAGGTTTGGAGAAGTTGCCATTGCTTTGTTGAGCCTGAGCTTTTTCACAAGCATATGGATCCCGTAGCCGACGAGAAGTGCTGCTGAACAGCCGCTGCAGGAGCCGGGAACACCGCGAGAGGCGCTGCTGCTACCGGGGATACTGAACACATAACTATACACTAATGTACACATAACTATACACTACTGTACCACAACTATACACTAATGTAACTTCACTACTGTACACATAACTATACACTAATGTACACATAACTATACACTAATGTACACACTATACAAACTAATGTACACATAACTATACACTAATGTACACATAACTATACACTAATGTAGAATAACTACACTACTGTACACATAACTATACACTAATGTAGAATAACTACACTACTGTACACATAACTATACACTAATGGAGAATAACTACACTACTGTACACATAACTATACACTAATGTACACACTATACAAACTAATGCACACATAACTTTACACTAATGTAGAATAACTACACTAATGTACACACTATACACATAACTATACACTAATGTACACATAACTATACACGAATGTAGAATAACTACACTAATGTACCATAACTAAACAACTATACACATTTATATACACTAATGTACACATAACTATACACTACTGTACACTCAACACTACTGTAACAATATACAATCAATGAACTTCACCATAATGTTACCTCTAATTGTACCTTTGTTTCTGAAGCTCAATACACACAGTGGTTAGCTACTCAATTACAATGTTGAGGTTCTTATTTGATGTATATGCCACTGTAATTAGGAGACACATTGTATATATTTATTTGAATCCTGTCCAATAATTAAACTAAATAATGTATGTATTATTATAGGTTAAGATACACTTTATTGATCCTTTGCTGAAATACAAATACTTGTAAAGAGTATTTTTAGAAAGCTGAATTACTACTTTTACTTAAATAAAAAACATCCACCATTCAGTCTGAGGAATCATACTATTAAAAGAAGTACATTACAAACTGTTGTCTTATTTATTTGAATATCTAAGAAACATGGGGAACAATACTACAAAGCGTATAAATACAATAAATACATCAAAAGTACAACGGTACAATATGGTCAGTTTAAATATAATAAGTTAATACAAATATAATAAATAAATCTTACAAGAAAACAACTTCAAACTGACAAGAACAGGGATAACTGTGTTTCTTCTGCTCATCGCTCACTCCTTGGCATCAGACACTCCTCCGGCACAGATGGCGAACGTGGCCTCGTTCTCAGGCATATCGGGACTAAAGGAAACCAGGCAGAGACCAAGAGGAAGTGTGAGTTCATCGTGTTTTCATTTTTAATATAATGTTAGTTAAACATCTCACAGTTTATGTAACTGCAGGCACACAACTCTTATCAAATCATCCCACCACCTTCATATTTACAAGTAGGCCTCTGTTAACAGTGGGCATGTACAAAAATGGTATTAATAGTTGTTTTATACTCAAATCATAAAATAGATTTGGGTGGAATATTACTTTAGCACACAAAAAAGCGATGTTAAAGGGGACCTATCATGCAAAATGCACTTTGTCTTTTATACATCAACATGTGTCCCCGGTGTGTCGGGGAACTCACGCAGCGTCAGAAAATAAAACCCTCTCTCTTTTCCTCCGTACCCAAATCTCTAAAAACGGGGAACAACGGAGCTGATCCAGATGTGCGTCCGATATGACGTAATATCTGAAATGTGGACCCACGGTCCAATCAGAAACGTTGCTATCAGAAACAATGCCCGACTGTTTTGGACGTAATATGGTCGGTGTTTACATTAGCATCGCTAACACTCAGAGCTAACCTGCACTGGAGAGCATGTGTGTGAAGAAGCAGGAAGTAGAAAGGAACTCACCTTGTGGTGTAACCGGCAAGAGAGAAAGCCTTTGAGCTCCAGACTGTTTCAGAGAGATCCTTGATAATCCATGATATGGCGTTTCATCACGGCAGCATTTAGTTTAGACGGTAGCTGCCGGGTCCCGCATGAGCTCAGACCCCTCCTTTTTACTTATTTTTAAAGCTTTATACCCAAAATCATCACTTTTGAAACAGGAAGTGAAATAGACGGATATGAGGCATGGCTAGAATGGGTGATCTGTTTGGTATTTTGAGCAAAACACTTCACAGACATGTTTTTTATATATTTGAGACCTATGCTGTTGCCTAAAAGTAGCATGATAGGTGCCCTTTAACGCAAAGTCCAAGACTCTTTTATGGCTTGAGTTTAGTGAAATATGGAAATAAATCGAACATGATAGACAGAAAATCTTGATGTGACATCGCAGCATCTATTAGGACATGTTAAATCTAATATCAATCTGTTAAACTTATCTCATCCGACAACAGAGTAAGGGGGAGGTAGTCTTCATATGGGGCATCATAATTCAATGAGTTAAAACAGTTCTGTGATATTTTAAATAAAAACAGTGAACTACCTGTCAAATATTTTGGCAATTCTCATCTCGGCGCGCCCTTTCCTCAGACTGATCCGCGTGGTGGAGGCGTGGGCCAGGATGTGTCCTCCAATGGGCTTCTTGGGATCGGCTTGAAAGCTGTAACAGAACAAATCATAGGAGCGTCAAACAGGTCCCTATTTATTTAGTTAATTATGAACTTTTCTTTTTAAACGTTTTTAAATATTTTTGAGACGGAGCAGGGTGTACTTTTATGAGAGATGTGTCTGTGTGTGTTTTTAGAGTGTGTCAGGATGGATCCCTCTGTCTTTTTATCTGCAAACTTAATCTACCTACGGGTACGAATAAAGAACCTGAACCTGAAAGCTAAAACAGAGACAGAACAAGTATAATGAGACATATTTACAAAGCTTTAAAGGTCCCATGTCATGCTTTTCCGGTTATCACCCGTCCCCTTGTGTTAGGAAGCTTGTTCTGCATGTGAACGGTCTGCAGTCACAAACCCTCAAAGTGCACCCTGTAGCGAGTACAACTCTAACACAGAGAAGACCTGTCTGCTGCCCCCAGAACGCCTCGTTGGACATTTCTCTTTCTCCATTGTTTACTTCTTGGTTATAGAGACGTATTTCGGGTATAGTGACGTAACGTAGCGGCTAACGTTACATTACGTTTGGACCAATCCGCGGACTTCCTCGCACACACACACACTCGGCGGGACGTTGCGAGGCTCGCTGCTGCGAGGAGCGGGACACTGTGAGCTGGTTCACTGGTGTGGGGTCGGCGAGACACCGCGGAACTCAGCCTGGGCACACACACACACACTCCCAGCCAGGCTGCGGGTGTGTGTGTTTCAGGTTGAGTTCCGCGCTGTCTCGCAGACGGCCACTGGGCTCAGAGGGAGGGGGGGGGGCAGGAGCTCCAACAAGCCGTTTAGGACAGAGAGTGACTATACACAGACTATACAGAGATGCTGTGAGAAACCAATGTGAGTTTGGAACATTGCATAATTTAAATGTATTCTCGTAGACCTCAACAATGGAACTATGATCAGTAGAAATGGCCGTGACGTGGGACCTTTAAACGACATACAGAATATTATCCAATGTATTAAAAATTAGGGATTAGACAACTCTTACCTCATTCCTGCCCCAGGATCAGCTGTCATTTGGTTGGTGACAAACACTGCTACGTTGTATTCTAATGTTTCAGAACAATAAAACACATAATTAGATTAATACTGTACGCATATTTGAGAGCACCATGTGAGAGACACAAAGGCAGCACTTTTCAATAAACAGCAATAATCATTTCTGCAGAGACTCCCTGTGTATGTCAGATAAGATATATGGATATATTTGTGCTATCTTTACTTCTTTCAGGTATTCCCATGGTTCCACATCCTCCTGAGAGGGAATATTTTCCTTTCTTAATGGAACTTTGTTTTGGGAGGAAACAGGTGGAAGTGCTACATACTGGATACTTTCAAGGCCATATATTTCAAGGTCACATGCAACAGATGTTTTAGCTGACTCCTCTCTATTCATTGTTCGTAGGAGTATCTCTGTGCTGCGTCCAGTCACTTGAAGCTGCTGTAGATCGGACTCTGTGCGAAAGGTAGCCGTACTACCTGGGTCCAGAAAGGCGTATGTTGTTATGGTTACATGTTCGACGCTTTACCATATTTTGTTTTCACCTTCACAGGAACGATAGCCAGGGTGCCTACGTTAGCCTCCTATAGCTATTGTATCTGGCTTTCACATTTTGGCACACACGCACGCGCACGCGCACACACACACACACACACACTCCTGGTGCTGACCTTCAGAGATCTTCTGCAGCCTGGAGAGCATCTGGGCCAGTTTCTGCTGCCGCTCAGCCAGCTCTCCTCGTCCAGAGAAGTCGACTCTGAACAGAGCCATGATGGAGTCAATGATCTGAAACAGAGAGACGAGCAGATATAAACTCTGAGACAGCTAGGAAGGAATTTAGAGTGTCCATCTGTAGTTTGACACAAAAACATCATTCTCTACTCACCAATAGTTTGAACACCCCTCCTTCCTCGTGGAATTTGGCTGCGACAAAGTCCAACAGCTCCATCTGGTGTTCACCTGCGGAGCAACACACAATATTATTATAACCTTGCCACAGGAGAGCCTTTGCACACAACAAATGTTTCATAGTCTAAGGGAGGGGTGTCAAACTCAAGGCCCGGGGGCCAAATCCGGCCCGTGACTTCATTTTATGTGGCCCCGCAAGAGCTCTGAAATAATATAATACGTTTATTATACGGTTACAGAAGCTGGTTGCCTATAAACTACATGTCCCACAATGCATCTCGTTTTGTGACATGCCACCGAAAAGAGACTTGCAATTATTTGCCCTGGACTTCTGCTTTCAAATGTAGTTAGTTATTACCCTATCCGATAATAATCCAATTCAGAGGCAATAAGGTAATATAATATATTATTTTATATATATATTTATATAGTTACAACCCTACAGCCCTTTGAGTGCAACCATAATGCTAATGTCGCCCGTGATGAAATTGAGTTTGACACCCCTGGTCTGAGGGATTTCTATGTTCGCACTAGTGTAGGCCCGAGCGTAAAGCACGTTGTCCAGAACAGCAGAATGGTCCACATTGAACCTGTCAGCGATGTCTTTCAGTCTGTCTGGACGACTGGAAGCACGCAGGTACAAGTCAAGGTCATTGTGAAACAGAATGACAAGAAGAAAACGGATTCACAGACACAAAAACAGTCATGGTAAAGTTACATTAGGACAACTAGTGTAAAATTAGCACATGGTAGTAAGATGATATCTAGTCTCATATCACGATATCGATATATTGCCCTTCTCTACATGGTAGAATGTTATGTAAACGACTTATCGTCAAGGTTTTTCCTAGGACTTCAAATAAACTAACACTTGGTTCTTCAGTAAAGTCAATGATAGGGATGCTCCGATCGTTATGGAGCGATATTCACTCTGTCGATCGATCGGTGCTCTCGATAAAGGCCGATCAGGAGAGCCGATCACATGACGTAACACACATGACACTTTTCTCAGTGCGCGGCAAAACAAGCTCGCCAAAATGGCTTCACCGGTCTGGCAGTATTTTAAGGTGTCCGAAAAAGATAATAAAATAGCGGTATGCAACGTGAAGCAGAAATCCTGCAGCTCCGCCCGCTGAGACGGACCGGAGAGCGAAACACACACTAAGAGTTAGACCTAACACACTTAGCTATTTGATCTACCTCTGGAACAAGCTAGACTAGTTACATATATATTCTTTACTGTCAGGTCACTCATTACTGGATCAGTGAGCGGCGAGAGATACTGAGAGGCTGTCAGGAGAGAGAGAGAGAGAGAGAGAGGGAGAGAGAGGGGGGGGGGAAGAAAGCGCTTCCACTCATCTCTCCCGTGTTATTCTCCAAAGTTAATGTAAACGTGAATAATGTACTTAAATTGAATGTAATAATTATGTTGGTTGTTGTTTGTGGAAGCGCCAGTGAACGAGCATTAACTGAGTTTTAAACATCACTTTAAATGGAAGATCCCCATAGGCCCCGCCCACTCGCTCGGCCGATACTGATTCCGACGATCGGCCCCAAAATTGTCAAACTTCAACTAAACTGTTTGGTTGTTTCCATTATTGTGAGGATACAAGGTGTTCTCTGTGTCAATGAAGACGACTTTCCCGCCTGAGTAGCCGTTCTCTCCGGGAAGCTGAGCCGTGACTGGACAAAAGAAACACAGAATCAGTTTTATTTGAATTTTTAAAAAGTGCCTGAAAGAAGAAGCTTCGCACGCTTTAAAACGTTCTTTCCTCACCACAGAAAGTGTGAGAGAGCTGGGTTTTCCCTGTGCGGAACTCTGTCGGGCGAAATAAAGCCGTTTTAGTTTGTAGCCAGTGCTGTAAACGGATTGCCATTAAAACAATATAAAGATACACAGTGTATTTAAATGAACAAAGACACCTGCTCACCTCCAAACGCCTCCGTTATAGCCATACTCTCTATTCCTCCACCCAAGAGTTTACTGCAGAGAGAAACATAAGTTTGAATGTTTGTTTAGACATCTTTAATTTGATTTAGCAATATCTGGTTTTCTAAATATTTCATTTTTATTTGTTCCGCTCATGGTACGCAAAACTAATTGCCAACAAAACATGTCTCTACAAAACACCATTGAGCGAAAAGGAGCAGGGAGAAGAAACAAATCTTATAAGACCTGCCCCTTTCTAAAAAAACACAAAATAAATAGAAATAGATGAAAAAACATAATTTTTAAGTGTCAGTTTTATGGTTATGTCAAATAATTTGGTCCTTCCTATCCTTGTCCGGCAGTGGCTCAGTCAGTAGGGGCTTGTAGGGATTCCGGTTCAAATCCCCGACCAGAACTAAAATAAGGGGTGTGGACTGCTACTTGGCGAGGTGCCAGTTCACCTCCTGCCCTGCCGTGATGCCCGTGAGCAAGTACACTAGACCCCCCCCACTTCCCGGGCGCTGTACACTAGCTGCCCACTGCTCCTAGTACTAGACTCCTGGTACTAGGATGGGTTAAAAGCAGAGAACATGTCACTGTGTGTGCTGTGTGCTCTGCATGTGTGACCATTAAAGAGGGTGTCATCCATCCCAATTCTTTAATGGGACAATATTCTGGTTATGACTATTTCTAGTGCTCTAACAAAGCAATCATTAGTCATTTGGATTAAACAAACAAGCACATTTTCCCTTTTGCTTTAGTAGAAGCGTCCTATGAATAAAGAAATAGTCTCAATGAACTTTGACGTAGCCTTTAGGAATACGTTAAGACATATTTAAGCTATATCACAATAATAAAACAACTACAGTTTAGAGGATAACATATTATGTCATGATATCTCCAACCTTGAGTATATGTAAATGCACAAAATACACATAATATATAAACTTTAAGAGTCTTAACTCAAACTCCAGGCTCCCGGTTGTGATGTTGAACACCTGCTTCCTCTTCGAACTGTACTCGAAGGCTGTCTGGAAACCAACATTCTATAATGTAAAATAAAAAATATCTAATACATTAAATATTCTGTGATATTCCCAAGTGAGTCAGTCTTGAGGCGACAAAGTTGAAGGTTGAAGAATGACAGTGAAAAAGAAATCCCATTTTACCAGCATTTTCCCAGCAGCCTCCTTGATCTTCTCCACTTTAGCCTCGGACAGACCCTTGATGTTGCACAAAGCCTTACGAGTTGTCATCTGGATCCCTTTCACGGTGCAGATACCCACCGACTTCATCTTTTTAATGTCTGCCATATTCTGTGGTTACAGGGGAGAAGACCATGGATGTCTAATAAGAACTGGATACAGCGTGGGAGGCGGGGCTTCGTTCATTCCTATGAGAGTTGCTCATTGGCGCATGAAGACAAAATGGCCGAACTTTTGAGAGAGCGAAACGTCACGAAAGTATTCATAGAATCCGTTCTTATTCCATGGGTAAAGGTAAAACTCATGTAGTGCTGAACACGTCACATGAACGTGCCGGGCGGCGCGGTCCCGTGGGTTACATCCACGTTCATAATGCCGAGGAAAATAACTCTCAGAATAACGTTATTAGCACATTTTACAACTTGAGGACCGAATGTTTTTAATAAGGGCGATACAAGTGTTCATACTGGGTCGTTTATTTAGTTAAAAAAAAGTATCCAATGATTTACAGACGTCTCTTTCCCGATGTTAGTCAATGGGAAAAAGTCTTTCCGGGCCCAGCGACTGATACGGAAGTGTAGTATCACGAATATTTCCCTCAGAGTCCGGCGCACTTCCTGGGGGCTTGGAGAAGACGGCAAGATGTTCACATTAGAGGTTTCTCAATACTTTAATTTCCCCTCCTCGACTCCTCGGTCCTCCGGTAGTGACCCGGAAATGGATTTCAGCGCGCCATGTTGAAGGACATCTCATTTCTCTAAATGCACATCGAGGACCGAGCATCGAGGAGGCTCTCTGGAGGAGCTCTAACCGAGGAGACACTGATGGTTCCTCCACGGCATTCCGGGAATGGTGGAGGCGTGACGCACGGCTGGACTTATCTTAGCCAATGACAGCTCTGCATGCATCCCCTGGATTTTATTTTAGTAACTGCTTTCATCGCGATGCAATGTTTACAGTGAGAACAGCTGTGAGGTCCGTGCAGAAAGCAGAGCAGTGTGTAAAATATATATCACTCAGTATCTCTTTATTTACTTTAGTTTAGTAGATATCTACAAACAAAGAGTCGATATTTTTCTAAGACCATTTAGTGCTTCACATAATAAAATACACAACGGCTGTAGCCTGATTATGCTTTAGGAGCTGTAGGTGTGTGTGGTACAGTGTGTAGGTGTGTGTGTGGTACAGTGTGTAGGTGTTAAGGCTGCTCAATTATGGCAAAAATCATAATCTCGATTATTTGGGTCAATAATTGTAATTGCGATTATTCATTGACTTTGAAACATCCATTTATTGTACTTTAAAACAAATGCAAATAATAATTTGAAGTTTTTAACTGTTGAATGTATAATTCAACAGTTAAAAACTTCAAATTATTATTTGCATTTGTTTTAAATTATTATTATTATATCATATTATTATTATTTCAGGGTAATCAACTGAAAAACCAATATAAAATAAAATAAATTATACATTCCTATCCACATTTAAATAAATAATATCAAAATAATAAATACCAATAAACAAGATCAACAAACATGTTGCCGTGCACTGTCACAACCTGAAAAGCTCTTAAAGATATTTTTAGCTAGAAACTAGGGCTGCTCGATTATGGCAAAAATCATAATCTCGATTATATAGGTCGATGATTGATATCACGATTATTAAAAACGATTATCCATTTACTTTGAAAACATCCATTTATAGGAGAAAAATGTATGTTTTTAACAGTTGATTACCCTGAACTTTAAGTATAATTCAACAGAAAAACCAATACCAAAAAAAATTAATAATAAAAACTAAAATTAATAATTATAAAAAAATAATCGTTATATTTCGATTAAGTTGTTTTCGTAATCGTTGCAAGCCATAATCGTAATTGCGATTAAAATACGATTAATTGAGCAGCCCTAGTAGGTGCGTGTTGTACAGTGGGTAGATGCGGCGGACAGACGGGTCTCAGTTGATTTGGTCTGCTTACTTTTAATACTTGTGAATACAACTTTTGGCCCGTAATTTCAATTCCCCATTTCAGCGACCAGAGAGAGAGGGGATATATCCAGTCTCTGATAGTGTTACGTTATCATGAGAGTGCTCTCATACTTTAAATTGTATATATTTATATAAATATATTTGTGTTTATAGCCTGTATCTGTAGCCTGTTATTGTCTCATTATACCGCACTGTCAATTAATTAAAAGTAAATATATAAGTCGTCATGAACACATCTGTCCATCAGACAAAATGCTGCTGTGCCTCCTGTCATCATTAATGGACGTCTCTTTAAAATGACCGCTCAGAGGAGAGGAGTTCTCATTTCTCTTTCCCTCCTCTTTCCTCGGTTCCCCTCCTCGTGTCCTCCGCTCGCATCTCCTGTGGGCGGGACTAAGTCTCGAGGATAGGAGTTGAGGATAGGAGTAGAGGAGGGGAAATTAGAGTATTGAGAAGCCTCTATTGATAACTGCATTTTGACTTGATGTAAGAAACTTTGATTTTGTTACCGCCCTGTTTACTCACAATCCCATGTTTCTGTAGGAGGTCGATGTCCTGGAAGAAGGACTCCTGTTTCAGAGAAAGAGAACATATACATGAGGTAGTTGCTGAGGAGCAAACCAAATTATTGAAAAATATCAAGCATAACTTTAAGAGTGTGCTGAAGACTTTCCTTAAAAAAAAAGCACATAGAGCTGGTTTAAGGTCACATTATGTTTGCCCTCCTACATCTTATAGTATTTCATTGTTTTAATTTTCTTTTCGTTTGTATCTCAAATGTATCTTTTGTCTTCTATCTTATCTTTTTATCATTTTCTTGACATTTTTTTATCTTTTAGTACTGTCCTTCATGTTTGTTCATCTGTAAAGCCCACTGAGACGAATGTGTTGTGTGATATTGGGCTATATGAATACACTTTAAATTGATTTGATAACTTACTAATACATTATTTAAAGATATATAAAGTTGTCTCGCTTTTTTCTAGTGTTTGCACCTATATGGCAATTTTTATTTTAAATTGGAACTATCTATTTATGTTATGTATTATATTGATTTATGGACAGTTTGGTCATTTAAATTCTTTAGAAAGGATCTTAATTAGCATTGATGGCTAGTTATTTAACTTGTACAGCTATGGGTATTTTCTAGTCAGGGAAAGCTAATGTTAGTTAGCATAGATTCATTAAATGCTATAATTTAATCATAATGTAAACAAATAAAACATTATCTCACCTCATCATCCTGGAAACCAGTGTCCTCTTCAACAACCTGGTCCTCTGCAGCTTTCATTTTGATGTTATCGTTAGTAACAAATTAAAGTTTAAAAAATGTTGTCGGTTTAGCTTTTAGCTAAGCTAACGTTAGCTTCTACCTTTATGAATACCTTAATGTCAAACTGCTAATGTAACTGTTGAAGACATAAATAAAACTGTCAGTAAAACCGGATAAACTGTAGATTCGCTTAATAAGTTCAATTATTCAATTACATTGGCTAGACAAAGACAATAATCTTAAAATATCGACTAAAAGGAATGTAAGTTTTAACAAAGCGTAGTTATCTTTGTTCCTTGAAGGCTTTGCACACGGCCACTGGCGGGAAATATGATTTCGTTTATTAAAGTGCACTCGGAAATTAGATAATATGTTTAGAGAACATAAATAATGGACGTATATTAAACGGTTTAATTCCTTAAGAAGTATGTCTGTGAAATTGCAGAAGTTTAAAATTCAACAAAATGAATTAACAATAATTTCATATTTTTGTAATGCTAATTAGTAACTGTTTTAAACTAAAAACAACCGAGGCTCCCTTCACAACCCACATGAACGAGGGCTCAAAAAGAGCATTGAATGCAGCATTTGATACTGGCAAAAAGAAACTGCTTATTTTCAGTGTCGTTTTAAAGAACTACAAACATGTCATATTTCTTTGCCAGTTTTCAAAATACGATTCAAAAGAAATCGGTTAAGATTAATCTTATACTCCTATATTGTTGTATTTTATTAATCCTTTATGGTGTGTTTATTAAGGTTGAGCAAATACACCCCCCACATCCCGAAGTAAACACATAGCTTTCCATTGTTTTGGTGTTTAATTACCGTAGTCATGTTGAACACAAAAAACAGATGTGGGTTTGCATACTGAACAGAGGTAAGAGATTGTAAATGCACATGGATGAAAACAGAAAAAATAATATTCTCTGCAGACGTCTGCAATGTCGGGGAAAAATTGAGACAAAACTTCTCCAAACAGATTTATCCAAAACCTTTTCACACGTTTTCAATGAGAAAATAACTCCGCTTTCATCATTATACGATCAATGGAAAAAGGACACCACAATCTTTTTTAAACAGCATTGTATCTGGTGTAGTTGGGTTATCCATTGCTTAAAACCAGAGCAGTATGATAAAACCGTGAAGTGAGAGGCATTGCACTGACAAACATTTTTGAACAGTGACAGATGTACAGACAGGAATGTGCCTCAAGTCAAGGTCACATTCCTACAAGTTAATCTTCATCAAACCTGTCTTGTCAGTTATTTTTAATTAACACAATTCTCTAAGTAGAAGTGTAACTAGCCAGCACATGATGATGGAAATGCAAACATACTGCGAGTAAAGCAACGCTCTCCACACTGCAAACACCAAAGACAGACGATTTGATAACCTTTTCTTTCAATGCATCCACTTGCACCTGCTATCCCCTAAAGAAAACATTATTTATGTTGATAGATTTATTTAAAAAAAGGAAAAAGAAAATAGAAGCAGTGCTCCTGGAAATAAGTCTCTGCATGATGTTGGAGTAAGGAGAGACAGTGAGAGGGAAACGCATCAGATCCTCCTCCTCCAATCCCATTGGTCGATCCATTGCATTGGAGTGAGCCTGTCATGCCGTTTCTTTGCAGCTTTTGCTTCCCATTAATATTTTAACTGCAGTTCTTTGCCCTTCTCCGTGCTCTCTCTGTCTCTCCTTGCAACCGGCCCGGCTGTATCGCTGGCAGCAGATCTCAGGTTCATGTCGGCCCTTCTTGTTTCTCACATCTTTCCAAGTACAGGAGGCATCATGCCCGGCATCCCCCCAGACATCCCAGTGTTCGGCCCCAACAGGATCTGGAAAAGAGAGAGTCCGTCACTCAGGCTGTTCATCAATGTGCTCGTCACGTACAGTGTGTTTAATCATTAGAATGTGTAGGTCTTAAATTCAGGGTTCTTACACCTTTTCCAAAGTCAAATTCAAGCACTTTTCAAGGTGCATTTTCCAGCTTTTCAAGCATCTTACAGCTGTTGTAAATTACATATTTATATACACATACTCAAATGATTATTTCCCTACCTCACATTAAATCAGATGTTCTTTATGCTATAAACAACCACATGTGTGTTTCGTGATAGCATTCTACACGAGGATGAAACATTAAAGAAAAGAAAACTAAGTTTAATATTTCAAAATGAGTGATCTGTACGTAGACTGGGCCTCCCGTATAACCTGCTGAGCCGATATACAACAATCAGCCAAATAACCTTTCAATACATTATTGATTAATTGTTGAGGTACTTTTAGGTTGGTCGTGAACGCAAGTCAGAGGTACATGGTGTACTTCTACTCCACTGCAGTTCAGAGGTACATGGTGTACTTCTACTTCTCTACAGTTCAGAGGTACATGGTGTACTTATACTCCTCAACAGTTCAGAGGTACATGGTGTACTTCTACTTCTCTACAGTTCAGAGGTACATGGTGTACTTCTACTCCACTACAGTTCAGAGGTACATGGTGTACTTCTACTCCTCAACAGTTCAGAGGTACATGGTGTACTTCTACTGCACTACATGTATTTAACACCTTTAGTTACTTTACAGATGTGGATGAATGATGTGAAATCTAATCAAGTGTTAAATCAGACTTCAGTTCCACCTGGAGTAAATCCACCAGCTACCCTGCAGTCTACAAAGTACTTCAGACTAGCTGCACCTCCACCAGCTACCCTGCAGTCTACAAAGTACTTCAGACTAGCTGCACCTTCACCAGCTTTGAGAACACTTTCATGATCAATCATTATAAAACATATCGTATATATTATTCTGAAATGGACCAGTCTGCACAATCACTACTTTTACTGTCGCTACTTTAACGATATTTAGATGAGAATACTTTTCTATTTTCACTTGAGGAACATTTTGAATGCAGGAATTTTACTGTAACAGAGTATTCCTACACTCTGGTACTTCTACTTTGACTCAAGTACAAGATCTGAGTACTTCTACTTTGACTCAAGTACAAGATCTGAGTACTTCTACTTTGACTCAAGTACAAGATCTGAGTACTTCTAGTTTTACACAAGTACAAGATCTGAGTACTTCTACTTTTACTAAGTACAAGATCTGAGTACTTCTACTTTTACTCAAGTACAAGATCTGAGTACTTCTACTTTTACTCAAGAACAAGATCCGAGTACTTCTACTTTTACACAAGTACAAGATCTGAGTACTTCTACTTTTACTCAAGTACAACATCTGAGTACTTCTACTTTTACTCAAGTACAACATCTGAGTACTTCTCCACCTCTGGTAGTGTATTAGCCTGAATTGTAGCCACAAAATCACGCAGAGCTGCATAGAAATCGACTCACGATGGTAACGAGTGGAAAATAATATTTACTAATGTTTAGAACAATGATTTTAGGTAATTCTGACGACTCAAGACTCCTGACTTATACATCTTCAAAGGAAGACTGTCTTCATTCTACAATTACATGGGATTAAAGCAACATGTAGTTTTACTTGTGTAATACTTCAATTTTATATAAAAGACAGTTTGTTTTCAAATAAACAAAGTCTTGGCTTTCAGAATATTAAACTTGTTTCGGCAAATTCAGAAGATAAATACAGCTTTGAGGCTTCTGCATAATCACACACACACACACACACACACACACACACACGACTGATTTCGATAGAGCAAGTCACATTTGGTTTAGGCACGAAACATACAGTAGAAATACATCGCTTTCAAAATCGCTCTGTGTCGAATCAATAGATTATATTTCGTGACTATAACACGAAATGCCATGAGTGCTTCATCCTCTGAACACCACACGATGGCGACTGTAACGCACATACCATAGGTACGCTCCTCTGAAATGATTATCCCCTGCAATTATTATTATCCCTCAATCGAGTTCGCTATTCAGCTCGCTAACGTTAGCTTCAACAAACGTAACATGCAACGTCAGCCTAATCTAAAATGCTCTACTCCGGCGCACCTTTCATGTTGCTCGTCAGCGCAGACTCTCGCATCGTTATTTGTTGCACACTTTGCAGGAGGCGACTCGTGGGCTTGACCCTCGTCTTAGCCATGGCTTGTATTTGTCTTCTGCGAGCCAACGCTCGTTGAAACGGCAACCTCCTGGCACTCAGTCATCTATCACTGATCAGAATGCGCAGGTCACACGTAACACAAACACTTGCAGGTCCCGCGCATAGAAACGAAGCAATGCTTTTCTTTTAATTTAGCCCTGGGTGGCTTTGTGACGTGCAACAACAATGTTTCTCGCAAGGTCTCCCTTTCTGTTGGTCGCTTGTTAGCAGACCCTTCACGCGATAGCGATCAGGTACAGGAGGCGTAGAGCGAGGGATCATTGTCCACTAGGCAGATGGCGTCGTGCTCGCGGACGGACTAAAAATTATAATAATCACAAACCTAAATGGGTCGCAATATATACTTTGGCGGCCCGCCCAAGTAAAGTCTATGTGTGGAAAACCCTGAAATGTGTTATTATTAGGGATGCACGATAATTATCGGCCCGATAATTATCGGTCCGATATTAGGAATTATGACGTCATCCCGATAAACCGATAACAGTATTAATAGCCCCGATAATATACAATATATTTTTTGGGTAAAAAAAAAGAATAAATCCTGCGGTGTGGGTGGGTTGGGATGAGGGGCGCTTGTTTTTCACTCGGCTCCTCCCGTTTTGCCAGTACTGTGGTGTGAGTGGTTTAGGAAGAGGGGAGTTCTTCACAAATCCAGCGCTCTGGAACCTGATCAGTCACCTGAAACATCGCCATCGCTACGATGGTGTGTTAAAAGCGTACGAAGACAATAATACAATACGGTGTGTGTGTGTGTGTGTGTGTGGTGTGTGTGTGTGTGTGTGTGTTGTGTGTGTGTGTGTGTGTGTGTGTGTGTGTCTGCGCGCGCGCGTTGGAGCTACGTGCAACTCGAGGCATATGCTCGAACCGGAGCTGCCTGGACGCTGCAATCATGTTGCTGAGTGTGCTGACTTCTCCTACAATGTCCCGCTGTCTGCTTCCTGCATCAAGTCAAGTGCTCGGCGCAGTTGTGTGGATAGAGCGCTCCTCTGTTTTCATTTAAACGGCTCCTTATATCCGTTAGCGCAGCTAGCTAGCACCAGATGCTAACAACAACAATGCACGTAAGGTCTCTCTCTTGCTCGCTCGGACCACACGCACCCTCCCGGTCCTCCTGATGGCCAGTCGGTGCCTGCCGGTGAGCGTGGAAGTGTGGTCTGCCACAAGCGGGCGGCAGGAGCGGGGCTGTCAGCATCAGCTTGTAGATGGTATTTTAAACTCGATGCGCTCTGAAGCTACGGGGCGGCCGAGGAAAAAAATACACATGCGTTAATCGCGTTAAAATAATTAGTGGCGTATTTTTTTATATTATTATCGGTTATCGGTATCGGTCTTGAGAAGCAGGAAGTTATCGGTATCGGTTTCAAAAAACCAATATCGTGCATCCCTAGTTAATATATTATTAGCATTTATTTTTCGCACATTCTGACTTCATCTCTTATGTTTATATATCTTTGTTCATCTTCTTGTATGCATGCCATAAAACCCAATTGACTCGGGTTTAAATAAAGTCTTCTGATACCGAACAGCTACTCTTTTGAATTCATTCTGTGCGACCTTGGTTTCTCTGCACCGTTGCAGATGGAGATGAGCCCACAGATAATATTAGAATTAGATTACAGAGGTGGCTGCTTGGTATTGTTCTGAACTCATGTGACCCAAACTGTTCCCATAACTCCATGGCATGAAGCACAAGATTCAAAATGTGTTGACGGATAAATGTAATCATTCCTAATATCGGAACATGTTGTTAACAAAACAATATACTGCTTTAATCCATTTCTGTAGGGGGTTAACCATTCAAAAAGAACATGTTTCATTTTAAATAATAGTTCTCCCGCTTGCCGCACACAGACTAATGTTCCCCATTTCATCAGTGACTTTCAAAGCTGCAATGGGACACTTCAATAAAGCTTTGATGTGTCGATTGGTTATCGTAAATGCACGAAGAGCCTCACCTGTCTCTGCTGTTGTAGCTGCTGCTGCTCTAGCTGTAGTCTTTCTGTCTCAAACACAACAGGAAGTACCAAGATCATGAAGGAGGTAGTGCCGACCCAGAGCGCCGTGCGAGAAAAACTGAAACGAGATAACAAACTGGTGAGTTATGGATCTTAGAGACATGCTGACTTTTGCACCAATTAGTGGCCATTATCCTTTCTGTTGTGAATAACTGCTGCTGGGATCAGACCCTTGAATTAGCAGTGTAATCTGTTGATCCACTGGACTCTCTGACGCACTGTACATTCCTGGAATAAAATGCTTTATCCGGAGATTTACCTGTAAAACTGCTTGGCCAGAGAGACGGAGCATTGTGCAGAGACCTCAGCCGCGGTGCGGACGGTGTCAGGGAACATCTCCGTCAGACCCCACAACCTCTCCATCATGGTCTCATCCAGCTGAAGGTGACAAACACAAACATTAAGACATGAAGCTTTGGTGCAAAAACACTGAGATTTAAAAATCAAGCAGCATCTAACATTTCATTAATATATAATAACTATGAAAATAACACTAATTAATAGGAATAAAAAGGCATGCAGAAGAATATATAGCCTCTTTAATCTATAATCTTGGTTAATACAGTTTTCCATCCTGTAGTTTGCTGCAAGTTGATGAAGCTTGTGTGAGCCAGTGGCACCTTGTTAGATACTCATACAATTATAGTGAATTAACACTGAACACGAGCTTGAATTAGTTAATAATAGTGTATAACTGTAACACAGTTTTCAGTCATAACCTCAGGTGGCTAACTAGCTAGTTAGCATTGGTACAGCCATGTTAGCCCATCTTAGCTAAGAGAAGAACAAGGTAGACAAATACATTAAAACTGTATTTAATGTTATTGCTTTTTTAACCCCATTGTAGATGTTTCCAAGTATGATTAGCCACTTACATCTTCATCCTCGTCGTCGTCTATCTCGTCTTCCAGGGGCCGGGTAGACAGCGGGCCCGCATCGGGGGAAAGCTCTTCAATGTGGGGCATGTTTCTCGCGCCGGACCGCTGCTTTTTACCGGGTTAAAATAGCTGTTTACAAGTGGCTAGACGACGCGGTAAATCCAACAAGGTGTTCTTCGTGTTTTTATTAAGATTTCCTAGCAGTCTTTCATTAAAGCTAATGCTAGGAGGAGGCGTGCATTTGATGCAACGACAGTCCGAGGTCACACAGTGGGGAAAAACGTGAAGCTTGTCAGGGACGGATGACGTAAACGGGGCAGGGGTCAGTTTGTACGGTGGCCGGGAGTGAACAGCGCCCCCGGTGGAGGAGGAGGTGCAACAGCAGCCTGTGGTGTCAATACGGGTCAATACAGTTTCTTGACACACATTTTAATTTTGCTGTATGGTGGTGCAAATATAAACAACAAAAGGTAATAAGTTGTAAGAGCAGATTAAAAATAGAACAATTATAAATAGAAAATATAACAAAATAATACAGACATGTATTTACACCAAATATACCAAATAAACTAAAACTTCGTACAATGAATACATGACAATATATGACAAACTGCAGTGTATTATACTTTAAAGTGGAGGGCTGTGCTGATTTTTAGAGAGGTTGTGAAATATAGAAATGTGCAAAATATATTCAGAGAGATGAACATGGCTCACAGTATTAAAATAATAATATAATATTAGGTGTTTAGCTGTATTGTATTTTATATGACGTATAGTAGTGTGATATATATATATGTTCTCGTCCCGGTTATCATTAATTTTCAATGCTGTACATATGTTTGTGCTAAAGAATTAAGTTGTCATTTTCTTATAGCAAATATTTTTCTTGTGAGTTTATTTTATCTTCTGATTTATTTTATTAGTTTGTTCCTTTTTTACAACTTAATGTCTCTCATTGTGTTCATGTGATCACTTTATAAATCAGGGGTGTCAAACTCAATTTCATCACGGGCCACATCAGCATTATGGTTGCACTCAAAGGGCCGGTTGTAACTTTAAGACTATATAAAATACATAATATGTTTAATAAAGTATGTATTAATATATATGACATTATTGCCTCTGCATTGGATTATTATCTGATAGGGTAATAACTTCATAATTAACTACGTCTGAAAGCAGAAGTCTATAGGGCAAATAATTGCAAGTCTCTTCAGTAAGAATATCACAAAATGATTTAAAAAGAAAAGCCAAATTCAAAGTGAAATTTTGGTAACATTTTGAAAAACAAAATCTAATTCTGAGAAAAAAAATCTAATTTGAGATGCATTGTGGGACATGTAGTTTATGGGCAACGTGCTTCTGTAAAGTAGCATGTAACCGTATAATAAACATATAATATTCTTTGCAAGCTCTTGTGGGGCCATAGAAAATGAAGTCACGGGCCGGATTTGGCCCCCGGGCCTTGGGTTTGACACCCCTGATATAAATCAAGGCAAATTCATGGTATTTAAAGAGTAAATACAACTTATTTTAAAACTGTGTCTTTAAATAAAGCACTTGTAAATCACAAAACCAAAATACATTGTCATTTCACCAAATAAGCATTTGTAAAACATGTTGTCAAAACACTGAATTAGATTTGTTAGACTCACGAATGATTTAAATGTATTAAAGATCAGTAGAAAACTCAAAAATGGTTAGAACATTAAAAACACAACAATATAGGACAATCTGAGTACCATGTTTTGGCAATACATATTGTCTATTTTGTGTTTGTCATGGCAGATTTTCCACCGCTGGATAACAAGCAGGAAATAAATCACTAAAAAATATTCACTATTTCCATTATGAGTCAACTCGGAGCAGCACGTAGGACAAACCAGTGAACAGCTTCCACTTCAAATATGTAAAATGTATGTGCTTCTGATTCCAATGTTCAATGTGAATTTACAACTGCTGGTACATTGGAAATACATTTTGACCAATTAGAGAAATAATTAAATTCGGCATATTTTGAGGTATACTATTAGTGATACATATTTTCCATTGGATTTGGGTGTTTATCATTTGGCAGCTGTATAGGGTTCAAGGAAATGTGAACATCCTGTTGTTGCCAAATATGGTCAAATTGATTTTATTTCCTGCGAGAAGGAACCTCTGACAAATTAATGAACAACCTTGACATCAGAAATTCTTTATTTATCACCGGAGAAAATAGTGTTTCGTGATAGGAAGTACATACAATTAAAAATAAATAAGTTTATGTAAACATTCAAGGTAAAAATGTTCAATAAAAGATCAAATCAAATAATATAAACAAAATAAGTTAGGAGATGCCAAAAGTGTCCGTCTCAGCACATAAGCCACTTATACTGTAAACTATGAGGAATGTGTTTGTGGGTTTAAGCTTATGGACTTGTTGTTATTGTTGTATCCTGCTGGTTTCTTTTAAAGGTCCCGTGTCATGGCCATTTCTACTGATCATAATTCCATTGTTGAGGTCTACTAGAATAAATGTATATTGTGCAATTTTCCAAACTCACATTGGTTTCTCACAGCATTCACTCTCTGTCCTAAACGGCTTGTTGGAGCTCCTGCCCCATCCCTGTGAGCCCAGTGGCCGTCTGCGAGACAGCGAGACACATCGAAACCCAGCCCGAAACACACACACCCGCAGCCTGGCTGGGAGTGTGTGTGTGTGTGTGTGTGTGCCCACTGCCCAGGCTGAGTTCCACGGTATCTCGCTGCCCCCACACCAGTGAGCCAGCTCAGTGTCCCGTCGAGTGTGTGTGTGTGTGTGTGTGTGTGTGTGTGTGTGTGTGTGTGTGTGTGTGTGAGTGAGGAAGTCCGCGGATTGGTCCAAACGTAACGGCTCCGGACGTCACTATACCCAAAATATGTCACTATACCCACGAAATAAACAATGGAGAAAGAGAAATGTCCACCGAGGCGTTCTGGGGCAGCAGACAGGTCTTCTCTGTGTTAGAGTTGGACTCGCTACAGGGTGCACTCTGAGGGTTAGACTCTGCAGACCGTTTACATGCAGAAAAAGCTACATAACACAAGGGGACGGGTGATAACCAGAAAAGCATGACATGGGACCTTTAATGTGTGCCTTATTTCTTTACTTCCCCACCATATAGCCTTTAATGCTTGGTGTCAGTAAATGGTGACTATGAACTTGCCTCTCCCAGTGTTTCTCATCTCTTTCCAGAGGAGTTGTTTTTGCAGGGAAAAGCAAAGGAAAGATAAAATACAAATAATAAAATCTAATATAAACATTTAATTAATAAAATATACTCACAAAATAAGTCAGGACTTGATTATCAGAAATCCAGCAGTGAAATAATTGCTGCCATAAATGTCCGTCTCAACGCCACTTATTCTGTAAACTATGAGGAATGTGTTTGTGGAATGTGAGTTTAAGGACTTGTTGTTATTGTTGTCTTCTGCTTGATTTGTTTTACTTCTAATGCTAAATAGTGTCAGTAAATGATGGCTATAAACTTGCCTCTCCCAATGTTTTTAATCTCTTTCCAAAGGACTTGTTTTGCAGGGGAAAGTAAGAAAGGAAAAAAAAGGGGCTGATCATGGAAAAGTTCTGGGATGCAGGGATTCCTTGTTTACATCCTCCCGGAGTACGCCGCTGGGGCGGAGTTAACCCCGCCCTCATTCTTTACACCTGACGTCATTGTCGCTTGTGTTTTTTTGTGAATGAAAGAATCCAACCTCAGAGAGCAGCGGAGTAATTCCGGGAAAAGGCGGACTGACATTTTGTCGCCAGCGTCGCTTCGACCAGCAGGTAAATGCTTGTTTTTTTACTAAATATTAAAGGTTTAAATATTAATCCATACATCCTCGGTAACAGGGCAACGTTAGAGGTCTTGAATCCGACAGGGATTGCCCAACATGACCAAGGACAAGTGAGCAGGCAGCTGTTTGCTTTAATCTCCTATAGGTTAGCTTAGAAACCGTTGGTGCTAACGGCTAACACCACTAGCATGTTTTAAGATCATGCGTATAACGTGGTTCTGCTTTTCATATGTACACCTCTGTTATATACATTTGACAGCCATATGAGGTACTCAATTCCCTAATCTAACTGAGTGCTTTAAAACAATTTAAATGTATTATTTAAAGGGTTACTAAAATGGATGTCGAGGGCACTCGTGATGGCTGTTTACTATACAGCTCCTCTCCCTATAAGGATAAGGGTGGATTTTGGGTGTACATATACGAATAAATACACATTTCAGAGGTTGTTTATGTTTGTTTTGTATTGTGTAGTCATTTATTATTGACCATTATATATTTAAGGGTGTTTAAATGTATAACAACAGCGCTAACTAGCTATAGTTGTAGCTTTGCTGCGTTCACTTGTTGCGTACCACCAAAAAGTACTACGTCCTCTAAAGTGGTATTTATAGAGAGGGACAAACGTGGATATTCTGTTGCTGTTTGGATAAATGTTTAAAGACGTGGTTACAGATGGGTTTGCTGGGTTTGGACTGACTGGCAGTGAGGAAGCCTTTATTTGCTGAATCACCATGACTTTACGAAACGTCTCCTCGGCAGTCCGCCGGCTGTTGGACAACCACTATTGCGGCAAGCTGAACTCACCACAGCATGTCGGGAAATGCAGTTTCTTGTCAGCAAACTGTGGGCCACTACAACAGGGTTATTTATATAGATCAACACTGGCTGTACATGGGTTAGAGGCCTACTTGTGCTCATGTTACCGTTATGCTGAGAAGTGTTCAGATTGTTTACTAAAGGGAAAGTAGCAGCGGTGTAAAGTAACTAAGAAGATGTACTCAAGTAAAGCACCATTTTGAGAAACTTGTGCTTTACTTGAGTATTTCAACGTTTTGCTACTTCCTCCTACACGCCTGGTACTTCTAATTTTACTTAAGTACAAGATCTGAGTGCTTCACCCACCTCTGTGAATCATCACTGGCTGTACATGAGTTATACACATGCTCAGTTAGAAGTCAAAGTATTGGCATTAGAATCAGAGTTGTAAAGTAACCAAGTAGATTAACAATTTTGAGGGACTTGAACTTTACTTGAGTATTTACATTTTATGCTACTTTGTACTTTTACTCCACTACATGTATGTAATCCCTTTACTTAAATATAATCAAGTGTTGAATCAGACTTTTGGAGTCAACTCACAAGCTACCCTGCCGTATACAAAGTCATTCAAACTAGCTGTACCTTTTACTTTAAGTATATCTAGATGCTAATACTTTTCTGCTTTTACACAAGTAATATTTTGAATTCAGGACTTTAACTTGTAACAGAGTATTCCTACACTCTGGTACTTCTACTTTTACCTAAGTACAAGATCTGAGTACTTCTCCTACCTCTGACAATCTGTGAGTTACTGCAACAGGTTTATTTATGGTATGATCAGCACTGGTGGCTGCGTTTGGGTTGTAGGCCTATGCTAATTTCACTCTTTTGAAATAAGTCATATTCCTGGAAACAGATGGAATATATTTGTGTATTTATAACTCCTCGTGTGGTTCCCCTTCCTGCCTGGTTAACTTCTGGTTTTGACGACACAAATCAACAGCTTTTAAATCCATTTGTTATGAAGGCTATACAAATGTGTATACCTCTTTTTAGATTTAACATTTTGAGTACTGCAACTAAAGGCCATAATAACATACTCTTACTTTCACTTGGGAGTCAAATGGAAAGGGGAATACCGAAGCTATATAGGTGTTAGTTAGCCTTTGGGGGCATACAACGAACTTTCCATAACTTGAAATGTTCTTATACATAACACAAGAGAAAGATTTCCCATCACTCGGAGATTTAACAGCAACATATTTCCCCCCGAAGGTCACATGCTACTTTTTAAACAAAGAGCTCAACTTCATCTTCGAGATTTAGAGGAAAGAGACGCGAGAAGGTGTCGGAGATCATTTATCACGCCGTCACCCAGCACACACTCCAACAGGGAAGTTGTGAAATTCAGCTGCAGAGCGATATCTTCAAGATCGCTCTGCTCTACAAAGAAAAATGACAGCGCCGGGAGTTAGCTGTCAAAAGGTCTCCAGCAACCCCCTCTGCCATTTTCTGTCTCTCGATGCACCCACGCTTGTTAGCATGCTTGTGTGGGTTTTCTGCACTAAATTAAATCCCACCTACTCTAACAAAAGAACAATATCTATAAACGTTCCCGCTTCGCTCGCTCTCCAAAAGCAGTGTGGGAAACCCCCCTGCGGTTTATGATGTCAAGTGAAGCTTGTTGTTAATTAAATGTTAAAGTCAAAATATATGTTTGCTGCATGCAGTCAACACAGCGGCACTTCTCATCCAATCTGTTCTGCGTGGTCAGCATAGGTGAGAGAGTGATGATGAAGCTAAAATAGCCTCAAGTAAAACTGCAGAGTCATTATATCAACACGGCAAAACCAACCAAGAAGTGGAGGAGGGGGGGGGGTGGAGCAGTTAAAGTTGTCCCAGTTAATCATGGACTTTAATCCCACACACACATTAGTGAGCTGACCTTAAGAGGGGAGCAGGAAGTCCCTACGCAGTGTGTGAAAGTCCCAGGAGGAGGAATGGGAGAACATACAGCGTGTCAGGGCGGGACAGACAGACACCATCTCCACGTTCAAACCCCTCCTCAAACCCACCTGTTCAGATCGGCCGACCCACTGTAGCGCTCTGTGTCTCCTGTTACGCTCCTTTTGTACCGTCTTAAACCTTTCCTTAGAATATCTGATGCATTGTCAGCTGTCCTCGGTGCTTTGGACGGCGCCTCTAAATAGAAAGAATTATTATTATTACAGGTTGTTACAGAAAGCAGCAGTTTAAGGGAGTTCGCCCAATCTGACTGCTACTTTTATTCAAATGAGTTAATACGTTATTCAAGATAAAACTAATGAGAACTGTTTATGTAGACGTTTTTTTTCTTTCTTTAACCAATCAGAGCAGACTGGGCTCTGGTTTCAGACAGAGGGTGACAAGAGGTGCTGCAGCACAGGCAGTATGAGAGAAATAAAGAGCTTTTTGAACATTAAAGCATGGAGACATGTAGAGACACTACATACTGATATACACCTGAACATCAGCAGGAGAGGACTCTTTAAAGTAGAGACACTACATACTGATATACACCTGAACATCAGCAGGAGAGGACTCTTTAAAGTAGAGACACTACATACTGATATACTGAACATCAGCAGGAGAGGACTCTTTAAAGTAGAGACACTACACACTGATATACACCTGAACATCAGCAGGAGAGGACTCTTTAAAGTAGAGACACTACATACTGATATACACCTGAACATCAGCAGGAGAGGACTCTTTAAAGTAGAGACACTACATACTGATATAACTGAACATCAGCAGGAGAGGACTCTTTAAAGTAGAGACACTACATACTGATATACAGCTGAACATCAGCAGGAGAGGACTCTTTAAAGTAGAGACACTAGATACTGATATACACCTGAACATCAGCAGGAGAGGACTCTTTAAAGTAGAGACACTACATACTGATATACACCTGAACATCAGCAGGAGAGGACTCTTTAAAGTAGAGACACTACATACTGATATACACCTGAACATCAGCAGGAGAGGACTCTTTAAAGTAGAGACACTACATACTGATATACACCTGAACATCAGCAGGAGAGGACTCTTTAAAGTAGAGACACTACACACTGATATACACCTGAACATCAGCAGGAGAGGACTCTTTAAAGTAGAGACACTACATACTGATATACAGCTGAACATCAGCAGGAGAGGACTCTTTAAAGTAGAGACACTACATACTGATATACACCTGAACATCAGCAGGAGAGGACTCTTTAAAGTAGAGACACTACGTACTGATATACACCTGAACATCAGCAGGAGAGGACTCTTTAAAGTAGAGACACTACATACTGATATACACCTGAACATCAGCAGGAGAGGACTCTTTAAAGTAGAGACACTACGTACTGATATACACCTGAACATCAGCAGGAGAGGACTCTTTAAAGTAGAGACACTACGTACTGATATACACCTGAACATCAGCAGGAGAGGACTCTTTAAAGTAGAGACACTACATACTGATATACTGAACATCAGCAGGAGAGGACTCTTTAAAGTAGAGACACTACATACTGATATACACCAGAACATCAGCAGGAGAGGACTCTTTAAAGTAGAGACACTACATACTGATATACTGAACATCAGCAGGAGAGGACTCTTTAAAGTAGAGACACTACATACTGATATACACTGAACATCAGCAGGAGAGGACTCTTTAAAGTAGAGACACTACATACTGATATACTGAACATCAGCAGGAGAGGACTCTTTAAAGTAGAGACACTACATACTGATATACACCTGAACATCAGCAGGAGAGGACTCTTTAAAGTAGAGACACTACATACTGATATACACCTGAACATCAGCAGGAGAGGACTCTTTAAAGTAGAGACACTACGATACACCTGAACATCAGCAGGAGAGGACTCTTTAAAGTGGAGACACTACATACTGATATACACCTGAACATCAGCAGGAGAGGACTCTTTAAAGTAGAGACACTACATACTGATATACACCTGAACATCAGCAGGAGAGGACTCTTTAAAGTAGAGACACTACATACTGATATACACCTGAACATCAGCAGGAGAGGACTCTTTAAAGTAGAGACACTACATACTGATATACACCTGAACATCAGCAGGAGAGGACTCTTTAAAGTAGAGATACTACATACTGATATACACCTGAACATCAGCAGGAGAGGACTCTTTAAAGTAGAGACGCTACATACTGATATGCACCTGAACATCAGCAGGAGAGGACTCTTTAAAGTAGAGACACTACATACTGATATACACCTGAACATCAGCAGGAGAGGACTCTTTAAAGTAGAGACGCTACACCTGAGAATGAGAATAAGAGGTCGTCTTTTCCTATTCATAAAATCACGTAAAATAAATACTTATTTACCAGAAAAAGGCACAATAACAAAGATTACCACGGATTCTTTAACAGTTTGAACGTTTTTTTCATAGTTTCAGACTTGCATGTCACTTGAAACTATTGATATTACAACACGAGGCGATATATCACCTTACATTTTGCATATCGTAATACGTGTCTTTCCATGAATGTAAAGGCCGTATTCCCGAAGTGAAGCATGTTTCTAAACTCACCAGACGGTTTTACCTGCTCTCTTATTTAGCGTCCCCGCTTCACCGTGATGTCAACACTACTGAGGATTATAGCAGCCCTACAATATCGAGTCCGGTATTTATATCGAGGTATTTGATCAGAGATATCGGCACGGTAACAACAATTCTACCCGTGATATACGCTCATTACATCACGGCTAAGAACCAATCGGATGGCTTGATTTGACTTGATGATATTTCCCTTAAACATCACTTGAAGACATTTTTCAGACGAAAGTGGCGGGTGCTTTTTTTGCAATGAGCCGTTGGTGTTGTGTTGACAAGAGGAAGTGTTTGGACACCTGCTTTGAGCAACCAAAGGGCGCCGCACCACGACTTCCTCCTCCCTCTTCCAGCTAACAGAGATGTTTGCTCTCAAAACCCCCTCTTCCTTTTAATATCAAAACCACAAAGTTGAATGAGAGAGCGCGTTTGGAGAAGCTCCCCCGCTTCTCCTTTTCTTTATCGCGCATGACTGGCTGTCTTGTGAGCGGATGGTAGAAAAAAACCCACTGAGAAGAGCATGATGGGCCCATGTGATTAACTCTCTAACTCTCTCTCTCTCTCTCTCTCTCTCTCTCTCTCTCTCTCTCTCTCTCTCTCTCTCTCTCTCTCTCTCTCTCTCTCTCTCTCTCTCTCTCTCTCTCTCTCTCTCTCTCTCTCTCTCTCTCTCTCTCTCTCTCTCTCTCTCTCTCTCTCTCTCTCTCTCTCTCTCTCTCTCTCTCTCTCTCTCTCTCTCTCTCTCTCTCTCTCTCTCTCTCTCTCCACTCTCTCTCTCTCCTCTCCTCTCTCTCTCTCCCAGTGTCTGTATCTGTGTTGTTGACTGGAGCTCGGGGGGGAACAGCCGAAGAGATGTCATCAGAGAGAAGCAGCAAAGCCCTGAAGGTAACACGCGCCGGGGAATACAACTCACAAGTTATTCTCTCCGGAGAACCAGTCATGAGGGACAAATGTCAATGTTGAGAAGAAGCGAAGTACTTACATTTACTCAAGTATTATTTTAAAGTACTTAAGTGTTTCCATTTCCTGCCATTTTATACTTTTAACTCCACTACATTATTTTGAAGATTTAAGTTCAATAACGATCAACACATTATTTCAGAATATATCATCAAAGTTAAGATACAAGTGAAAAACTAACAGGAGAGGACTCTTTAAAGTAGAGACACTACATACTGATATACACCTGAACATCAGCAGGAGAGGACTCTTTAAAGTAGAGACACTACATACTGATATACACCTGAACATCAGCAGGAGAGGACTCTTTAAAGTAGAGACACTACATACTGATATACACCTGAACATCAGCAGGAGAGGACTCTTTAAAGTAGAGACACTACATACTGATATACACCTGAACATCAGCAGGAGAGGACTCTTTAAAGTAGAGACACTACATACTGATATGCACCTGAACATCAGCAGGAGAGGACTCTTTAAAGTAGTACATCAGCAGGAGAGGACTCTTTAAAGTAAATGGATATATTTGTCTTAACAGACTGTTCTAGCTGTTATATCATTTTCCTTTACCGACTAAGACATTATATCAACATTATTGTTGTTAAGCTTACAATATCCACCCACTACTGAATCTGATATTGGGTATTTTGAAATATGAATCTGTTAATAAGCATAATAAGAACCCACTGGACTTGGACTGTTTTTTTGTATATATTGATTGTTGTGCTTTTATTTAGGTCTTAATGTTTGCATATGTATAAATGTGTCGTTTGATTGTGTAAATATAGGTATACACATATTTGCATACATATTTTTATATACAATTGTTTTTGGATTGTGGGAAACGGTATTTCGATCTCACACAAACTGAAGGATTGACAATAAGACTTTGCACTTTGACTAAAGTAAACATTTGGATTGCAGGACTTTAACTTATTTCTACACACTAAAGTAGATCTGATTCCCTTTACCCACCACTGTTGTTGCTTTACTCTCCTAACTCTCTCTCCTGTCCCTCACCAGGTGAAGCAGGAGTGCGGCGAGAACGTGCCCGTCCTGTCCGACAACGAGCTCATGTCCCTGACGGTGCGCGAGCTGAACCTCCACCTGCGCGGCATGTCCCGCGACGAGATCCAGAAGCTGAAGCAGCGCCGGCGCACCCTGAAGAACCGGGGCTACGCCGCCAGCTGCCGGGTCAAGCGGGTGTCCCAGCGCGAGGCTCTGGAGCTGCAGAAGACGGAGCTGCAGAGGGAGGTGGAGCGGCTCGGGGTGGAGAACGCCGGCATGAGGAAGGAGCTGGAGGGGCTCGGTGCTCGATTGGCCGCCCTGCAGAGGTTCGCCCGGGGGTTAGAGAGCGGTGGGGGGGGGAACATCCTCGCCACAGCGCCGCGACTCAACACCGCCTCCGTCATCACCATCGTCAAGAGTCCGGCACAGCGGGGGGCACAGAGAGACCAGGAGCCGTCCTAGAAGGAGCTGAGGGACTGAGGGAAGGAGGGGAGGAGAGGAGGACACACACAACCTGCAATGCAAACACAAACTACACACACAGGATATTATTAGTAGGAAAATACTAAGCACTTGTGCTGCGTTTCGCCTCGTTCACATGCTCAAATACGCAGCTATGTTTAGTTTTATCCAGAGGCCGGGTGGAGGCGTCCTCCACTGTCTCACCGCGACTGAACATTTGTTTTAGGATTACAAGGCGCAGCAGTTTTCATGTGAACGAGGCGGCGTCGCAGGATAAACTCTGACTGAAGACGAGAGCGAGAAACTGCTCGGCGAAGCCGGTCCTGCTGCTTCCTCCACACACCTGCGTCTCTGCTACCGTGCGACAAAGTGTCCCAAAGTGAGACTCTTGCTAGTCGTCAATGCAGAGTTTCTCAACCTCAGTGTCACTCGACATGCAGGCGGGTTCCAAGAGAGCACTGTTTAAAAGTGCTGACGTGGCGAGAATCCAGGACGAGGTTGAGAAACGCTGCCGATACTTCCTCGCTGTTCCTCGCGTGAGGGGAGTGTCCTTTTTGTACTGCTTGTGTTCACATTAATGCAGTGCCTTCAGTAGAAGAACCTAAGAGGGGAAACGGACTGTAACCGCTCAGTTTAACTGTTCATTTATTTTAAATGTCTCGGAGCTGTAATCCCGCGTTGCTCATTACACAATCCCTACTGTGCAGTGAGTCTGCTGCGGCTTCCTTTTGTGTTTTTTTAAATATCTGCTCGACTCCCAACAGCACATGTTGGTCATTTTTGCTACAAAAGAGCGGAGTGGCATCTGGTAGGAATTACACTCGAGCGGATGCAGAAAACCCTCCGCATACATTCCCGTTCTGTGTTCTTATTTGTAATGTTCGTACGTGCCGTTGAGAGACGAAAATGTTGAGTGACATTTATCAGAGATATATTCTATATTTTATTTGTATTTAAAGGTAGACGTTATGAAAAGACAAGCTAACGAGTGCTGTGATGTTCCATGTGTTTTCAGAAGTACTTATGACTAGTCCGGGGATATTCTCATGTCTAATTATTGTGTTAATGTGTGGCAACGATGATTACTTTACAAAAAAATGTTAATTATTAGCTATGTAGAAGATATGCTCAAAGCCAATGGCCATATTGCTGTATGATGATGATGATGGTGATGATGATGATGATATCCGTGTGTGTGTTTTTCGCCATGTGTGTGTACTGGCTTGTCATAGTGGATTCTTGGAGGGATATTATTTTTCTATGACGATATTTGTATGTTTTATTTGTGTGAAAAAATTAAGGTCACTTCTGTATCGGCCGGGTGGACGGACCCACGGGATGTTAAAGGAAAAGGTGGAGATGAGGATGAGGAGAGGTGAAGGTGGAGGAGTTGTTTTGTTGGAAGATGGAGAAAGGAAGTAGGAAAGGAGGGTGAGAAGGAGGAGAGGAGGTGGTGCTTTATTCACTTGAAAATCTCACACGTTTTAGCCAAAATGAGCTAAAACTGGCTTTCTTGGAGCGTCGGCCACTGAATCGTGCGAGCAATATCGTTTCTGAGCGGCGGAGTAACACATGAGTCTGTGGACGAGTAACTCCTTCAGATATGAGGCATATATTTAGCTATATGAATATCGGTGTGGCAAAGCATTTATTCTCTATGTTAACGTCTCACATCTGTCGAACTGTGCTGGATGTTTTGTAATACTTTGCAAAACAAAAAAATGTTTTTTGTATTTATTACTTGTATTTTTTCTATTGTGAAAATTTAAGTACATTGTCTATTTTATATATTAATTATAATAAATGTTGTACATATTGTACATAACATGGTGTTTGTGGTTGTGTCGCACAAGTTATGGTAAAAAGTGCTAATATTTCAAATATAAATAAACGTTTAGCCTCACTAGGGAGATCTTTGGCATTTAGATATTTTTTAATCTGTCTTTTTTAATAAATGTTAAGCTCCATATAATAAACTGTGTGGCTAGATTCAGACACTTGGATCCTTTGAAGACAATAAACCACATGTTTTCTATCCCCCAGCTATTATTGTTATTCATATATCAGGCTTTAAAATTGTAATTTTTTATATTTTTCCTCCCAATAAAGACATTTTTCAAATTTGCACGAGAGGATAATTTCGTGCTGTATTCCTGGATTCCTAAACAAAACAAAAAAATTGATAACGGGAATTTTGCTGCCAATTAAAAACATACCCAAGCCTGCAAAAACACCCCATAGCGTTTAATAAACAGGAAATAATGTTTTTTATCCATAGAAACACTTAAACTGGCAATTAAAGGGTTTACATTTGTGAAAAAATACATCAATGTTTGGAAATTATAATAAAAACGGTTGGATAAAACTTTGAACTTAGTGACAGGGAAATATTAATCTAAATAAATCTTAATACTTTCACGGGTTTGTGTCAAACTCACGGCCCGGGGGCCAAATCCGGCCCGTGGTGGATTTAATTTCGGCCCGCAGGATAATTTCTAATTACCATTAGATCTGGCCCGCCGGTATATTGCACGCACACCTTCACTCCATCCTGAGGGTCTCCTCCGCTCAGAGCCGGACCCCAAACATTGATGACCTTGCCCCCGAGATGAGATGCCAAGTGTCTGAGCTAGCATCCCAGAGCAGCACACTGAGTTCAATGGATGCTTCCTTCTGCACTTTCTCTCAGGACAACAGGGCATGTTTGGGTTTCTCTCTGAGGGGAATAGTTTTGTTGAAGCTGTTGTTGGCCTGTGGGGAAATGTAATCGTAAGAAATGAAAAGCTGCAGATAGAGCCATAAGAAATGAATGCAACTGATTATTTAAAGTGGACCTATCATGCTATATTTGAATCATATATGGTAGGGCCATACCTATATAAAACATGTCGTGAAGTTTTCTTTTCAAAATACCAAACAGATCATGCATTTTAGCCATGCCTCATTTCGCTCTATTTGCTCTATTCCAGCCCTGTTTTTGCAAGGGCTGATTCTGTGGCAAATGAGCTGCAGCTGACCACGCCCCTCGGCAAAGGAGGGGGGCGAGGCACGAGCGTCATGTTACCATGCGTACCATGCTGTTACCATGCCACGCAACCTCTCATTCCCGATTGGTGGAGAGTTGCCCATACAGGCGGAGCTCCCCGTTTCTGATGTCAGAGAATTTTCAAATCTGTATCAGATCCGTTGCAGCCCCGTTTTTAGAGATTTGGGTATGGAGGAAAAGAGAGGGTTGTGTTTTCTGACACTTGGTGAGTTCCCTGACACACATCTGCATGTATAAAAGACGTACAAAAGTGCATTTTGCATTATAGGTCCCCTTTAATGTTGTTTTTATAGGCAATCATTTAAGCTGTGTTTCAGGTTTAATATGTGCAATCAGGGCCGTCCCTGGCCAACATGAGACCCCACGCAAAGTTATATGATGAGGCCCTCTGTTTCGCGAGCGGGGTGCTAGTGGAGCCACGCCACACACTAATTGCGCCGCATAAGCGCATATAGGTGCACCGCATTTTCGGCTCAGTTGAGGCCCCCTCCGCAAGGTGAGGGCCCACGCAGTCTGCATGATCGGCCTGTAGGGAGGGACGGCCCTGTGTGCAATAAGTTAATTTCAATACCTTTTGCAATAAACATGGAACCAGTCCGGCCCTCGACTGGTACCGATTTTTTCATTTTGGCCCACTGTGTATTTGAGTTTAATCCCCTTGGTTTATGACATCTGAGTAAAACATTTTAAAGTGAGACAAGTATAACAAAGTTAAATGACCGTGGGTTTCCTGATATAAATACTATAACCAAGAGGAAAAAGGAACAAGCGGTAAACATAATAGACTAAATATTCTTTATTATAACTTCAGATATTTCTCCATTTGAAGGACATAATAGCATCATGAGCTGCTTTATCATATACAAAGAACTAGAAACCAAAAACAGTCATTGAAATAATAAAAAGAAAGACAGTTATGAAGTAAATACAAAACTAAGTCTTTTTTTTCTCCTGTGCATAACCGAAACAGCATATATGACTGAACACACATCCCTCCTCCTGTAGACCAACATGGCATTTAAAAGTGTCGTACGACTAACATACGTCGATTTTAAATTGTAAAAGTCTCTTATATTCAGCACGAAAACCCGTCTTTAGTAGCTTTAGTTCCTCCCGGATACGATATCTTACTCAATTTGAATAGGTTTAATGCGATAAACCAGTATTATTAATAACGTAACGTTCAAAAAATGAAATCTAGATATTATTATGTCGCTTTGTTGAATACTTGATTCTGATTGGTCGATAACATTCTACTGTTGCTATGGACGCAGTTCGATCTGGGAAAACAATCAGTGAGTTTTAGTTGAAGCAAAACAAACAAATAAATCCATTTTAAATCAATAAAAGTAATCTCTTTAGTCAGTAGGCGTGTAATAAGCGTAGTTAAGTACAGCGAGTGGGTCGTTATTGCAAAAATAAACCCCTTTAGAGTGATTTAAGACCGGCTTGCCGTACATTATACCTACAATAATGCACAATAAAATAATATAACTCCTCTAAAATAATTTCAGTAAAAGTAAAAATGTAAGAGGACTTTGACCGATAGCATTATTTTACTTTCGCTCTATTACTGTGAATTCTGTCAGCTGTAATAATCGTGTAGTTAAAATGGGAAATTGTGACGAGCCTATTGTAGGGTCAAAATGTCCAAATGTAACCAATCGATGCACGAAAAACATTCCGTGGTTCAGAATTGAAATGCATTTATAGGGACCAAAAAAGGACAGCGTATTGTAATGAAACACATGAAGTGACCCGTGCTGTTAGAGATGAACACGAGGTCACGTGTGTCTGCAGGCAAAAATAATAATCCACTTTGTATTCACGTCAAAACGCAGCGGCCCAATTAACCAGACAACACTCAGCAATGTCTACAAATAACACACAGCTGATGTGCCGTTTAGAAAGCATATTATCAGGTCAGACGGGAGCAGAACAAAAAATAAAAACAGCCATGTGTGCGAGGGTGCTTTGTTGATAAGGATACACAAAAGTGGCAGACACAGCAGTTACATGTGTACCAGCTTAAAGTGTGTGATAACTGCCTGTCTGCCGCTAGATAACAGTGTGTGTGTGTGTGTGTGTGTGTGTGTGTGTGTGTTGTCTACACGGCCCCCTGGTGTTCACACAGTGCTACAGCAGCAGTTACAGTAAACACGTCTGCAGAATTCAATGAGATTCATTCAGATGACTCAAGAACATCAATTCTGTGGCGGTTGAATCAAACAAAACAAGTGCCTGGACGGAATGAACAGCATCCAAGAGTAATTCAAGTTATTTTTTAACTGTGAGACGATTGACTGAACATATTGATAATGCGTTTATAATATATGTTCCCTTGTTACTGAGCTAATATACCGGGGGGTGTCAGCGTTCACATGTACCACAGCTCAGGGTTAAACAGTAAAAAGTAGTAAAGCAAAAGACTTTAGGTCATTAAAAGCAACTTTAAAACTCAAACCTGACAAGCTGAAAAATAAGTGACTACAGTAGGTATGTTAGATAAATATGTTTCTTTTAATTACCTTAAAATGGGGAATGCTAAAATTCTAGTTTGACTTCATACGTCTGCCTTAAACATTTGAATACGTGTTTTTATAGTTTCTATGTTAGAGCTGTAACCTACATTCCTGTTAACCTACATCGTGTCCTGCAGAGGCTTTTAATCCTCAATTTCAAACACGCCTGAAAAACATCAGTGTAATCCTGATCTGCTCCATTTATAACAACAACAACAACAACAACAACGGTTCATACAGCTGACAGTGACTCAAATTGAAATCCGTTTCCCTTTAAATCCACTCACACTGCAGAACAGACAGCCCTTTAAATCCCACAATGCACCAGGGTCTCCTCAGTTAGATTATAGTGCATCTATCTCCACATGTTCTTCATGACTGTGTCCCGCTTTATTATGAGTGTACCACAAGACTGCTAGCTTCTGTTTCACCAGCACTTTGCAAATGAGTGCCTAAATATTAGTTTTACACAATTAAAAGCTCAAAACTCTTATAAAAACTTTAATATATTCTCTATTTCCAGCCAAAGGAGCTTCGTGACAACGGCCCATGACGATCTCAAAGCAAACTTTACAAAGGATCCATGAGGACGATTGAAACGCCACATGGCCGCGCTGAAACGTGAAATTAAGCTTCTATCGGAGCCAGAGGACGTGCGTTTAAAAAGTCACGTCTGTACGAGTTTGGACTCACAACCAAACACAACACTTTCTCAGTTTCTCTTGAACTTTTTTATTGCCGAATCAGCTTCCCACTAACTAAGACTGGCTGGGGAGATGCGTGACCATGGTGAGGAAATCAAGCGCACCTCTCTAACCGTTCACACAGGAGGACGACCCGCTGTTCAAACAGTCCGAGGGGTTTCCCTGCTCTAAAACTCGTCGTCGGAGCTGAGCAGCAGGGTCTTCTCCGAGTCTCCCCCTTGCCCACCAATGGAGCTGATGTTTCGGGGCAGGGGAGGGGGGACGCCCTGCTCCAGCGTGGCCTGCTGGGTGTACTGCTGGTAGGCGGGGGAGAAGTTGTGGATGGCGTCCTGGACCATGTCCCCGGGGCTCATGGTCTCCTTCAGGCTGCTGGAGATGCTCTTCATGGGGGCGCGGCGGCCTGGGGGGGGAAGAGAGATTTAGTTCTTTTGGTATTGTTGACCCTGGTAGAATAGTCTCTTTATCGTACATGTGAGGGTCTCTGTATGTATGCTTTCTGTGTTTGACAATGTCACAAATAAATCCATGAACTGCAGCAGCAGCATGTATAAAGGTATATCAGTTGAAGTGAACGATAGACTTTGAATATTTTCACAGCTTTACCTTGCTGTCAGACGGCTCTTTGAAAAGCCAACGGACTCCAGTGACTAAAACGTACTCTAACCTGGCAGAAGTTGAGAGCAGCTGATCCACCGCTGCCTCCATTGGTTTGTTTGTTTGTGTTGTTGTTGTGTGACTTAAGTTATCCACACAAATCTTTCCACCTCTTTAAAGATCAAAACTTGAAATCACCATCGAGGCAGCAGTAGATCAGAAATGTCCGTGTTCTGCGAGGTCAAGTCACTATTTTTGAAAGAAGTTTGTTGACTTTGAAGAGAACATGGATTACCCATCAGTCCCCTGCTCCCAAAGGTAAAGCTGTATAGATATTTAAACTATGGCATACACTTCTTCACTTTAGGTGTCTTAAATGTGTTTAGCTGTCTCTGTATAAAGCAGAACATTGCTTAGCTTCCTTGCTAGTACTCTTTTCTGGTACCCCAACAGCTTCTGTAGTAATACACAGACTATGGACCTCATACAATCTGACTCTCCCTAAAAAAGGGAGAGGAAACGAGTGGGAGAGGAAATAAAGGGTTTGAAAGGATTCAGGAGGGATTTGGAGAAGGGAAAGAAAGTAAAAGGGTCCACTCCAAGTAGGGCATGAGTCCTTACCCCAAGTGAAGGAGTTCAAGTATCTCGGGGTCTTGTTCTCGAGTGAGGGAACAATGGAGCGTGAGATGGGCCGGAGAATCGGAGCAGCGGGAGCGGTACTGCAGTCGCTTTACCGCACCGTTGTGACGAAAAGGGAGCTGAGCCGGAAGGCAAAGCTCTCTGTCTACCGGGCCATGTCTCGTTCCTACCCCTCACCTACGGTCATGAAGGATGGGTCATGACCGAAAGAACGAGATCGCGGATACAAGCGGCCGAGATGGGTTTCCTCCGCAGGGTGGCTGGCGTCTCCCTTAGGGATAAGGTGAGAAGTTCGGTCATCAGGGAGGGACTCGGAGTTGAGCCGCTCCTCCTTCGCGTCGAAAGGAGCCAGTTGAGGTGGTTTGGGAACCTAGTTAGGATGCCACCTGGGCGCCTCCCTAGGGAGGTGTTCCAGGCACGTCCAGCTGGGAGGAGACCGAGGGGTAGACCTAGGACCAGGTGGAGGGATTATATCTCTTCGCTGGCCTGGGAGCGCCTTGGGACCCCCCAGTCAGAGCTGGTTGATGAGGGGAAATGGACGTTTGGGGCTCTCTGCTGGAACTGCTACCCCCGCGACCCGACCACGGAGAAGATGGATGGATGTGTTAAGCAGAACATTGCTCAGCTTCCTTGCTAGTCTTCCTTTCTGTTACCCCAACATCTACTGTAGGTAATACACAGCCTATGGACCTCATACAGGGGCTCAGTCAGTAGTGCCAGACTAGGATGGGTTAAAAGCAGGGAACACATGTCACTGTGTGCTCTGCCTGTGTGACCATTAAATCCCATTCTATTCATACAATCTGACTTTCCCTTAAAAGGGAGAGGGATCGGGGGGGAAAGGACAGCTGGGAGAAGAAATAAAGGGTTTAAAATGATTCAGGAGGGATTTGGAGAAGGGAAAGAGAGTGAAAGGGGGGACAACAATAAGGCAGCGTGGATTTATGGAGCTGTGAGAGAAAATCAAGTGGAGAGGCGAGACAAGGGGACGGGGAGAGAGCAGGAGAGAAAGGATAATAGAGAAGGGCATCAGAGATTTAGAGGACAGCAAGACAAAAGGAGGGAAGGGGTGAGTGTGATTTAGAGAGAGGGAACGGAAACTTGTTTATTTTACCGTATCGTAAAAGGATCTATATCGTAATTATAATCTGCTCCATTTATAACAAAAACAACAACGTTTCAAACAGCTGACAGCAACTCATGACTCACATTGGTTTCCCTTTCAATCCCACAATGCACCAGGGTCTCCTCAGTTAGATTATAATGGGTGTTTCTCAATGTCGAGGAAGGATGCTCCAGAGCCACTATTTCAAGCATACTACGCCATCGAGTCCCGCCGAAGGACTGTTTCCAATGTTCAGCATACTTGGAATTCTACGGAGCCCGGCGTACTTCGTTTGGAGAAATGTCGAGGCTGCACATGTGTAGACTCCGCGGTCTTAAAATCCCCACAATGCTTTGCGCACGGACCAATTTGCCCAAATCTTTGCGGAAAATGTAAGGCGGCGTCATGTGACGCACACTTGCTAGCCTGTTCCACTCTTCGTTTTCCGAATGCCAGGAAGGATTCTTGCCTCGCTTCTGAAGCAAGTGACTCGGAAGACATGTGCTACCAAGCAAGCGTCCTCGACATTGAGAAACACCCCATGGATCTACACATGTTCTTCATGACTGCGTACCGCTTTGTTATGAGTGTACCACAAGACAGCTAGCTTCCGTTTCACCAACATGTTGCAAATGAGCGCCTAAATATTAGTTCTACACGATTAAAAGCTCAAACTCTTATAAAAACGTTCATATATTCTCTATTTCCAGCCAAAGGAGCTTGATAACAACGTCCCCATGACGATCTCAAAGCAAACTTTACAAAGGAAAACGAACCCAGGCTAAAAAAAGGAAATTAGGACGATTGAAAGATAGTGAAAGAGGATGGTAAGATTTAAGAAGAGGGCAATATAAAGAGACACAATTAAAAGACAGTAACGGGTGAACAACCAAATCACATTCAAACCTTGGATGAACAGTAAGGGTAAAACAGAAACTTCACACATCTGGGAGGGACACAACGAGCTAAACACTGAAGCTAACATCAGAACGAGACAAAGTGAACAAAAACCAAGTCAAAGCCCCACGACGTTATACCTTTGGGAAGGACACAACTAGCTAGCAGCACCCTTATGTTGTGTTCGGGTCTCCCGTTTCAAGTTAAAACGATATAATAACTACGCTCTAGTTTTTCTGAACAAGGCTCCATGATATCCTCCACCACAGATATATAAACACGACAGAACAGATTCTGACCATTTGAGCCAAGTCTGAAGGTCTCTGAAGAGAAAGTGTATCATTTGGTGTTGGGGCCTGGGGAGAGCCAGCAGAATTGTTTTGGGTGACTCGAGGTCAAATTTGGCCCAATCAAGATTCATCTTTGACTTTAGACGCCCCTCCCCCTCCCTTCATCCACTGTAACAATCATTGTTCGCAACATGCACCTGGTCTCCCCCCCCCCACGGGAACTGCACCTTTCTCAAAGAATATGTACGCCAACGGCCCCTACACACGGCGGCGTGCGTTGTCGCTTGCCGACGGGCGTGTCTGAAGCTAGACCAACAACCAATCACCTGAATGTCCCGCCCCGGACACACAAACAGCGGTTTGATTGGCTAGAGCTTGTACTGGCATATGATTCGATTGGCTGACGCTTCCGTCGAAGCTTCAAAAGTAGAATTGTACGGTTATGCATGCATTATAAGTTAGTTATGATGTAGTTAAAACTAAATTGGAAGATGATTTTTTGTGTGTGTTTTGGAGATAAATCATGGGTCAAAACGTACCCGCGAGCACCAGGAACGGTAACGGCTTTTGAACACAACACAAGGGTTAAGGAACAAAGGGGCTTGTTGAGTAACATCATCAGGGTTAGACCTACCAAAGTCTCCACATGTAGCAACAGATCCTTTACGGCACAGCAGAGAAGAGACGGATAAAGATGGAGGCGCAGAAACATTGAAAAGCAACAGATACAAAATAAAAAGGTGGAAGAATTGAGTTTGAAAGACAGGAGATGGAGTATCGAATACGCTTGAAGCATGAAAATAAAGTGGAGACAAAAGGCTCTTTTAGAATGCAATTCATGGCGCATTGAAACCCCTCCCCCTCGGTTCCTCACCTTGTGAATCCAGGCTCTTCTCCATGTAGACCTTGTAAGTGAAAGCGTGGCGCAGAGCCAGAGAGGCGAAAAACATCTCCACGCAAATGATAAAGTTCTGGTATCCGGCGGCGACCGTGCCCTCGCCGATAGAACCCGCCTCAGAGTTGATCTGAGGGATGGCGCCGCACTTCTCCAGGATGGCCAGCAGCATGCCTGACCACAAGAGATGAGACGTGCAGAGGGAACATGAAGCTCAAGTGAGCTCCCAGGTTTGATGTTGAGCAATATCTATGCAGGATTTAAACTAGAGACTACATTGGAAAGCGTCTCTTGTATTTAAGACGTGGTCTCCCAGGTGATTATGTGTAACTTCGGATTCAAAATGCAATCATTTAAAGGCTTTGTGGACATAATGCACTGAAGATACAGCCTCGTTTTGGCTATGAAACATACAATATTGAAAAAATAACAAATACATCAATATTTGCAAGATAACAAATGTAACCGTAAGAGGTTATATAGAAAGGTGTTTCTTAAACCGAGTATCTGCGGTTCATGTGGTTTTGTTATTAGAATAAGAAAAAACTAAAGTTATATTTAAACAAAGTGCTTTTTTGCCATGTATATCTTTATCTAAACCACATGTGTCAAACTCGAGGCCCGGGGGCCAAATCCGGCCCGTGGTGGATTTAACTTCGGCCCGCAGGATAATTTCAAATTACTATTAGATCTGGCCCGCCGGTATATTGCACGCACACCTTCACTCCATCCCGAGGGTCTCCTCCGCTCAGAGCCGGACCCCAAACATCGATGACCTTGCACCCGAGGTGAGAGGCCAAGTGTCTGAGCTAGCATCCCAGAGCAGCAACCTGAGTTCAATGGATGCTTCCTTCTGCACTTTCTCTCTCACGACAGCAGGGCATGTTTGGTTTCTCTTTGAGGGAATAGTTTTGTTGAAGCTGTTGTAGGTTTAATCTGTGCAATAAGTTCATTTCAATACGTTTGCGATAAACATTGAACCAGTCCGGCCCTCGACGTGTACCCATTTATTTTTATTTTGGCCCACTGTGTGTTTGAGTTTGACCCCCTGGTCTATGTGAACATGAACCAATGTGGTTTGTTAAGCAGTATTTACTTTGTTGCTCTACCTATTTTACTATAAAGTGAAGATTTGTTTACCTACTTTGATTCATGCTCTGATAGAATAACTGTATGCTGTTAACAAAAATAATACATCAAGTTTAAAACGTCCTAAACTCTCAAGGATAAAATATAAAAGGGAGACGTTCCAGACTATATTACGTGCCATATACAGAGCATGAGCATGTGTTGCCGGTGTTTCCTACCCTGCCAGAAGGAGAGGAAGATGACGGACTTCACCATGAGGAACTTGAGCATGGGGCTGAAGGGGCTGAGCAGCTGGCGGGTGGAGAAGTAGAAGAGGAAGAGGGCGTACAGAGACAGGCTGACGGAGATGTTGTACACGATGGTGACGTACAGGTAACCCCCGGAGACACTGAGGAGAGGAACACGGTAGTTAGGGGGGAGGGATTTCAGGTTTGTAAGTGAAGATACAAACCTGAAACAGCCTGGGGCTTTCAATTAATCTAAACATGACGGTAGTAATCCACGTGTTCCTGCTGTTTGCTTCCTTGTTGTTTTTTCAATACTGCTTTGTATTTGCATGTTTCTACTCCTGGCTCATGTGTACAGTCTGTATGTACATTTGAAATACTTGTACTTAAATATTTCCATTTTATGCAACTCTATACTTCTGCCGCACTGCAATCGGACTAAAATATTGTACTTTTTACTTCACTAACTTTGGCTGACAGCTTTATTTATCAACAGTCTCACGGCATTTCGTGTTATAGTCACGAAATTAATCTATTGATTCGTGTTCACCGACATCGTGTCACACAGAACGATTTTAAAAGCAATGTAAATAATAACAAATTAGAAGGAAAAAAGAGATTTAATAAATACAGATTTCAGTATTCTGAGGCTCTGAGCCCCGTTTCCTCGCGGACGGCAACAAAACTCTGACATTATACGATTTAAAATAAAAGGCTTAGGGTAAGATATTGAGTAAGAACATGTTTTTATGAACCACAGCTTCTGGCCTTCCAAGACCGACCGGACAAAAAGACGTGGTGCCGGCACGAAACACACTTCCAATAGAAATACATTGCTTTTAAAATCGTTCTTTGTGACATGGAAAAAATGCAAAAACCGTGTTGGTGAACACGAATCGATAGATTAAACACGACATGCCGTGAGACTGGGTTGTATTTATAGTTATCTATTACATACTATAACCACCCATTGAAAACAACTTATCGTCACGTGTGTTGATTCTGAATTTGTCTGAGAAACGGAAACATGTTTGCGTCGAGCCCTCTTGCATCAGCCGATAAAATGCTGCAGTCTTCGATTGTAAAAAGCTGAAAAACGGGCTGTTTTTCTCAGGTCCTTATAAGGAACTGGCGAACCAAAATATTGGATTAAAAAATGATGTAATCCTATTATTGTAATTTGGACAAGACCTATGGATTTTTAGGCGCCCAAAACATAAATTTAGCCCAAAAAAGTACTTGTGTAGAAAAAATGATGAAGGCGTTTTGTGTTTTAAGGCATTTACGGGATGTGAACACTTCCTTACTTGAAGTCCCCGTCCTTGTACTTCCCGTAGACCTGCAGCACCACGGTGACGGCGGCCATGATGGGTTTGACCACGCAGAACTGCAGCGTGGCCTGCTTACAGAACCGCAGGAAGCCGATGGAGTACGCCTTCCCCCGCAGACAGCAGGTCCCGTACACACAGCTGGACCTGAGGGGGGGGCACAACATCTGGATTACACCTGATCTCTGGGGAGTTAGGTGTGGTAAAGATATGCACAATAATGCTTTGGATATGTAAATAAAAATGCTTTATTTATATAGCACTTTTCATACAACACATGCAGCTCAAAGTGCTTTACAAAATGACAACTCACAAGTTAAAAACAAACAAGAAATTACCCTCAGATTATTTATTAAAGGTCCCATGTCACGCTTTTCTGGACACACACACACACACACACACACACACACACACACACAAGTAGGGTGGGATAAGCCCTTGTTTCATGCTGACGTGAAAACACATCGTTTCTCAGCCGTTGGAAGATAACCCGTATCTTTAGTAATGTGAGACTCACTCGATGGGCTTCCCTCTGATCTCGGCCATGATGGCGCTCTCTCCTCCCAGGTACTCGTAGCACAGACTCAGGAAGTTATAAATCACAAAGGCTGCAGAGAAACAAGGAGACAGGCTGGGTTGTTATTATCTCTATGCACACATTATATACTTTTGTATTCAAATAATCAAAGCAGCTCCTCTCAAAAGAACATCATGTTTAAAGAGGGCAACATTTGGACTCACTTTATGATCTAATGAAAGGGCAGTCGAGTGCGATTGAGACAATATCTTCTATAAAGAACGTTTTTTTCCAACAACCCAGTCGGCGATTCTTATCAAGGCAAGGCAAGTTTATTTATAGAGCACTTTTCAACGCAAGGCAATTCAAAGTGCTTTACAAAAACATAAAAAATTAAAGACATTAAGCATTAAAAAAGAAAAGCTAATCAAATAAACATTAAGAAAAAAAAATACATGGATAAAAGTTACAGTGCAGTCTAAAATATAAATAGTTCAATTAAAAGCAGCGACACAAAGAAAAGTCTTCAGCCTGGATTTAAAAGTAGTCAGAGTTGCAGCGGACCTGCAGGTTTCTGGGAGTTTGTTCCAGATATTTGGAGCATAACAACTGAACGCTGATTCTCCATGTTTAGTTCTGACTCTGGGGACAGAAAGCTGACCAGTCCCTGAAGACCTGAGAGATCTGGCTCTGGGGACAGAAGCTGACCAGTCCCTGAAGACCTGAGAGATCTGGATGGTTCATAATTTAGCAGGAGGTCAGAAATGTATTTTGGGCCTAAACCATTCAAAGCTTTATAAACCAGCAGCAGTATTTTGAAATCTATTCTTTGACACACAGGAAGCCAGTGTGAAGACTTCAGAGCAGGAGTGATGTGATCCACTTTCTTAGTGTTAGTGAGGACTCGAGCAGCGGCGTTCTGAATCAGCTGCAGCTTCTAATAGATTTTTTAGTGAGACCTGTGAAGACACCATTGCAGTAGTCGAGTCTACTGAAGATAAAGGCATGGAAAAGTTTTTCCAAATCCTGCTGTGACATTAGTGTTTTAATCCTAGATATGTTCTTTAGGTGATAGTAGGCTGATTTAGTAACTGTTTTAATGTGACTGTTGAAACTCAGGTCAGAGTCCATGACTACACCTAGATTGCTGACTTTATCTGTTGGTTTGAACATTGCAGACTGAAGCTCAGCGCTAACTTTTAAACGTTCTGCCTTGGCTCCAAAAACCATTACCTCAGTTTTATCTTTGTTTAATTGGAGAAAGTTCTGACACATCCAGTCATTGATTTGTTCAATGCACTTACTCAGTGTTTGAATTGGAGCATTGTCTCCTGGTGAAATTGTTACGTAGATGTGTGTGTCATCTGCATAGCTATGGTAACTTATTTTGTTGTTCTTCATTATCTGAGCCAGTGGTAGCATGTAGACGTTAAAGAGAAGAGGCCCCAAGATGGAGCCTTGAGGAACCCCACATGTCATATTTGTCAACTCAGATGTGTATTTACCGATAGAAACAAAAGTTGTTTCTGTCCTTTAAGTAGGATTCAAACCAATTTAGAACTGTTTCCGAAAGTCCCACCCAGTTTTCCAGTCGGTCCAGTAATATGCTGTGGTCAACAGTGTCAAACGCAGCACTGAGATCTAATAATACTAACACTGAAGTTCTGCCACTGTCTGTGTTTAAGTGGATATCGTTAAAGACCTTTACAAGAGCAGTCTCAGTGCTGTGGTTTGGACGAAAGCCTGACTGGAACACATCGAAACAACCATTTAAATGCAAGAAATTACTCAACTGTTGAAAAACAACTTTTTCAATGATCTTACCTAGAAATGGCAGGTTTGATATGGGCCTGTAATTGTTCATTACTGAAGCATCTAGATTATTCTTTTTTAAGAGCGGTTTAATGACTGCAGTTTTCAGGGCCTGTGGAAAAATACCTGAGTGAAGAGATTTGTTTACTATATGAAGTAGTTCTGAGGCCAAGCAAGGAAAAACATCTTTGAAAAATCCTGTTGGAATAATATCAAGGCAGCAGGAGGAGGATTTCAGAAGTTGTATAATGTCCTCTAGGTTTTTATCATTAATCTGATGGAATTGTGTCATGGTGTTTGAATTGATGTTAAGTGGACACAGAGACAACACATTTGCTGTTCCTGATGCAGAGGCACTGACTGCTTGTCTGATTTTCTGAATTTTGTCAGTGAAAAAGGCAAAATCATTGCACGCCCTGGTGGATAGAAATTCAGAGGCTACTGACACTGGGGGGGTTAGTTAGTCTGTCGACGGTAGCAAACAAGGCACGTGCGTTGTTTTTGTTTTTGGTAATGATGTCAGAGAAGAATAATTGTCGTGCGTTTTTCAATTCCAAATTATAAAGGCCAAGACTCTCTTTATAAATTTCAAAGTGAACCTGGAGATTTGTTTTTCGCCACCTGCGTTCAGCTTTTCGACATTCTCTTTTTTCTGTTTTAACGGTCATGGCCTTTCTCCATGGAGATATTTTCTTCCCAGTCACTTCCTTTACCTTAATTGGAGCAATGGCATCTATAACATTTTTAATTTTTGAATTAAAATGATCTACTAGCTCATTTACTGAGGTGTTAGCAGGGGCAAGTGTGGAAGAAAAATTCTGAGTAAACATTTCCCTAGTATTTTCAGTTAAACATCGCTTTGTGGTTACCTCTTTTTGAACACTTGTGTGAGCAGAAATAGAGCTCTCAAAGAAAACACAGGAATGGTCAGACAGTGCAACATCAGTCACCACAACCTTAGAGATATTCAGACCCTTTGAGATAATTAAGTCCAGAGTGTGCCCCTTATTGTGCGTGGGCTCCGTCACATGCTGAGTCAGTCCATAGCTATCAAGAACACAAAACAGTTCTTTAGCCCCTCTGTCCTGGGGGTTGTCAACATGGATGTTAAAATCACCAACAATGACTAGACGGTCAAAGTCAATACACACTATAGACAGCAGTTCAGTAAGGTCATCAAAAAAGCTTGCACTGTATTTGGGTGGTCTATAGATATTTAGGAACAGAGCTCGAGAGGAGCATTTCAGCTGAAGGGCCACATATTCAAAAGAATCAAAGTTTCCATACGATGTCTTCCTGCATTGAATGGAATCATTGAACAGAATAGCAACTCCACCCCCTTTCTTATGCATTCTTTCCTGACTCATAAAACTAAAGTTGGGAGGGGTTGATTCGATAAGAACAGCTGCACTGTTATTTTGTTCAATCCAAGTTTCTGTTAAAAACATAAAATCAAGATTGTGCTCAGTGATAAAATCATTGATTAAAAATGTTTTTCCTGCCAAAGACCTGACATTTAATAAAGCTAGTTTAAGTTCGTTAAACACACTATCAGTCATGTTTTTTGTAACAAGCTGTGGCTGACATGGAATCACTGCTAAATTAGATAAACTCACACAAACGTTTGAGTGCTTCCTGTATCTAAGATCATTCACCGCTCTTAATCTATTACCTATCAACACAGATATCGGCAAAGCTACTGGCAGGCAGGGCCCGGGCATGTCCTGGAAAGAGTTGAGAGTGCCATACGCCCTTGAGCCTGGACCCAGCAGATATCAGTTTGCAGATTGTTTTGGTTTGGATGATTGTGGTAGGCATGGTGATGAAGCCGGGGGAGATGGTGCGCGTCTCTGCTTTGGTGATTTTGGTGGGCGTCGTTGAGGAGCGGGGGTAAAGGACATGCTGCCAGCCCTGCGTATCGCCTTAGTCTGGTCTTTGAAATCCAGGAAGGAATCGGTGCCAGCCCTCTGTATCTCCTTCTTGTGTTCCACGATCTCCAGGAGGGTGGGTGAGGGCGAGGGCGAAAGGGTGAACGGAGTATCCTCAAAGGCGTTGACAGGGGGGGAGGTGACGGGCGGTGGGGACTCCTCCGTGTGTTTCATAGGTCTCCCATAATCAGAACATTCCTCAGGCGGGTGCAGTGATACTTCTTCAGGGTTTTCTGCGCGATGTGTTGTGTCTATCTCCTGTTTTGATTCCTCTTGCCGCTTGTCCTTGGCAGAGGGAACAGATTGATGACGCAGGCAGTTGAATATGTTAGAGATAAACAATTTCACTCCTGACTTGTTCAGGCAAACTCCATTTGCCTTGAAAAGATGTCTGCAGTCCCAGAAAAAGTTAAAATTGTCAATAAAATGCACAGAATGGTCAGTACAGGCAGTTGAAAGCCAGGTGTTCAGTGCAAACAATCTGCTGAATCTCTCCACTCCTCTTCTGACTGGCGGTAGAGGGCCACTGATGAACACCTCTGCATTTAGAGAGCTGACAGTTTCCAACAGACATTTAAAGTCTTTTTTCAGCACTTCTGACTGTTGTTTCACAACATCATTTGTTCCAATGTGCAGAACCACATTCTTCACAGTCGGATGTTCAGCCCCAATATGCAGGATCTTCTCAGCCAAGTCAGAGACTGTATACTTGGGAAAACAGAGTACTTTGGTGTTGTTCTTACTACACAGACCTTTTACATCTCTTACAGCAGAGTCACCCACAATCAGAGTTGCAGGCCCAGTCGTTAGCTTTCCCTCTAGCCTTTTACTTTTGGAGTAGCTATTGGTCCTTACCCTGCTGTGTGAAGAGGACGGGTTATCCAGGTCATCAGAAAGAGATCTCCGGCTCTCGGTCAGCGGAGCGTATCTGTTCTGGATTGGCACACTCGGCGGTTTAGGAGGATTTTTTGTAATTCTCCCTTTAGCAGCTGTCCACTGCTGTTTAGGGGTTGAAGAGGCGCTCCTCTTGGGTGATAACAATGCAGGCCAGCCGGTCGCATCACGTATTTCAGAGTGTTGGGCTCTGCCCGTTATCCTTCCTCCCAAATCCCATGAAAATGATTTACTCTTAGGCTTTGCACCCAGAGAGTTCCAGGGAGGACCACCACTTGTAGATTTATGACCCGGTACACAGCCCTCCTGTTCCTTGGAATCCTTGTAGCTGCTAACTAGCTGTGAGTTAGCATACCCTTTTCCATTATTTTGCAACACTGGTAAAGTGGTGTCATTCCCACAACATAGTCCATTCACTTCCACGTTAACTTCCAGCCGTTGCATTTTCATTTCCAGCACGGCCATCTTCTGTAGAAGTTTGTGGAAGTCATCTGTAGAGAACGGAGGCATTTTTTTTACCAACTAGCTTAAGCTAAATAGCATGCAGTAGCCTACCAGGCTTTAGCCAACAATCAATGTTGTTGTTTTCCATGTCTTGGTCTTCACGAAACGATAAGTTAGTAGAACATTAAGCAGCTTGTGGAGCTATATTAACATTATTATATTATCATCAACCCATCATGTAGCCCCTTAACCCTTCAGCATCCCTGTGGACGTTTTTGTACATATGGGTCATTTTTCACTTTGCAATAACTTTGGTTGTGTTGGTGCAAATGGCCTGATTTTTTGTAACAAGGCTATTTTCTCGATCTATTTTGGAATTTCAATTTTTCCAATCGGTCTTTAATTCACTGTGTAACAAATCGACTACGCAAATTAGTCATTCCAGACAAAAATGTCCACTGCAAAAGACTTTGATAAAAACATTATATTAAAAGGTTTTTTTCACAACTTCTTTGGGTTCAATCTTTAAAGCAACTTCCGCCCTAATAGAAAATACCAAACATGTAATCATTTTAACCCTTTAAATGCCATTTTTAATACATGAGTTTTTGTTTAATCTGATTCTGTGCAAAAACTAATAATCCACCAAAATAAATGGTGTTGCTAATCTTTGACATATCCAAGACTGTGATAAAAAAAGCCGACCCCCCAAACATTTATTATATGGAGAATAACTGCCTTTTTGAGCATGTTTTTCATAGAAAACGCAAATTCATGTTTTCAAACTGGAAGTTCATGGGTTAAAATCCTGAACATAAGTTAACATTTGGTATTTTTGATCAGGACTGAAGTTGATTGAAAGATTTAACCCCAAAAAGTTTTTTAAAATATTAATCTGTTGTCATTTTAGAGCAGTTTCAAGCTATATTCTAAAGTCCCCTTGAACAAGTGTTTACTGTATTTCTGCTATATCCGATCATCCTAAATACAAACAGCAACTTTAAATAACCACTTTGAGAAATATAGTTAGTATTATCTGCGTTTTATTTAAAAAAGATTAAATAATGCTTGTATTTGTATCATTGTTAACTTTAAGCTCATATATATATATATATATATATATATATATATATACACACTTTTTTATGTACTAAACCCCTTTGTTGTCATGTTGCTAATTTTTGTTTGTTATTTATTATTATTTGTTAAATCCGTTGTTCTGCAAGTCTTTTAACCTGCAATGTACTTTGTGTGTAAGCTTTTTTAAGTGCTACAAATAAAACTATTGTAATGTTCTGGGTGTGTTGTCTGATGTCAGGCGCCTGTCAGTCAACACTCAGGTAAAAGGATGCCACACGTGCCAGAGTCACTGATTTAAAAACACACAGCCGAGCGTACAGTGTGTGTGAGAAACTGTGTGTGTGTCAGCTGTTTACATCACACTCATCAATGCTCTCCAAGGACACCGTCAGCACAGTGCTAGTTGCCACGGTGATACGGTAGGCCCGGATACAACGGGAAGTTTTACAGCGAGTTTGGTGAGAGACAAGAACTCATTATCTGATGCAGCCTTGCTGGTTGATGAGGAAGATTTTGCGAGCTCGGTTGCCATGCAACAGGTCGGTCATCTTAGCTTAGGCTCAGCAGCATTGTGGGTAATGGGAAGGTAATGGGAGGGCGAAGAGAGGAGGGGAATAATACCAAGAGGAGAACCCGTGGGAGGAAGGAGGAGATAAGGAGGAGGAAGAGACATGACGACCACGATACTGACGAAGCAGGAAACGCCTCCACTCCACATTCAAACACTCGGACATCATTTATTGGTCAACACAGGAAGTGACGCCGGGCAAAGTGACTATTTCTATCCTCAATGTCACAACTGACTCTGGAAAATTACGAGCAGTTGACTTCACTGCCAAGTCAAACATTAAAACATTAAAGAAACATCAGGCAGTCTTTGTTTTGTTTGTGTCCCCCATGCGCTCTGAAAAGGCCTCATCCCAAACAGTTCTGATCAAACTCGAATAAACTCTGTCCATGTTTCTACAGAGAGAAGTAAAGCCAGTTGATCCATGGCTTACAAACTCAACTCCAGAATAATATCAAAACCACATTGCTGAGGCGTGTACATGGAGCTGTGCAAAAGAGGCTTCCGCTGTGGAAACGAATGGCAGTATGTGTCCACTCCAAATACATATGAATAATACAAAAGATATGTGTACGGATCAAGAAAAACTTCCAGACCATCACAAAACTAAAATAAACAAGATTCACCATCAAGCGGTTGAATGCATCCGCACAATGTAATCACTTAAAAGTCGCACAATGTAATCACTTAAAAGTCGCACAATGAGGTGGAAAGGCATCAGTGACCTCTATCTATCGCTAGCATCTGAATATGTCTTTATTCAAGAACAAAAAGACACTACGGCAGAAATAATAGCTACCAAATGTGACAATGTTAATACCATTTTTAACTATTCCTAAAGTAGAGTGGCTCTGGGTATTTTGGTTGCAAACATTACAATTTAAGTACTCAGTCAGAGTCAGAGCAATTCACCAAAAGCCGCTTTCACACCAAGTACTTTGCCGCACTTCGTTCCCCCATGGAACTAAGTACAGATTGCGTTCACACCGGAACAAGTTCCCGAGGGAAGATTACGCAAATTAAGCCGCTGACGTCACATCTTCTTCTTCTGCTTTGGGTTTACTGGCAGGCCGCAAACCACTTCACGGCGTATACTGCCACCCGAAGTCCCCGGCCGGAAGTCCCCGGAGTTGGGGAAGGCTTCAGTAGAAGCTGCTGGGACTCCCAGCAGCTTCTACTGAAGCCTTCCGAGTAAACTCGCCAGAACGCCGACACCTCCTCACCTCCACCGCTCCCATGTTTTATTTTGTGTTGCCATAAATTAGTCTCTCTGCGTTGTTGTGCGGGGCTAATGCTAATGCTAATAATGCTAATGCCAGCAAATAAAATGGCAGCTTCACAAAACTGTTCAGAGTTATACGGGGCGTGGTTTGCAATCCGCCCAGCCAATCAGAAATTGGAACTGGTTTCTCCCCAGGAAAGTACCACCTCTCTAGCAGGGACTGAAAAGGGGAGAAAGTTCTCATGAACTAAGTTCTCTTTTTGGTGTGAACGCAAAATCCCAGGAACTATCGGAACCAAACGGGAAAAGTACTCCGGTGTGAAAGCGCCTATTGTACCCGGCTCAGGTTGACTTGTAAATGTGTGGCATTAACGAAACTACATCATCACAGACTGAGGAAGAAGATGAAACGAAGTCCCTACCTTCATAGCAGTCCCTGACGGTGTCGAAATACACGTAGTAATGATCGTTGGTCAAGAAGAGGAGGCTGAGCCAGGAGTCGAAGGCGTAGATAGGAACGATGAAGAGGATCCGCACGATGTGGCGCTGCTCCCTCGGAGAGCTGTAGAAACGTAGATGCATGTAGATCTGGAACCGAAAGCAGAGGCACCTCGCATATCAGCAGAACATAAGCAGTTTAGTCCGTTCAGTTTAAGGCTTCAAGTTAAGGAGCGTTAAAATGATAAGAAAGTATTCAGTTAAAGTGAGATTAAAGTGAAATGATTCCACAGCTTTGTGGCCGCAGTACGAACAGCCCTGTTCCGTCTCTGGCTGCAGACGGTAAGCCTGCATCAGAGGGTTTAACACTTATGTATGAGATAAGACTCAGTCTTCAAGAGAGGCCGCAACTGAAGACTCTAAACAAGAACATGTACTGGTTTCACAATAAGGACAGATTCATTTGTAATTTCATAATAATAATAATACATCTGGTGTTGTAAAAGTGCTAACGCTTTTAAAACATTTAATAGACCACATTAGAGTTTCCCACACCAGTGAGACCATAATCAAAGTCTTAGTTTACATCAATATTCAAAGGACTTGTATATAGACTATTCTATCAGTTGTATTGTTGCACTGTTGGAGGAGCCTATGACCTAAGATGTTCATCGTCATATCTACACTGTGGCGATGACACGGGACAAGGAAAGCCTTTCATCTTGAATCAATCTTAGTCAACCTGAACCATCAACACATGACCACAGAAGCCTCGACTCAGCTGTTGTTTTCATTCATGCCTTCCATGGCCCTGGATCAGGCTTCACATTGTGTGTGTTTGTGCACATCCTTCTCTGTATCACAAACAACTGCCGAGGGATGTTGCCAAGCAACCCCTGCCCTTGCAGATGTGTGTGTCTGCAGCATCCCATCATGTGTGCATTAAAACACACACACACACACACACGCCAGGAAAGTCAAATCTCAACATCAGCCACACTGGAGTTATGTCAATGTAAATCTCAGGTCCCAGGCTCCTCCAACAGAGCAACACAATACAACAGATAAAATAGTGCAAATAAATACAAATAGAATAGAAGCAGTGCAAGAAGAGTCTATTGGAATATGAGATATTAGATAAAGAATAATGTATAAGTGGCAGACAGATGAATGTTGTTGTCTGGAGGGCGTTACCTGGTGACAGGTGAGGATGAGCGCGGTCCAGACGAAGAAGCCGGACACCGCCTGGGCAGCGGGCGTCATGAGGAAGGTGGGCTGATCCAGGGTCAGCAGCGGGGCCTCGGGCAGCCATGAGATGTTGGGGCCCGTGGGGGCTGCTGTTGGAGAGAGGAAGGGGGGGGCGGCGGCCAGAGGAGAGTCCTCCCCCAAGCGCTCTGAGAGGGGGACGTCCCGCCTCCAGAGGTTCAACATCTGGAGGACACAGAGAGGAGCAACACTCAGACAGGGACACAATTCAAAGTTATTGAAGTGACTGTTTTTTCGTATATATTGATTGTTGTGCATTTATTTACGTCTTAACGTGTGCATATGTATACATGTGTGTGTTGATTGTGTGTATCAACCCGTGTGCTTTTATTGTATCCATGTTTTTATTGTGTCTTTACTGTGTATTGGGTTTTTAGCGCTTCTTAACACGTGGCTTGTGTGGTCATTTACTCCTTTATGATTCCTATGATGTTTTAATGTTTTGTCAAGCACTTTGTGAGCCCTGCCAGATAACGTGCCCAGACACCTCCTCTCCACCGCGGAGTTATGGCTCCAGGGCGCAGAGTGTGAGCTGGATTCCACTCGGGTTGACAGAAGACAACGTGTCACTAGCTGCAAGGCATTCAGGTATTTTAAAGGCATTGCTGATTCTAACAGTATGACATTCAAACAGTGGGGTTAGAGCAGCAATGATTACATCATAATGGCCATGAATTATGATTACAATTTAAGGTATTTCTGACACCAAAATGGTCCGGTTCATCGAGGCCGTAGAAAGCAACAAGTAGTGTATACGTGTATTCCTGCTTGTATGATGATTACACATTGGGGCTGAATGAGATGTCACCGTTTGAAAAAGCTATTTTAAATCCCAGATCTAAAAAACCTTTAATGGAATCAAACACTAAATTGTTTCTGCAATCAAATATTTGTGCATATATTCAAAAAGAATAAACAATATGGTCCGTCGTGGTAAGCAATAACACAGAATGGGCATAAGCATGTTTCAAGAACATGTTTCCTCACATATCTTCCCGTATCTGACTAGTGGTGTGTCCTTGGGCAAGACACTTCACCTGAACTTGCTCCTGTGGGTATTGTCCACAGTATCTGACCATTGCATGTATGATATATGTAATGTGTGTATATGTAAAAGCGCTTTGAGTCATTGAAAAAGCGCTTTAATAAATGTAAGGAATTATTAGTGAGTAAAGGCAGGGTGTCAGCCTCCAGCCGGACCAGATTTAGGTGCAGATTGACAAAGAAGTCCTATATTCAGCTGCAGCGTCCACCCCCCGCTCCCGAGGAGGACTGGACTCGAAGTGGCCAGAAGACACGTTTACGCAAGCAGCCGTTTCCAAGGTGACAGACATGTTCAGGGTGCGTTTGTTTCCTTTACAGTGACAAACAGCTGACACATTGAGCTTTGGGGAGATTGTTGTTATGAAAGTGAAGTGGGAGCTGACGCAAATACACACACACATCATTTCAAACAGAAAGAGAGAGAAAACGAATAATAAAGAGTTGGCGTTAATGCTAAAAATGATCGCTAAATGATAAAAGAGGGACAGTGTGAGCCTTCGTGTCTCATCTGCCAGATTAGCATGGCAAACACCAGTGACATTGCACACTCAACACACAGCAAGGACAATGAGGATGACAAACACACACACACACACACACACACACAAATTACATTAAAAACCAAGTGATAAGTGATTGACGTTGGGGTTTCGATTAAATGAATTAGGCTGCTTTCATGCTTTTAAATGTGAGGCTGAGAGGAGTTATGGTCTCGCTGTATGTGTGTGTGTGTGTGTGTGTGTGTGTCTAACCTGTGTGTGTGTGTGTGTGTGTGTATAACCTATGTGTGTGTGTGTGTGTGAGATGGCAGGTCATTTGTATTGGTTTGCCACGGATCAGCATATCCACATGTCAACAAGGAGAAGTGAAGGCATCAGCACACACACACACAGTGACAGTGAAATGATGCTGTGCCGGAGCAAAAGGGACATCTGTGTGCATCATTTAAAAGGCTAAAAGGTCAGTCCACACACAGAAATAATATATGAGAGGCAGGGGGTCAGAGCAACAGATGGAAAGGGGTCATTCAGGACAAACATGCTTGTGTGGTGTGTGGTGTGTGTGTGTGTGGTGTGTGTGTGTGTGTGTGTGTGTGTGTGTGAGTTCAAAATAAGTAATGATATGGGTGAAAGCCAGACTGGATGATCATGCTAGCTAAAGCAGCAACATCAACAGTAGCATTGGGATTTATTCAAAGTAACTAATTACATTTACTCAAGTACTGTAATACAAATGTGAGACACTTGGAATTAAATTGAGTATGTTTTCTCACTGCTACTATATAAATGGGTATATTGTACTTTGAATTCCCTACATTTATTTGTTAGTTACTTTAAAGATTCACATTTTACATTCAAAAGAACACTTAAAAAATATGATTTTAACACTTCAATGCATCAATAATTATAATCAAAACATATATTATATATTATTCTGAAATGGACCAGTTTGCAGAATGAGTACTTTAACTATATTTTGATGCTGATACTTTTCTACTTTTACTTGATTAACATTTTTGAATGCAGGACTTTTACTGTGACAGAGTATTCCTACACTCAGATACTTCTACTTTTACTCAAGTGCAAGATCTGAGTACTTCTCCCACCTCTGACAACAAGCCTTTTAAACATGTATCCACTGCTTTTCTCCCATAACAGTGATTTTATTGTACTGCGGATAATGAATGCTGTGTTTAACCGGATTTTACATGTTTAAAAACTGTGGAAATGACATAAACAAACAAAAAGTGAAGCTGGAAAAACCTACCTTTTAGCTTGCAGCCGCAACAACTTCACCAACTGGAGTTTTTAACCTGGATCTGAAGAAGAATACTCTTAATTAGTGAGGTAAAATGGGGGGGTTTGTTAATGTAAAGTATTATGAAAGTGTTTTACAGGCTAAAGGCTGACCTGGTAGAAAGGAAGCCGCTTTAAAATCCTCCTCAGCTCCAATTTACGACCCGAAATAACGGCCTTAATTCCTCCTCAGAAATCCACCGTTGGTCCCCGGACATCCATGTTGAGCCCCGACAACCATAAAACCCCCCCAAAAAGTTGACGAAACTCTCCCGTGTTACACCACTTATGTGTTTTCGTTTGAATAATCCTGTCTGTGAATCAACAACGTCTTAAAATCCGTGTTTTTTAGAGTTAAATCGGTGATTTGTTTCATTCCTCTCCGTTGCTCTTTCTCCACTGACTTCGATCCCTCACGGATTAACGGCAGGTCACAGAGGCTCCTCCCATTGCAGGAGGACGAGCTGGATGGGCCAATCACACACGAGTATTTATAATAACCCAAAAGAAGGCGGGGTTTGATCGTTGAGCACACTGAGCATGCGCGAGAATGCTATTTTCAGCATGAGGGTGATTCCCACAGTGTCATAGCACAAATTAAAATAATAATTATAAAAGAATATGAAAGTCAATAATACAGTTTGTGTACTTCATGTGTGCAATAATATATTTAGATTAAATATATATATTTGTTATATTATTTACATTATTTACATTTTCTATATTTTATGTGATTATTTTGTATTTGTTAAATATCGCTCATGCTTCTTCCAAAATGAAATATATTCAGGATTAAATATCAAGTATGAGTGATACAATTTTGGATATATTAAAACAATTTTCAACAATATATACAACAAAGACGTCTGAATAAGCTGTGTATACTTTAATTGATTCAGAAAATATACACAAACATCATAGTAATAAAGTTGAAGCATGGTGAAGAAGAAATGTCAGCTCCATCCCATCGTTGAAATCCGTCCCTCCTGACAGACCTGGGTCCAAACACTCGTCAATAAATATGAACAGAAACCTCTTTGTCATTGCCCGCCACACTGAGAAACAAAACACACACATCTGGCGGACTCCAAGGGTTAAAGTGCGTGTTTCACATTTTACCCAGCGCCGTCAGGAGGTCAACATTTCTCTCTCTAGCTCAAACTTTAAACAATCTGTCTCATTCTGGCAAAAGGTATGTACACATTTTACATGTATTCAAAACCAAGGGGAATAAAAGCCAAAGTAAAAAACAATAACACAGACTTGTTCACCACCAAGATCGTAGAACTGCCAGTTATAGTTTCATCCCTGGTTTGTCATAGCCTTTACTTCGGGGTCATTTTGTGTTTCTTTGTAGTTTTTATGAATGTATTTGTGGTGTCTTTGAAGTCATTTGGAGGTATCTACACTTTGTACATGTAGTATGAAAAAAAACAAAAAAGTAAATGTAAAAAACAATAATACAAACTTGTCCACCACCAATATTTATAACTTTCTCAAGTCATTGTTTGTCTGTGGTCGTTTTTCTCCTTTAGTTGCCATTCACTGGAGTCACTTTGCGGTATCTATACATTTTAAATGTCGTATAAAACGAAATAAAAGAAGCTAAAGTAAAAAACTATAATAAAAAATAGTTCATTTTATAACTTTCTCAAATTATGTTTTGTCTGTGGTCGTTTTTGCTCCTTGTGTAGTCTATATTTGGAGTCGTTTGTGTGTTTTTGTAGCTGTGTGTGTGTGTGTATGGCCTATCATTACTATACTTGTGGGGACCTACATCTGTTTACACAGTCACGTGTGGGGACCCGCCCCCCTCATGGGGACATACGGGGTCCCCATGAGGGGGATCATTCATGTTAGGGTGAAGACTTGGTTAGGGTTAGGCATGTGTTGGTTACGGTTAAGGTTAGGATAAGTCTCCAGGAAATGCATGTAAGACAATGTAATGTCCCCTGAAGTGATGTATACATGGTGTGTGTGTGTGGTGTGTGTAATAAAAGAAGCTAAAGTAAAAAACTATAATAAAAGATAGTTAATTTTAAAACTTTCTCAAATTATGTTTTGTCTGTGGTCGTTTTGCTCCTTGTGTAGCCTATATTTGGAGTCGTTTTGTGGTCGTTTTGTGTGTTTTTGTAGTTGTGTTGGGTGCTTTTTGGCCCTTTCTTACGTGTCTTTGTAGTCATTTTGAGGTATCTACACATTATACATGTAGTAAAAACTGAAAAACAATAATACAAACTTGTTCACCATTGAATATGTTAAAACGTTCTCTAGTCTTTTCATACATGGCACGCTAAAGGCTCTATCATATCGTACAATCCTCATGGCTCTGCCTTTCCATTGGGACTATTCTTCTGTTATAATTCATCCACAGTCCCTCTAATCCCCTCCACCCTATAGGCTTTCTAAAGCAAACTAAACGAACACTTCAGACAGTAACACAGACAGACACCGACACATATTGACGAAACGCAGCCTCTCACACGCTCTCTGATCCATCTGTTTTGAGCCTGAATACACGGTTTGTCTCCATAGTTGTTTACATATTTGTTTATAATCAAGAACACCATAAGCAGCGGATGGAGCTCTTAAACATTAGCAGATTTTACTTTTTTTTTATCACAGGTGTAAACCACAGAATAACTTCAATTTAGTCCGTTTTGTGCACTTTGATGGATTATTTTTGCAAGTTGAGCCTCGAGTCGATGGGCAGGTGAAGATGAGTGAAGAAGAGGGCGGGGCCTGTTTGACCCACTTCCTGCTGCGGCCACAACCCGGAAAAAAGCAGAACCAATCAGATCCAGCGAAGAGTTTTTTTGTGTGTCCCGCTTTTTTTTAACATCTCAGTGTTTCTCCGGCTCTTCCTGGTCACCACTGGTCACACGGCACACTGACAGACACACGGACGGCCTCCACTCCCTCTTCAAAGGCCGAAACGCCTCCTGCTGCTCCTCTGCTCCTCAGAAACTCATTCATCTCTTCATTCATCCACTCGAAAATTAAGGGCTATTTAACACCCTGCAGCTGCTGAAGCACAAGCAAGAAAACAAAGGAGAAATGTCACTGTTGGGCTTCATTATAGGATGAAATGTGGGTTTGTTTAGGAAACAGATCCCATGTGATGATACACATTGCATTAGAACTTCTCTCAAATCGATCTGACTTCCTTACCATGTAATTCATTCCTACTAAAAAGTTTAAAGGGTACATTTAGTATTTAAAATATTTGATAGACCCTCTTTTACTCACGTTTTGGGTCTAAGTGACAGACAAACATCTTTGATGGTTTGTTTGTATTAAAGGTCCCACGTCATGGCCATTTCTACTGATCATAGTTCCATTGTTGAGGTCTACTAGAATACAGTTATATTGTGCAATGTTCCAAACTCACATTGGTTTCTCACAGCATCTGTATATTCACTCTCTGTCCTAAACGGCTTGTTGGAGCTCCTGCCCCCCCCCCTGTGAGCCCAGTGGCCGTCTGCGAGACACAGCGAAAACACACACACACACACACACACACACACACACACACACACACACACACACACACACACACACACACACACACACACACACACACACACACACACACACACACACACACACACACACACACACACACACACACACACACACACACACACACACACACACACACACACACACACACACACACACACACACACACACACACACACACACACACACACACACACACACACACACACAGAGCCTGGCTGGGAGTTTGTGTGTGCGCCCAGGCTGAGTTCCTCACAGTGTCCCGCTCCTCGCAGCAGCGAGCCTCGCAACGTCCCGCCGTGTGTGTGTGTGTGTGAGGAAGTCCGCGGATTGGTCCAAACGTAACAGCTGCGCGGAAGTAACGTAATGGCCGTTACGTCACTATACCCGAAATAGGTCACTAGAGTCTATACCCAAGAAGTAAACAATGGAGAAAGAGAAATGTCCAGCGAGGCGTTCTGGGGCAGCAGACAGGTCTTCTCTGAGTTAGAGCTTTACTCGCTGCAGGGTGCACTCTGAGGGTTTGAGACTGCAGACCGTTTACATGCAGAAACACCTTCATAACACGAGGGGACGGGTGATAACCGGAAAAGCATGACATGGGCCCTTTAAACTAAATCATTGCAGCTGCACAACAGGTTACTTTTGTCTCATAATGTCCGAGACATCATTATAGAAACGAGCCTACAGTGGAAAAAAATGTCGAAAAGAAAAAGAACATTTCACGGGGAAATATCATCTTAAATGTTGTACATCCTTTTCTCCGCCTGTATCTGGATTTCTGAGAAACAATTGGTATTTTTGTATTAATCATTGTAGTTAAATAACAACTGAGTGTAAACAATTTCTTTCTCAGGGAGTCAGGTGTCATTCAGGACAAACATGCTGGTGTGTGTGTGTGTGTGTGTGTGTCGTGTCCATACCTGCCACTGACCTGCAGGCCAGGAAGAATTCATTTTGCCAGATGTTCAAACGGCCCACTGACCTGAGAGAGGAGGGAGAGATGAAAAGCTTAAAGCAGATCAACAGGCGCAATATTATAGCTCTCCCACGTCCAATGGTTTTATGTCCTATATATTCATGTTGCGTTGTTGGAGGAGCCTGGGACTTACGTTTTTTTTCATTGCCATATCTACACTGTAACTACTGTGCATATGACAATCAAGCCTTGAATCTTGAAAAAGTTATTTATTGACCTCCTGGGTTTCGTGATTTGGGCTATTTGTTCAGAATATGAACATACAGTATGTGTTCTGTAAGAGGCGTTTTCTTCTCACAAAGCTGCGCTGCTAGCATAGAAATATTATCGAACAATGGGCCCTGGAGCACAGATACAGTCGGGGCACAACAGTATTTAGTCAGCCACCAATTGTGCAAGTTCTGCCACTTAAACAGATGAGAGAGGCCTGTAATGTTCATCCTAGGTACACTTCAACTATGAGAGACAGAATGGGGGGAAAGAATCCAGAAAATCACATTGTAGGATTTGTAATGAATTAATTGGTAAAATAAGTATTTGGTCACATACAAACAAACAAGATGTCTGGCTCTCAGAGACCTGTAACTTCTTCTCTAAGAGCCTCCTCTGTCCTTCACTCGTTAACTGTATTAATGGCACCTGCTTGAACTCGTTATCAGTATAAAAGACACCTGTCCACAACCTCAAACAGTCACACTCCAAACTCCACTATGGCTAAGACCAAAGAGCTGCCAAAGGACACCAGAAACACAATTGTAGACCTGCACCAGGCTGGGAAGACTGCATCTGCAACAGGTAAGCAGCTTGGTGTGAAGAAATCAACTGTGGGAGCAACTATTAGAAAATGGAAGACATACAAGACCACTGATAATCTCCCTCGATCTGGGGCTCCACGCAAGATCTCACCCCGTGGGGTCAAAATGATCACAAGAACGGTGAGCAAAGATCCCAGAACCACACGGGGGGACCGAGTCCATGACCTGCAGAGAGCTGGGACCAAAGGAACAAAGGCTACCATCAGTAACACACTACGCCGCCAGGGACTCAAACCCTGCAGTGCCAGACGTGTCCCCCTGCTTAAGCCAGTACATGTCCAGGCCCGTCTGAAGTCTGCTAGAGAGCATTTAGAGGATCCAGAAGAGGATTGGGAGAATGTCATATGGTCAGATGAAACCAAAATAGAACTTTTTGGTAAAAACTCAACTAGACGTGTTTGGAGGAGAAAGAATGCTGAGCTGCATCCAAAGAACACCCACTGTGAAACATGGGGCTGGAAACATCATGCTTTGGGGCTTTCTGAAAAGGGACCAGGACGACTGATCCGTGTAAAGGAAAGAATGAATGAGGCCATGTATCGTGAGATTTTGAGTGACAACCTCCTTCCATCAGCAAGGGCATTGAAGATGAAACGTGGCTGGGTCTTTCAGCATGACAATGATCCCAAACACACCGCCCGGGCAACGAAGGAGTGGCTTCATAAGAAGCATTTCAAGGTCCTGGAGTGGCCTAGCCAGTCTCCAGATCTTAACCCCATAGAACATCTTTGGAGGGAGTTGAAAGTCCGTGTTGCCCAGCGACAAAGGGTATATAACAAAGTATTGAGATGAACTTTTGTTATTGACCAAAGTACTTATTTTCCACCATAATTTGCAAATAAATTCTTTAAAAATCAGACAATGTGATTTCCTGGATTTTTTTTCCTTCTCATTCTGTCTCTCAGAGTTGAAGTGTATCTAGGATGAAATGTACAGGCCTCTCATCTTTTTAAGTGGGAGAACTTGCACAATTGGTGGCTGACGAAATACTTTTTTGCCCCACTGTCTGTAAAAGCCCCACCTCTTCTCCCACAAAGGAGCAAGACACAAAGACCTTATAGTCGTTTAGCTTCGTCGTGTTGTGTCTATTAATGATCATTGCATGCCATGTTTGGTCTTCTGTGGTTGTTTTGCCAATATTTTGTTGTAATTCTGTGTATTTTTCTCTATTTGATGCCGTGTCTTTCTGTGTCTTCATCTTTTTTGTAGTTTTCTTTTTACCTCTGTTGTTGATTTATTATAATGCCAAGCCCCACTCTCCCTACCTGTGAGGCAGTTAAGCGAGACTGCTCGAGGCGTGCAGTGACGTCGGAGGAGGAGACTTTGGCTGGAGCTCCACGATGCAGCCTCATGGCCACCTTCCTCTCTCGCTCAGCTCGCTCTGCTCTGCCCGCCTGAGGGGAGCGGTTACCTGTACACACACACACACACACACACACACTTCATTCAAAGGTCCCCTATTATACTGTTTTTCATCAATATATCACAGGTCTCAGATATATACAGAGCCTGTCTCTGATTGGCTGAAACACCAAAGAGAGATCATTGCAGCATTACCCATAATCCCCTCTGTTTCAGCCCTGTTTCCAAAGTGCTGATTCTCTGTCTGTTACTTTAGATGAAAACAAGGAGCCCCTCCCCACGCCCCTCTGAGAGACATTTGGTTACAAAGAACTCAATGGTGCTCTAGAGGAGATTCAGGTGATAAGGGGGGGGGGTTACCTTGTTGCTGATTGGCTAATGGTTACACAAGACAACACATCGCTATGACATCATAAAGTGGCCAAAATCTGATCAGCTCATTTTCAGACAGGTTTTTATAGAAATGGATCAAAAAGAGAGAGAATCTTTGTTTGAGTCTCTTTCCACAGAGGGGGGGGGGTCATGTTGATGTAGAAGAGACATGAAGAAGAGGGGACACATGTTGATGTAGAAGAGACATGAAGAAGAGGGGACACATGTTGATGTAGAAGAGACATGAAGAAGAGGAGACACATGTTGATGTAGAAGAGACATGAAGAAGAGGGGACACATGTTGATGTAGAAGAGACATGAAGAAGAGGGGACACATGTTGATGTAAAAGAGACATGAAGAAGAGGGGACACATGTTGATGTAGAAGAGACATGGAGAAGAGGGGACACATGTTGATGTAGAAGAGACATGGAGAAGAGGGGACACATGTTGATGTAGAAGAGACATGAAGAAGAGGGGACACATGTTGATGTAGAAGAGACATGAAGAAGAGGGGACACATGTTGATGTAGAAGAGACATGAAGAAGAGGGGACACGTGTTGATGTAGAAGAGACATGGAGAAGAGGACTTTGCATAATAGGTGACCTTAAAAGGCTCAGACACACAACCAACATTGAAGAATGGAGATGTAATGCTGCTGCTGCCTCGTGTTCCTGCATCTGGGCCAGAAGTCGCACTTGAGCACGACGCAAAGAGTACAAACTAAAAGCCAACATCACGTCATTCCTGCACCTGCGTGAGAGGAAATTACTCTTCATAACAGCGGGACGGGGAGAAACGGGATTTCCATCTCCCTGTTTGTGTCACACAGAGAAAATGACCATAAAGCTGACGTTGACGGTGATGCAGCATTAGTTTCTATTCAAAAGAGAAACCAAAAGACACGAGACTCTTTTGGTACACGCGTAAAAAGAAAGCAGGGTAGGGTTTTTCTTTCCTTTAACAGACTATGGTCTTGTCGTGATGGGATGTACGGCTCTTTGAAGGGAGCCGGATCTTATGGCTCCGTTCCTTTCCGAGAGCCGTTCAAAAGAGACGTTTTATTTTTTTATTCGTTGACCCTGCTTTAAATTATATTTTACTTTCAAATGTTGCACTCCGCTTTATCATTGCCTATGTTTTTGTCGAAGTGCATCCAAATGCTGCCGCGTTTCCACTCTAAAAACACGTCGTCGTCGTCGTCCACCTGAACCACGGAAGAACGGCTCTCACCAAGTACCACTCGGTTCCCTTCGTTCGTACCAAGGCACCGTTCAAAAGAATCGGATCATTCCGCAACGTAACATCACTAACAACTGACCTGACGGCTGGACCCCCCGCGGGGCCGGGGTGGAGGGCGCAGCGTCCGCCTCGTTCCTGACTCTGTTAGCGGCTGCCGGGCTGGGTCCAGGAGGCAGAGCTCGACCTCCAGCTGCTCTCTGACCTCCTCCCGCTCGCTCCTCACCCTCTTTCCCCGCTTTCCCCTCGTTCCCCTCTTTTCCCCTCCCTCCTCTCCCTCGCTCCTTCCTCCTTCGTCCTGCTGGCTCCCTGAAACACAGAGGAACCGTTCAGACGACAAAATGGACCAAATACGCTTTGGTTTGGTCAGTGTTAATCTCATTTAAGTCAATTTTGTTGCCAATTAATTTCTTGGTGTCATGAAATCTTGAATGTAATGTAATTCTACCCTCACTCATCCTGTTAAACAAATTCAATTACTCAAAATAAATAAAGACAAAATGGACCAAATACGCTGCTATGGACAGTCTTGCACTAATGTACATATTGAAGGACTGTTGTTTTATTGATTTGTGTGCCTTTATTTAGGTCTTAATGTGGGCATGTGTATAATGTGTCTTTTGATTGTGTGTGTAGTATATGCATATTTGATATATATTTGTATTTTTATATTCGGGATTGTGGGAAACTGTATTTCGATCTCTCTGTCTGTACACACAAACTGAAAGATTGACAATAAAGTTGACTTTGACAAATCCAAAAGGAAAACGTTTTTTGAACCCCAATCTGAGACTAATCTGTGAAGGCACGGGGCAAAGAGAAATGTCTGCTAACGATAACCACTATCTGTTCGACTCACAAACTTCAGCATGTTCCAGTCGAAGACGTAGTCGTAGGAGAAGCCCTGTCGGTGGAAGAGGTTTCTGAAGAGCTGCCGCAGGTACGAGTAGTCCGGCTTGTCGTCGAACCGCAACGAGCGACACATGTTCAGGTAGGTGGAGAACTCAGCTGGAGGAAGTCAGAATCATATTAACTTTATTTAGGCAAGGCAAGTTTATTTATATAGCACTTTTCAACACAAGGCAATTCAAAGTGCTTTACAAACAAACAAAAAAAATAGAAAAAATACATGGATAAAAGTTACAGTGCAGTCTAAGATATGAATAGTTCAATTAAAAGCAGCGATAAAGACAGAGTGTGTGCACAGTTACAAGGGATTTGACTGAAAGTGGAGTCAGAAGAAGATGCAACTGAGTACAAACAATGTATTTCTCAGGTAGTCACGTGTCATATAGGACATGGATAGCTGTTGCTTCTGTGTGTGTGTGTGTGTGTGTGTCACATGTCCATCTCTGCCACTGACCTGTCAAATATGTCTGTTAGTTGCATTTTAAATCTCAATATCGCAGTCAATCTTGTTCAATTAATAGTGGGTTGAGAAAATCATGATTGCAATTTATATTCGACAGATTGTGCAGCTCTGGTGTTTTAAAGTGGCCGTTCTATCGTTTCTATCTCTACTCACAGGGGTAGCCCTTGCAGAGCACCTCGATGGGGGTGGACATCTTCTTCTCACTGATGCGTTCGTACTTCTGCCTCTTGGTGGCGGCCTTGAGGCCCTGCCAGGGCAGAGAGCCCAGGTTGAAGTACATCAGGACGTAGCCCAGAGACTCCAGGTCGTCTCGCCTCGACTGCTCTGTGGAGGACAGGAGATCACACGGAGGAGAGGAGAGCGTGAAATACAAACATAGTGTTGAGGAAAGAAGAAGAAGGAAAGATAAAGAACGAGGAAGGAGGAAGAGGAACGTTTAAGAAAGAAGTTCACAGTCCAGTCGACGCGTTTTCAGTTAAGCTTTTTTCTCAAATTGACTTGAAATCAATGGAGGTCAATGGAAGGAATTTCATAAGATCATCTGTTGTGGCTTAGAAAGCGGTTTCGTTCAGTCAGTAGTTAAGATTTGCAATTGAAGGGTGTAGTACTTGTATTTTATTTATCATTGTTATTATATTTTTTATTTAGATATTTAATATATTTTAGTTTGAACTTTATCTAATTTTGTTATTTATTTCCTGTGTCTATACAACTCTTAAAATGCAAATAAAAAGGAATGAAAGTGCCGGTGAAATGCATCAAAATTAAATGACCCATTTTTCTTTACGTTTTCAGATTGGTGAGTACTTTTTAATTTGCAAATACTTTCTCTATTTCGAACACATCACATATACTAACATAGCCTTGAGATAGGGTCCCGGGTCCAGCTGGCCGTACAGTATGTTAGGTGGGGAATGATCATGGCAGTCATATAGAGTTTATATATCTAAAGTTTGCTAGATTGTATTTAGTCATTTGCATTACCTTTCAAATAAAGGAAAGTCTTTTCTGGAAGTCTTTATATTCCCATAGTTATTTCTGTGTTTGTTCTAAAACTGAACGTGAGTCTTATCATTAGTCATAGGTGGTCATTAATTACCCGGCACGAATTCTCCTGACATTTTGCTGAGCAGACACACTTTCACACACACACACATCTAGGCTAACATCTGTGTGTCTCACCGATGCCCAGGTGTGTGTTGATGGAGGCGTAGCGGGCGGTGCCGGTCAGGTTCTTGTTCTCGCGGTACGGGATGTGCTGGTGCGTTCGGGCGTCGCGGTACTTCTTGGCGAGGCCGAAGTCGATGATGTACACCAAGTTGCCCTTCTTACCGAGACCCATCAGGAAGTTGTCGGGCTTCACGTCTCGGTGGATGAAGTTCTTGGAGTGGATGTATTCAATCCTGCTGATCTGGAGAAAAAGGAGAGATGTAGATCAAGGAGAGTTAGTGCTATGTATGGACTGTACTTATATAGAGCTTTATCCCGTCTTTAAGACCCCTCAAAGTGCTTTCCATACTACATGTCATTCACCCATTCACACCCATTCATACAGAGTAGTGTACCTTACAGGACCTAACATTCACTCACATTCACACACCGTTGGCCATCAGGAGCAACTCAGGCTTAAGTATCTTGCCCATGGATACATCAACATGTTGACTGCACGGGGGGATCGAACCCAAGACGACCGCACTCCCTCGCAGCCACTGTCGCCACAGTGTATGCTAATATTATTGAAAATAGCAGTGGTGGAAGATTTTTTAAATCTTTTTTTTTAGTAAAAGTCCTGCATTCAAAATCTAAGTTAAAGTACAAAAGTATCGGCATCAAGTTATACTTAAGCATTAATAGTGAAAGTACTCGCTATGCGTAATGTCCTATTTCCGAATCAAATATATATAGAGTCACTGGGTTACCATTTAGATTATTGATGTGTTTTTATCACGGCTGATTAAATGTGGAACTAATTTAAATACTTGATATACTGCTGCTGTATATGTAACACTTGATGTATATTTTGTTCAAGCTAATAATCTAAATCTAAAGAGTAACTAAAAGCTTTCAAATAAATGTAGTGGAGAAAGAAGTACAATATTGGCGTCTAAATTGTAGGGGAGCATAAATGGAGAATATTCCATACCTCAAAATGTTCCTTAAAGGTAGGGTAGGTAAGAATGGAGAAACCGGCTCGAGTGCGCTAGAATTTGAAAGTACGCAGCCGGAACAAATCTGCCCCTTCCTTCAGACGTCCTCACAGAGCCCCTCCTCCAACACACAGGAACGCGCACATGACCAATGAGGGCACCAGATAAATTAGTGCCCAGATTGAAGGCTGACAGGCAGGTAGGCCATCCAGTTACTTTAGCCGGCTCAGATGATTGGTCGTGCTTTTTACAGCGCCACGGCTTCCACAGAGGACATTTTGTTATGTATTTATTGTCAAAGCACTTAATATATCCATTGCTTTCGGGATGTTAAGAGCATTCCATGGATTATAAGTGTATCTGAAGTGAATTACCTACCCCACCTTGAGTTGATGATGCATTTCCAATCATATTTAAAAAGAGCTCAGCTGTCTAAACGTGCACCTTTTCTTGCACATAACCTCGGTCTGGGCCGTGGCGCAGATTTCAATATGTGGTTATTTTTAGACTGCAACTAAGTGGATCATTTGTGGAATATCTCCATCCAAACCTCTGAAGCTCGTTTCCCGGCTCGAGACAAAGCGTATCCCCTCGCTATCTCCCAACATTCAGCTTCCTCCATGAAAGTCAAACGCTATCAAGGACACGGGTGATCCTGAAGACCTAATCCTCGTCGCAGGGGTCAGTGTGCTGGATGTAATCCCTCGTGTCCTTCTTCAGTCACATTTCTTCTTTTCGTCCCATTTTCTCTGCGTAACTTTGACCTCTTCTCCTAACCGCCCTCCCTGCTGTATCATCGCTCCTCTCCTCTTCTCTAACGGAGCAATAACTAACATTTTAACTCTCTCATAACATTAATTGCCCTCTATATATCTGCAGATAGGCCGACAGGGTTATTGATCAAAACCAATGACTCAACCTTTTATTTCTCTGGGCAATGAGACTCGTGGTCCCTTAAAACTCACTCTCACTTTTAGACCACACACACATAACTATAGCCGGGATGTAAAGACTTCCAGCATCGCAAATCTACCACCAGACAAGATGAGTAAACGTCATTTACTGTCTGAAATAGAGCAACTATTAGCGGGATGCTCTCTCCAAGTCTAAATCAAATGGAACTTTATTTATATAGCCGTTTCATACACAAAAGGTAACACCACGTGCTTCACAAACCACAACAACTCAATACAAAGAACACTAACCTGCCTTCCAAGGTCATGCATAGAGTAAACATAACTTTGTCATTAATACAAAATACCTAGAGGGGCTTCATTATATATTTCAGGTGTATATCAGTATGTAGTGTCTCTACTTTAAAGAGTCCTCTCCTGCTGATGTTCAGGTGTATATCAGTATGTAGTGTCTCTACTTTAAAGAGTCCTCTCCTGCTGATGTTCAGGTGTATATCAGTATGTAGTGTCTCTACTTTAAAGAGTCCTCTCCTGCTGATGTTCAGGTGTATATCAGTATGTAGTGTCTCTACTTTAAAGAGTCCTCTCCTGCTGATGTTCAGGTGTATATCAGTATGTAGTGTCTCTACTTTAAAGAGTCCTCTCCTGCTGATGTTCAGGTGTATATCAGTATGTAGTGTCTCTACTTTAAAGAGTCCTCTCCTGCTGATGTTCAGGTGTATATCAGTATGTAGTGTCTCTACTTTAAAGAGTCCTCTCCTGCTGGTGTTCAGGTGTATATCAGTATGTAGTGTCTCTACTTTAAAGAGTCCTCTCCTGCTGATGTTCAGGTGTATATCAGTATGTAGTGTCTCTACTTTAAAGAGTCCTCTCCTGCTGATGTTCAGGTGTATATCAGTATGTAGTGTCTCTACTTTAAAGAGTCCTCTCCTGCTGATGTTCAGGTGTATATCAGTATGTAGTGTCTCTACTTTAAAGAGTCCTCTCCTGCTGATGTTCAGGTGTATATCAGTATGTAGTGGCTCTACTTTAAATAGTCCTCTCCTGCTGATGTTGAGGTGTATATCAGTATGTAGTGTCTCTACTTTAAAGAGTCCTCTCCTGCTGATGTTCAGGTGTATATCAGTATGTAGTGTCTCTACTTGGACATGTCTCCATGCTTTAATGTTCAAAAAGCTCTTTATTTCTCTCATACTGCCTGCCTCTTTTCACCCTCTGTCTGAAACCAGAGCCCAGTCTGCTCTGATTGGTTAGCTGGCCGGCTCTGTTGTGATTGGTCAACCGCTTAGAGAGGTCCCGCCCCTTAGCCTATCACGTACAATGTGTTGGAGCGCTAGCCAGTGGTAGTAGTGTGTGGGACAGACTTTGCAGACCATTTAACACACCAAGGGCCAACATGTATCCAATAGACACCTATTATGCAAAATCTTCTCCGTGTCTCTTCTACATCAACATGTGTCCCCTCTTCTTCAGGTCTCTTCTACATCAACATGTGTCCCCTCTTCTTCATGTCTCTTCTACATCAACATGTGTCCCCTCTTCTTCATGTCTCTTCTACATCAACATGTGTCCCCTCTTCTTCATGTCTCTTCTACATCAACATGTGTCCCCTCTTCTTCATGTCTCTTCTACATCAACATGTGTCCCCTCTTCTTCATGTCTCTTCTACATCAACATGTGTCCCCTCTTCTTCATGTCTCTTCTACATCAACATGTGTCCCCTCTTCTTCATCAACATGTGTCCCCTCTTCTTCATGTCTCTTCTACATCACCATGTGTCCCCTCTTCTTCATATCTCTTCTTCATCAACATGTGTCCCCTCTTCTTCGTGTCTCTTCTACATCAACATGTGTCCCCTCTTCTTCGTGTCTCTTCTACATCAACATGTGTCCCCTCTTCTTCATGTCTCTTCTACATCAACGAGCCGATCAGATTTTGGCCACTTTATGATGTCATAACGATGTGTTGTCTTGTTTCACCATTATCCAATCAGCAACAAGGTAACTTATCACCTGAATCTCCTCTATAGCACCATTGAGTTCTTTGTAACCAAACCTCTCTCAGAGGGGCGTGGGGGAGGGGCTCCTTACTTTTCATCTAAAGTAACAGACAGAGAATCAGCACTTTGGAAACAGAGGGGATTATGGGTAATGCTGCAATGAGACCTATAATATATTGATGAAAAACAGCATGGGGACCTTTAATGTGTACCTTCTATCTCCATCACTGTTTGAGTATCGTTTCACCTTAGGCGCCCTCCTGAGGAACCTCTCTGCAAAGACTGCATTAAGAAAAGCCGTGTTGTTCAGCGAGCTCTTAAAGTGATTGGCTGCTACAGAGAGGCTGAAGGGTAATAAACGGCTATGGATCTCAGGAAAAACCCTGATTAACGTATTCTGTTTTGGGACGGGAGGTTTGTTTTTTACAGTGCGGTGTGTCTCACCATCTGGTCGGCCAGCAGCAGGACGGTCTTCAGGCTGAACTTGCGGGAGCAGAAGTTGAACAGATCCTCCAGACTGGGGCCCAGCAGCTCCATCACCATCACGTTGTAGTCGCCTTCAGCTCCGCACCACTTTATAGACGGGATTCCCACTGAGGGAGGTTCAAGGCTTTTATTGCTCATTCGTACATAGCCACAGTGTAGTTATGACGATGAACATCTGAGGTCACAGGCTCCTCCCACAGGAGCAACACAATGAAACAGATAACAGTGAAAGTAAATAAAATAAAATAGAAAATAGTGCTGAATAGTCTATATACAAGTCATTGGAATATTGATATGTGGGGGAAACTTCTGAAGCAATGGGAGTCAGGACTCGGAGAGACACGAGGAGAGCTGGAGCTTTAATGGCAAACACTGACGGTTTATTTGGAGCTTCGGCCGGAGAATTCACAAGACATGTCACGGGCCGCGAGTTGAGGGAACTCTATACCCCAGACTCATGTATTTAACTAGTTCTCAGGGAATAATCAACATTCTTCAATAGATAGACTAAACAGCTGAGGACACTTTGTTGTCGCTTATGGCTTATCTCCACCCCGAGGAGGATGTGTTCCAGGTGTCCCACAACAATAACTACCTCTGACCGAGAGCTGCCCTCCGGTCACAAACTGGTAACATCAACAACTTGCTCGGGCAGCCCCTCCTTACGGGGGATAAGGGCTGCTCGAGGCTGGTCAGCTGCGTCAGAGGGCGAAGGAGGACATGCAGGGCAAACGATTCCCCAACAATATATATGAGTTGCACACAGATGAATGTTATGGATGCTCTTTCAAATGTGCAGGTGTTTAGAAATCAGAGAATAAGGAAACACAGGGTCGAGAAACTAAAAAGTACCTATTATCTCCTCTTAATTTAATGTATGGTTGCATTATGAATTTCTTGGCTTAAATTCATATTTTATGTTACAACATTTGTTGTTTTTATGAGTTCTGTTGATATGATAATGCGACTCAAATTGCCGTGTTAAATTAAACCAAAAATGTATCTAATTCCTTTTTCATTTAAAAAGTTCTTCATCTTCCTTTCTCACCATGTTTCTGTTTTGGACGTAACAAGTGAATTCTCCCCTGCCTGGATAATCAAAGATGTATTAATTCAAAATGTAAGCTTCATCACCGTTCAAGCGCCTAAACTACTTCTCAATGCTACTACACCACCATGAAGGTCTCTCAACAATCCTTAAATGACTTAAAGGGGACCTATCATGCAAAATGCACTTTCTGATGTCTTTTATAAACATGTATCCGTGTGTCGGGGAACTCACGCAGCATCAGAAAATAAAACCCTCTCTCTTTTCCTCCGTACCCAAATCTCTAAAAACGGGGCTGATCCAGATTTACGTCCGATATGACGTAATATCGGAAATGTGGACCCACAGCAAGTTGCTATCAGAAACAATGCCTTATTTATGTATGTAATGTTTTGTGAGCTGAGCTGTGTGATTTTATATGTTATGTATCTCTCTGTACAGCACTTTGGTCTGGAGGTTATAAAGTGCTATATAAATAAAGTTGGATTGGATGCCTGACTGTTTTGGACGTAATATGGTCTGTGTTTACATTAGCATCGCTAACACTCAGAGCTAACCTGTACTGGAGAGCATGTGTGTGAAGAAGCAGGAAATAAAAAAAGGAACTCACCTTGTGGTATAACCGGCAAGAGAGAAAGCCTTTGAGCTCCAAACTGTTTCAGAAATAATCCTTGATGTGGTTTAGAACAGGATGGCATTTCATCACAGCAGAATTTAAAAGAGGGGTTTGAGGGATTTCTAAAATTCATGATCTGTTTGTATTTTGAGAAAAACACATCATAGACATGTTTTTATATATTTGTATATATATGGGATCCATAATATATGCCTAAAAATAGCATGATAGGTGCCCTTTAAATGCTCTTTAAATTATAGACCACGTTCAGTGTCCCGAATGACCCTGAATGCACATCGAAGGCTCTTAAATGACACGCTGAATTCCCTCCTGAAGAACTGCAATCATTATTCCCCTCAGTGGCTCTAAATAACCTCTTAAACTCTCCGCTGCCTCTCGGCGCCCCGGAGTAAAGCTTTCAGAAACCTGCCACACTTCTTACCTCCGCCCTGCATCATCTTGTAGAACTTGCTCTCGATGTGGAGCTGTGGGTGTTTGGTTTTCACACATTCCAGTTTTATGGCCACTTCCTCTCCGGTAGCGATGTTAGAGCCTGGAGGGAGGAATCACAATACTTTTAAATATCCGAGGGGGAATTGGGTTTCGGTACAATTTCGCCTTTTTAGAAGGAAATACATGTGAAAAATAGATGAATAGATAAACAGATGAATAGATAAATAGATTAATTAATTAATTAATGTATAAATAAATAGATAAATAAGTAAATGTAAATATACAATACAAAAATAATTGTAAAAAAAAATATATATATATATATATATATATATATATATATATATATATCTGTATTAAAGGTTGGGTGGGTAATTTTGGAGAAACCAGCTCAAGTGCGCTAGCATTTGAAAATACACAACCGAAAAAAATATGCCCCTTCCTTCAGACTTCCTTACGGAGCCCCTCCTCCAACACACACGAACGCGCACGTGACCAAATATATGGGCTCAGAACAGTCTCATAATGCACACAGAAGGATCCACGCTTGTGTTTTTGAATGCACACACACACACGTGTTCCATTTCATATATAAAATCCAAATACAGAAAAAAGTTTTACATATGTATTTTTGATCCTCACATTTTTGTTTTCCGTTTAAATCCCCTGAACCTGCACACACACCGCTTCCTGCGCGGATCGCTGTGCATTCGTGTGGGGGGTTTTTTGAGACTCCCCTGACGGTCACCGATTCGTGCTTGTAATTGTTTCTATCTATAGCCAATCAGATGTCTCCTGACTCCTCCACATATTTGTTTTTTCCGTTTCTAATTCTAAGCCAATCACATGAGCGCGCCCCCACGAGGGTATGATTTCTTGCGTTCATGACACTTCATGAACACTTCATGCGCTGTCCGGTCAGCTCGCTAAACAGAGGGCGGAGCTTCAGGTGATCATGCAGTGTCATGCAGAGTGTCTCGTCAGACTCAGCAGCTGATCTGATCTCTCTCTCGCGTCCGGTTACACTTCACTCGCGGTTATGTCCATATCGATCAGATCCAGCTCTCCTGATCGGCCTTTATAGAGAGCACCAATCAAACTATTCAGAGTGAATATCGGCCGATAATGACCGGCGGGGCTCCCCCCCCCCTTAACAGGTCACTGTCTAGCCTGCCGTCTTTGTGTATACAAGCATTCATCAATGGTTTGGAAAGTGGCGCTGTGCCTTAATAATATAAAGGCTTGAATTTGCGTGCATTTCCTGTTCGGGAAGTGGCGCTGTACTGAGAGTGCATGGCTGCAGTCAGATAGTTTAAAAAATCAGCTCCTAAAGTTCTAACCCTATCGTCTATTCCTTGACCTCTGAGTGAAACGTCACGGGGTTAAGGGATAGTGGATAGGAGAATTCAAAAGGACTTAGGAGAAGAGACTGCGGTACTTTAGAGAATCCGAATGCACTTTCACTATCCGACGTGTTTATGATGCGCCAGCGGACGTCATTGTGTGCGTCTGCTGCTGTGGGGAAACCATGGAAACCACAGTTTTCTATACAGCGGACTACAACATGGATGTTCAATAAGAACGAGGGACTACTGTGAACTCATCTGGAGACTCTGCACCGTGCTCTGATGCTGCTGCTCTGCTTTATGAACGGGACAACAGAGAAACATATTATTCATGACCAAAGCTGGAATTGAAATAAAAAAGGAAAGTGAAACTTATGCTCGTCTCCCTCTCCCTCCGGTCCACATTAATACAAATGATCCCAATACGTATGATTGTATGAACTAAAGATCTTAAATCAATACAGATGTATTTATTATAAACGTTAGTCCTTAACATCTATCACTGTGTATATCACCATTCAGACATCTTTTAGAAGTTGAACAAACCCCACACAGCTCAGTAAAGACTGCATGTTGACTTTATTTGATCATTTCAGTGAAAAACTAACGTTCATATTTCTCTCTTTGATTATAATACTGATGAACGTTCAAAACAAAGCACTTTGGCAACTTACCACCTATGTTTTAAAATGCTTAATAAGCACCCGTAACTTTCATGATATCATTTCTCGGTCATAATCGGTTGTTTCCGTGAACGGCCGACTGTTGAGTGACGGCACATGCTGCGGCTGCAAGGCATTGTGGGAGCAGCATTTTCGCTTCTCCTGCCGGTTAGGGAGGTCCAGTGGTTCCTAAGCTAAAGGAGGTTATAAAGGAAGTTTGAAACCTCCTTTCCTATCATTCTCATCATTCTAGAGAATTCTAACGGCACTTATCATGGCTGCCACTGAGGGACTTCCGGGTCATTTCACTCCTTTAGGAAGGTTCCTAAAGCTAAATGGACTATTCGACTTCAGCCGAGGTGTCCTGAGATTAGCGCCTGCAGGCAGGCTCCATGGAGCTGTCAGCTCCGGACTGCGCAAAATGCGTACATGAAGCGCTACGTCATGAAGACAAGAAATCTACCCTCGTGGGGGCGCGCTCATGTGATTGGCTTAGAATTAGAAACGGAAAAACAAATATGTGAGGATCAAAAATACATATGTAAAAAAAAATCTGTATTTTATTTACATGTATATGAAACGGAACACGTGTGTGTGTGCATTGAAAAACACAAGTGTGGATTCGGAAATAAAAGTGTGAATTCTTCTCTGTGCATGTGTGTATTATGAGACTGTTCTGAGCCCATACAATGAGGGCACGAGATAAAGTTGTGCACGAGATGTAAGGCTGACAGGCAGGTTGGCCATCCAGTTACTTTAGCCGTGCCGGCTCAGATGATTGGGTCGTGCTTTTTACAGCTCCACGGCTTCCACTGATGAATTTTTGTATGTATTTTTTGTCAAAGCATTTAATATATTCCTTGCTATCGGGATGTTAAGAGCATTCCATGGAATATTTTCATTTCATTTCAAACCTTTATTTAACCAGATTGGTCCCATTGAGATCATAGATCTCTTTTTCAAGGGAGACCTGCAGCATATAGGTTCCACATGAAACATAAAACAATAAAGGACATTATACATTATATTTACAGGATACATAGTTATAGACATTTACAAGTGCCCATTGTATCGGCAAGCATTTCATTTACCCTAGCTTTAAAAACATGCAGAGGAATGAGATGCTCAGTTTCAATTCTTGCTGAAGATTGTTCCAAGCAAGACAGTCCTTGCTCTTGGCACAATCTAACAAGACCACATCATGTGACCTCAGACAATAGCTGCTTGCAACTCTCTGTGTTATCAGAGAGCAGATATAATACGGGAGTTTACCCAACAAAGCTTTATAGATAAACGTGTACCAATGACTGAGCCTCCGTACAGAGAGTGATGGTAAACCTGCCTTGGTGTACAGTGATGTGTAAGCGCTTTACAATTTGTGACAAATCTCAGAGCACTGTGATACGCAGCATCCATTTTGCTCAGGTAATTGGCAGGTGCATTCATATAGACCAGATCACCCATAGTCCAGCACAGGTACAAAGGTCACAGGACGCCTTCTCCTGGCCTCAAGCGTAAAACAGGACTTGTTTCTGAAAAAGAAACCTAGCCTAACCCTCAGTTTTTTTAAGCAGGTTATTGACATGAAGTTTAAAAGAGAGACAATCATCAAGCCAGATACCAAGGTACTTGTAACAGGCAACAACTTCAAGTTTTGTTCCTTGCGTAGTTACAATATCTAAAACAGGCTCTGGTGTCTTTTTAGCTTTAGAAAAGAGCATTACCTTGGTTTTATCCACATTTAAAAGAAGCTTTAGTTCAGAGCGCTGAGTCTGAATAGTGTTAAAAACAGCCTGTAATTTAACACCAGCCTCCTTAATGGTGGGACCTGCACAATACATCACAGTATCATCCGCATAAAAATGTAAAGTAGCTTCATCCACATTATCACCTACACTGTTGATATAGATGGAGAATAAAAGTGGTCCTAAAACAGAGCCTTGTGGTACACCATTAGAAATGTTTAACCACTCAGAAGACAGCCCATCAAAGTGAACACATTGGGACCTTTCAGAGAGGTAGTTCACAAACCACCCCACTGCATGGCTGGATATGCCGATACTGAGTAGCCTCTGCTTTAAAACGTGATGATCAACGGTGTCAAACGCTTTGGAAAGGTCAATAAACAGAGCTGCACAACTCTGCTTATTATCTAAAATAGTAGTAATGTCATTCACCACTTTCATTGTGGGAGTGATGGTGCTGTGTTTCTTTCTGAATCCTGACTGATGTTTAGACAGGATATCATTTATAGATAAAAACTCCTTTACCTGTTCACTCACTATGCGTTCGAGCACCTTAGCCAGAACTGACAATTTAGAGATTGGCCTATAGTTATTTAAAATAGTTGCCTCCCCTCCTTTCAGTAAAGGCAGGACATGAGCAGACTTCCATACTTTTGGGATTGTCTTCGTGCTGAGGGAGAGGTTAAAAAGAGAAGTAAGAGGTGGAGCAATAAAGTCTGCAGCTATCTTTAAAAAGAAAGGTTCTACGTTGTCCGGGCCAGCCGGTTTCCTAGGATCTAACTTGGATAATGCTTCATGAACAATACCAATGGTTAAAGGAGTAAAACTCAAAGGGTTTTCCAGACCACATTGTTCAGAGTCAAGGATTGGAGCGTTCACAGGAGCCACACAGCCAAACAGAGAGCCACAAGACACAAACATGCTCATTAAAGCAGTTTAGCATAGTAGCCCTGTCTGATATAGAGCCAGATGCTGTGGTGAGGCACGGAGCTAGCTCATTTGGGATATCACCAGTGGAAATCGATTTTATGGCTTTCCAAAATGTCCTAGGATTATTCAGGTTTTCTGTGGTAACCGACAAATAGTACTTTGATTTAGCACTTTTTATTTGGGATGTGAAGCTATTTCTTAGCTGCCTAAAACGTAGCCATTCTACCTCTGAGCCTGATTTCCTAGCCTTAGCCCAAGCATTATTTCTCTCATGAAGGAGACTGGACAGCTCAGCAGAAAACCAGGGATTGTTTCGTCCCTTCACTCTAAATGTACGCAGAGGTGCATGTCTATCTATAATTTTCATAAAACCAAGATAAAAATAAGACCATGCAGTTTCTACATCAGCACACAGATTGAATATAACAAAAGTAATAATAATAATAATAATAATAATAATAATAATAATAATAATAATACAAGTGCATGCATCAAAGAAATGTCCTTGTACATCTAACCATGTGTATTTTACTTGCTAATAAACCTTAGTCTTATTCAGGTTAACAGAAGCAGTGTAAACTCTCACCGAGGTAAATATCTCCGAAGGATCCGCTCCCGATCTTCCTCCCGAGGCGGTACTTGTTCCCCACCCTCAGCTCCATGGCTGCCGAGCTTTTCAACTCACTGACACGCACACGCACGCACACACACGCACACACACACACACACACACACACACACACACACACAAAAGCTGACATCAATCAGAGGTGATCAATAGAGCAAAAGAACAGTGGTGCAAAGCTGCAGACTTTAAGCTCGAAGCCCTGGGGCGGCAGCTTCATGAAAGAAAGTGAAACGGGAAGCTTTTGGGAAGCGGCAGAATGAAATGAAAAATGAAAAAGTGCAAATCACTGAAGCTCAGCAGAGACGTGGAGAAAAGTTACATCTCTGGAAATGTGGAGGAAAAAGTTGCTTACTTTCAGCTACTGAGTGACTTCATGTGAGTTTATGCAACGTGGGAGAAAAACATATGACGCACAACGAGTGAGCAACGACAAAAGTTGAAGAAGTGGATTTAGTAAAGTAGTCACACAAAAAAGACACATGAAAGATTGTTATGATAGTTCAAACTGATGAGGAGTAGGAATTTAGCAAACCAGTAAGATTTGATAAGAGACAAATCAAATAATGACATAAAACAAGTGTTAAAATCAGGGACTTGAGGGGTCGAAATGGATCGCAGCTCACGAGAGATATTAAGATTCAAAAGATTATTAAAATGTCTAATCATCACAAATGAATTGACTGGAAGCCCATGTAATCTCAACACAGGTGTAATACTGTCTTATTTCAATATTACATTCCATGTCATTTGGGGTGAAGTGTCTTCAGGGACACAACGACATGCTGACTGCAGTGGGGTTTGAACCTGTGTCCCCTGATCCCAACACCAACGCACAACCCACCGCACCACACGCCTCCCATAGCAATAGTAGCAATAGCAATACCCAGGACCACCCTGCTTCTGTTGGCCAGGTTTTGTTAAGTTAAAAACATCCGACTTCAGAGGAATAAATAATACATTATAGAGAACAACAATGTAGGCCAAGTATTTAGAAAGGGCACAGGGGGAAAGGGACTAGCTGAAGTGTGAAGTTGTGTAACCTGATTCTGTAGGAAATGGGGGGGGGGATCAGCCTCTCACACACTCTTCCCAAAGCACTTCAAGGCAGTCTGGTTCTGTGTATAATTTTGTTTGAACTGGAGTCCCCTGACGGATGTAGCATGAGTCATGTTTTCTGTGTGTGTCTGAAGAGCCGCGAAGCAGGGATTTAAAAGTGAGGACATAACTGAGGGGTTAGTTTTGTTAACGACATTTAACAGCCAGTTTGACATTGCACTAAATGCTGACTAAGTTCTCTTTGGCTGCATCGTAGACCGACACCCCATCACCTTGCACTGAGCAGGGGGGAATGCTGCACGTTAGCGAACAGGGACTCCACGTGAGGACATGACTGATTCATCTGTAAATAACTGTGCGATATATCATTTCACTTGCACTCCTGCTACCTGGCTGCTGCTGCCACACACCAACCCCATACCTCACCTCCCCTCAGCTGCTGTGCTACAACACTGAGAATGCTGCAAAACGCTGCAAAAAAACAAACAGGCGTGATGTGTTCAGAGTCGTGTATTTTCTCCAGGTAGCACAGGAGAATTGGAGGAAAACACATCCCGGAATGGCCATCAAATGTGGGGATAATTCCTAAAACCGCACCCTCAATGCATAGGTAGGACCCCTTAACACACACACACCCATTTGACTCAAACACACACACACACACACGCCTCGAGACACCTTGACGAGCCAACATGGACCCCCACCCCACCTCCTCAACCTCCTCCTCACCGGGTTATGGCAGGTTTGCTGTGGCTGTCTCTCACTCAGGACCCCGGACAGCGACGCTCCAAAGCGGCTTCGGACGGCTCATAACCTCGGAAACCCGAACCCGAACACTTCCGGAAAAAACGAACCGCTTGCAAAAAAAATACAGCGGACAGAAGCCGCTGGAAGATTCGCTGTGAGGATATTTGAGTGTTTTTTGAGGAGGAAAAATGCCAAAAGCAGACACTGAGGTCCTTCTCTCTCGCTGCTGTGCTCTCTCTCTCTCTCTCGCTCTCTCTCTCTCTCTCTCTCTCTCTCTCTCTCTCCTCTCTCTCTCTCTCTCTCTCTCTCTCTCTCCTCTCTCTCTCTCTCTCTCTCTCTCTCTCTCTCTCTCTCTCTCTCTCCTCACACACCCCCACCCTCTCTCTCTCATTTACACCATTGACAATATCAATGATGTCATGCACAGATTGGAGGAAATACCCGGATGTTCTTAAAGGCACAGCGTCGCTACTGCAGGCATGAATGATGCTACATGCATTTTAACTAATGCATGACTCTGAATGACGTTAATTCTTAAAATATAAAATAGGGAACAAATATAGCATTGCTCTGTGTAACACTAATTGCTGAAACTCCTTTAGTGGTACATATTATTTATTTATAGGACACCATTAGGCCTACACTGCATCAAGATTTAGATTAATAATGCAAAATATAACAAACAAATACATACTTTGTTGTGCTGTAGGTTAAGATAACACGTTTTTGCAGGTGAATTAATAAGTTAATATTTAGTACAAATTAAATGAATAAACTCCTTCTTTAACTAGCTGCTAAATTAAAGTAGCATGAATGCACCAATAATTATACATTATTTAACACATAATATGTATTATCCCAAAAGTCGTTTCATTATTATTATTGTGTATTTGTACATGTTTGTATTACTATTTTTACTTCAGTGTAACATGTAGGGGAGAGTGGGGTAAGTTGAGCCATGTTTTAGTTATGCTGTCCTCTAAGCAAGGAGAAATGACACATAGTAAAAATGAAAACACACACCTATAATTCAGGATGTCTCCTATGGCAATGATCATAATTCATATTTGATCAAGGGCAGTGAAAATATTACTTCTTAAAAAATTGAACCACTGTTCAAACCTGGGCATACCTACAACAAATCTTAAAGGCAACTATAAACAATAAATAACAAACCAAATACAAGCTTAGTTTTTCAAATATTTTTAGTATACATTTCGATAGAATTGAATTTTTTTTAACATGTTAAAAGGAAAAGTAATCATACAAATGGTGATACAATTGCAAACATTTTACCAATCAAACACAGGGTAAATTCAACTTTAAATGTAGGCTACAATGAGCTCTTATTATCAACTTGGCCTGCTTTCATTAATTTCTCCATTGAAAAACTGGCTCAACTTACCCCAAGGCCCGTGGTTCACTTAACCCCATAGCCACCATTTTAGAAAAAATAGCCGAGCATTAAAATTCAGTCTAGTTAGCTTAATGATTCACATGGTTTAATACGCTGCCAACACATCAACATATACAATATATGTGTTAACATCTGGATTCTTTTTTTTGACATCTAGAAAATGTACTTTGACAAGCAAAAAACGTTTTTTTTGTAAAAATGTTTACTTATCAGACCACAATGAGTATCTCTCTTTCACAGGCAGTGAGAAATGGGTGGAGCTTGCATAATTTCTGGTCACTTGAAGTTGACTACAACTATAAGGCGTTGCCTGGTTACAGGGGGTGGTTCAATTTACCCACTGGCTCAATTTACCCCCTTCTCCCTCAAGTACTTAGTCTGGCGCTAAACGTGGAGCCTTTGTTAGCTTAGCTTGCACTAGGCTAATTACGTCTGTTGGGCCTAAAACTAGTTGCCATGACTATCTTTAAGTAAAAATAATAATTCATTTTATTTATCAAGCGCTTTATCAGGTGCTCAAAGACACTTTTAAGATGTCAAAAGATATGAAAAACGAGCTAATAAACAACATTTTAAAAATAATCACCATGATGTAGACGTTAGCATACAAACCGCTTCCCTAGCTTAAATGCTAATAGCTAGCTTACTTTGTTTTCAAAACATTCAGTAAAAAAAACCCATTTTAAGTGTATTTTTTAACACACACCTAAACAAATATAAGTAGTCTTTCCTTTTTGCAATTATCTTACCTCAACAAGAGCATCCATTCTCTTCTTGAGAGCTCACTGGAAAATAAAATTAGGCTACCGGTTAAATTGTGACAAGATGCAAGTAAGATACATCCGTGTAATTAACAATAAATATATATTGTTTTTTAAATGCAAATATTATCATACATTACAGAGTATATAAATAATAAGCTTTCAATTATATTGTTTGTTATTTATATAAATATTTGCATTAGTTACTCTGAATAATTACTTCCCAGATAAAGCCCAAAATACAGTCTGCATGCAATTGGCTAAAGTTATAGGTTTTCGTATGAAATTCTTAAAATGTCTCTCTCAACCCAGGTCAGTTGATGTTTGCAAAGCTAAATTACTCTTTTCTACAGCAAGAGGACACCTTGAACTTGAGGGTTGCATCTCTTTTAGCCATTATAATTACTTCATTAGTCTTTTTAGCAGAATAAAACATGACGTGTGACGCGATAAAAATCAGTGACTGCTTGAAAACGTATAATGCAGCATTCCCCCTCACGTGTTCTAGCACTATTAACAAGAATAAGTGAGATTTTAAAATATTTTCTTGGTCCAAGAAACACACTATAGTTGACCAAGTCACTGTGCTTTTCAGTATGTATGGAACAAAGCTGTTAAAATATATTTTGTTGTTGTTGTTGTATGTTTAGTCATCTGATTCGTCTGTACATTGCCGTTTTAGTCTGCGTTCTTCCAGTTAGTGTCGACCAGTCGATCGCAAAGGTAGCGTGAGTAGATCACATGACATTTAAAAAAAATAGAAAGGGGTGAAAAGGGTGTTACATTTACTGAATTATGAATATTGTTACATCGAGGCCGAAAATTAGGATGAGCACCAACGGTCAAAATGTTTTTTTTCCTCCCAGAGCTGCCAGCGCATCCCCGATCTGGCGCCCTAGGTGAACCTCTATAACGCCAGTGCTACGGGCTGGCCCAGGGTATAACAATTACCAAAAAATGTACTGAGTTGTATTGTGCCATACAGGTTCATGCAGTTTATGAGGGGGCCTCACCTCCTCATCGTAAGCCATTATGCGCTAATGCAGCGCAATTAGTGTAAGCGCGCCACAGTTTATCCCCCCTCTACACTCGACTGTTGTACATTTTGCGACACAGATTGGGCAGGGGCGGCCCTGTAGGTAGGTCATCAAAAGTAGCTCCCAAGCTGAAAAAGTGTGGGCATCCCTGGCCTACAGCTATTTGTTTACGGGTTTAAAAAAGCACCAGAAGCTTATATATACACACACATCTAAGTTGTTCGTGCCCCACACATATAAAAACACCACTGATTAAATAATTAATTTAACCTGAAACAGCAACGGTAAATCTATGAATAGCATCCTGTAGTTCAGTGCTTCTCAAAGTGTGGTCCGCGGACCACTGGTGGTCCGTGAGCGCCCCCTAGTGGTCCGTGAGTATATTGGTAACATTTCACATTTGAAATGTATTTATTTAAGTTTTCCGCATTCTCGCGGGAATATCTCCGCAATGGAGCGAGCTTAAGTTTCACTTTCGATTGCATGATATAGCCCAAATAAATACCTTCATCACACATGTTGCCACTTGTTTGTAACATTTTCAGGCGATTTGTAAAATACGATGTGTTTTGGGATATTTGTGGAGTTATGTGGTCCGCGAGTGTTTTTGTATTGGTTAAGTGTCCTTGGTATGACACAGTTTGAGAAACACTGCTGTAGGTAAACAAAAAAACAAACCACCAAAGACTTCAATTCAACCTTTATTATCTTGTTCTTTTCTGCTTTAAATTAATTTCCTCTCCTTTTTGTAACATCTGAAATAAATGAAAACATCCTGAACAGAAGTGATAATAAAGACTGACTTAATTTAAATTGATACATAACAAAACAAAAGAAAAACAGTAAAACATAACGGGTAATGTCTTTAACGTGTCTGTAAAACACTGTTCCAGCTCAGCTTGGTATGGTAGGATTTGGCATTTTTTAATAGAAATGCCTTCAGTTGGTTACTTCGTCTTAAAAACAAAATATTCATTTATTGCAATTGGCAAAAATAAAATAAAAATACAAACGGGAACGAAATGCTGCTAAAAAAATACATGAAAACTTAAGAGACATATGCAATAGTGCCAATGTTTTTGAACTTTTTAGCTATTACAATATCCAAACAGTCGAGCACATGTACACACTCGCGCACGCGCACATGCACGCACACACGCGCGCACACACACACACACACACACACACACACACACACACACACACACACACACACTTTCTCTCAAATGTAAGCTGTCAGATTAATTCACTTCCCTGACTGGAGCAGATAAGTGTTCAAGAGTATGCACACACACACACACACAGAGACACACACACACTTCTCATGAATCTCTCATGGACAAGAAAGAAAAAAAACATTCAACATTGTAGCAATAACACACACACACTCCCGATATCATCATCATTATCTTCATCACATCCTCCTCCATTCGGTCATACTGTCATCACTCCTTTCATGCACACACAGGCAGGCAGGAGGGCACCTTGTACAGCGAGTAAATAAGTGATCGCAGTCATCATTAACATCATGATAATATATAATTATAACCAACTTGATTTCTCGAGTAAGAAAAAATACAATAGCGAGGTCAGTGTTTGAAGGGCAAACAAAAAAGGAGGACATCTTTGAATTTCCACAACGTTTCTCACATTTTTCTTTTAAAACAGAAAATAAAAATTAACATCAACGAGGAGATACAATTTCGCTTGTCAAATATAAGAGCAGTGTGGAACTGATGAACGGTGTGAAGGCTGCTGACGTGGCCGCTGGTTTTGAGCCAAGGCCACTGCTGTTGTAACATTAAGTCGTCCTGTTTTGTAGCTCGGTTTGAAAAAGAATGGAGGGATCTGTGGAGGATGTGTCAACAACAAACCCAGAGGCATATAGTGCAAGTTTGGCTAATGTTGTTTCTGTTTTGATATTTTGTTTATTTTTTTACCCTGGGTCCCATGTTGATGGCATATTTCCACCAAGGTGTCGGTACCTACTTACAAAAAGACGCTTTTCTTCTCTCTGCTGATCGTCTGTTTGACTCAGTAGTGTGGCGCTGCCCCCCCCCCAAAAAATCTCCTCTACACACTCCAGATGCTTCCCCTCCAAACATGAGAACTTTGAAGAACGCCAGCCAGGTCTACGAGGGCTCAGTCTGCAAGTCTGACATTTTAGTTTTTTTGAGATTACATAGTAATACAAAAGAAAGTAAATTGTGGCACACTAAAAACAGCAATAGCTAAACTTGTACGACTCTGGCCGAGCCTGTCTACAGTGCATGCCTGAGTGATCGGGTCTCTGAGCGATGGGATTTGGAGTAAAAAGACCGAAGAGCTATCCAGTTACAGAGTTTAATGGATTTCCAAGTTCAAGTTTTACTGTTGTCTTCATTTAAAGTTAAAGCGGCTTAATGAATCGTTTAATGTGTAGTTTGACTGCTGGGTGACCAATATAGCTTTAATTTATGTCATCTCTACGTGTAAATAAATACAGAGTGTGACATCACAACTTTAAAATGTGTCAGTCGGCCCCCCCTCCCAGCAGGTCCCCCGGCAGCAGGGAGGCGGGGCTGCCCATCTGGTGCCGATCCTCCAGGGCGGGGGTCCCCCAGAGACTGGTGCTGGGGTACCCCGGCCCGCTCATCCCCCCCCCACAGACCCTGCCGCCCGGCCTCCACGCCTCCAGCCCCCCCCACCACGGTCCCATTGCTGCTCCACTGGGAGTAGACCCCCAAACCGGGCCCCTGGGTGGAGGTCTGGTCCGAAGAGCTGCCTGTGCTGTCCAGACTCTGCCACCCGGAGCTGGAAGCCCCGCCTCCATTTCCTGCTGTTCCTCCTTCTCCTCCACTTCTATCGCAGCTTCCTCCGTTACCGTTGGCCCCCACAGCCGAGGAGGAGGAGGATGTGGGCCCGGAGCCTGACGAGTTGGCGGGGTTTCCTCCTCCTCCTCCTCCTGCCTGGGAATGTGCAATGTAGCGAGCCACGTCCTCCTCGCTCACAAACTCCGCCAAGATGGTGGTGTTACCCAGAACGCACCTGATGTGAAGAGGAGAATCTGTCAGTATCTCTTTAGCGGGGATACAATCGCTTCTGGACAATTCAAAGTGCAATTTACGCTGGGTTTTATAATACTTTATACCGTAAAGAAAATGTGATGGGATACAAATTCTTGTTTTTATGAGATTCTGCTTTCTTTTTATGTAAAGATTAAATAGATGTACTTGTTGCCAGACTCGGTATCATGAACATGGCTTGAATAGATCAATGTTATAACGACACGTATAGCAGTTAATAGCTTCAACTTCACTCAAACTTAATTACAGTGCCTCCCACAAGACTCTCTCCAACTCACTGCACTTACGGCGCATTTCCACTACAGTGCGGAGTGCGGTTTAAGCGTGCCGTGCCCGGCCCGTTTTTGGTTGCGTTTCCACTGGGCGTAGATCCGGCTAGCGGGTTCTTTCTCACAGTTTTCTGGCTCTCCCAAAACGAGGTTCTTTCCGGACCAACAACCGGGCTTAGTATGCTAAACTAGTGAGAGAATCGCTGGCAGCTACAACAGAATGAACATATTTGACCGTGATTTAATTGCAATGCACGTTTCTAAATGATGCCGAAGTAACAACACACTGATACCGGTTAGTAAAAACCATGAATTAATGCTTTGACAAGTCTGCAGACAGACGGCAGAGAAACACCTTTTAAAATGCGTGTTTTCTGAATGGAGATCGGCTAAGCTAACGCAGTATATGCTCCGACCGTCCACACTCACAACAACGGCCTACAGACATAAATAAACCAGCGACTGTATTCTCCATGACACAGACAGTCTGTGGTTTGTACTTGTTTCACTTGTGTCTAGTTTCTGAACAGATATGAGGAGCTGTGAGCTCTGAGTGCTAACAGCTAACGGCTCATGTTGGTTTTGTGGTTCGCATTGAAGATGACGTCACGGCTCCGCCTACACTGCGTTACTATAGTTACTGCCCCAGTTCCTAAACTGTAATGGAAACGCAGCAGGAAGTGAGCCGGGCCTACCTGTTAGGGAATAATTCTAACTCCTTTCCTCCTAAGATATCTAACCTTTTTGCCCTTTGACGTTTATGACCAACCCTGACTCCGTTATCGCCCTTAAGGAATGTGCTGCTCCAGCTAATGTTGATATTCCCAGTTTATGACCGGGCACCTCTCGGTCACAAATGGTGTATGGTTGTGAGAACGCTGGAACACTTCCTTCTCGGTGTTTGTGGACACAAAGGTGTAATCTTCGAGGCCATGAGGGTCAGGCAAGTGATTCAGTGTCCCCAGATGTTTAGGCTATCTCTAGTGTTCCCAGATGTTTAGTTTATCTCCCGCACTATGTTGATTACTCTCTGTGAACCTATTAAAAGGTCTAGCGAAAGAGAGGCGCTTCAGAATTGACGTGGCAGCTCTCCCAGGCAGTCAGAACCTCTGGCTGCTGTGACTTGTGATGTGAATCCTCCGGCCGATACTCGTAATAAACATCAGTGTTTGACATCAAAGCTCCAACTCTCCTCGTGTGTCTCTCCGAGTCCTGACAAACTGCCAAACTATACCGTACTAAGCCGTGCGAGGCCCTGCAGCGGAAATGCGCCATTAGCTGTGTGTAATCTGGACATTGTGAAAGCCCTACTCCGATATGTACAAATATTTATTAGGGATTTTAAGAGGATACTAGTTCCAATTTGACCATTTAGACGAGAGAGTGAAAATATGAAGCTGTCACTAAGAAATGACTGCAGTCTTACATGTGGAGTGCGCTCTGTGCCTTGGCCGCCTCCTGTTTGGAGCCGTAGCGAATCAGAGCGGTGCCCTGCGTCAGGCCGAGGTGAAAGGTCAGCAGAGGGCCGTGCTGCATGCAGATGGTCCGCAGAGTGGAGCCGTCAATCTGCAGGACACACAAGATGGACAAGGAGAACTCAAAATGTGTACTGCCCATTTATGATTGGTTCACAAAACAAACAAAAAACATTGGTTATCGCTTATACTTCATAGGGTTTCAGCGAATTAGCGGATATCGGCGCAGAGACTTCTTTTGGAGTTGGATAACGCATTTATTATCAGGGTTATGGACTAACTTTAAGCTACCTCTTCATAGCCCAAGAGTTCAGGAATTTAATTTTGCTCGCACAGAAGTCTCTGCAGTTGTTTTTGGAGAGTGTGAGTGTGTGTGTGTGTGTGTGTGTGTGTGTGTGTGTGAGTAAGTGTGTGTGTGTGTGTGAGAGTGAGTGAGTGTGTGGGCCTGAGTGTGTGAGTGAGAGTGTGTGTGAGTGTGTATTTACCTGCGGTGTGAGGTTGCTGAGCACCAACCAGCAGCTTTCACGGGAGCTGCCGTCACTCCAGGTCGAGGCTGCAGACGGAAAAAGGGAACAAACAAAAACAGAAAATATGAATGAGAGTTTTCCACATTCCCGTAAACACATCATGTTTCCGTCTCGGCTTCTCAAATGTAATAAATATTGAATGACTTTCCCTGGTGCTTCCCTCAGGGCTTTTTCGACTCTTACAAATCAAAATCAAAGCTCCTACAGCTGTCTTACCTCCTGCGAACATTTTAAATCGGATGAATGTTTCAACAAGCAAGGGACACCGTGAAATAAACATGTTAAAAGCGTGGGGACATTACCAGTGGAACTCGAGCTGCCGCCCCAGCCGCGGCCCGCCAGGCGAGGAGCTCCTCCGGACCAGGGGGAAGGCGATGGCTGCTTTTGGCTGGCGAGGCCTGGAGGTATGCGGGACATCTGGGACATCTGGGACATCTGGGACATCTGGGACATCTGGCTGCTGCCACGGTTAGCTTTCCAGGACTTGTGTCCGATGGGCTCTGGGGGCCAGCTGGTCTTGTAGTCTGTGTACTTTGCTGCTGGGGAACAGAAAAGTCAATGAGGCTCAACAGGGGTTTCATACTGGTAGTGAAATACAGCAGGTACAACAACAACAACAACAACAACAAGGACTTGGAATCAAGATGACCATTCAACAGTTAGGAAAATGACAGCGAAGCAAACGAGTATAAGAAAAAGCCTAGGAATGAGAGTGTGTGTGTGTGTGTGTGGTTACCTGAGTTGTGTGCGTTGTTGAGGGGACTGTCTGAGGCACTGTAGGGCCAGGCACCAGGTGAAGGCAGCAAGGTGTTGAGGGGAGGGGTGGAATCTTCAAACACAGACACACCAACTTGGTTAGCAACTAATTCAGAACTACTGATACTTGTTTATTTGCTTTAAATACTGTTGTGTATGACAAACAATAAAATCAAGAAGCTAAACCGCCCATCTGGTAGATATGGTGTAATCACAATGAAAACAAAGGCAGTTAAATGCTCACCAGTATTGTCTTGTAACAACTGGTGCTCACTATCATTGAGGTTGGGGGACACTGCATTTCCCATCATGCTCCCTGGGGTCATGTAGGGGTCAGAGTCAGGGTCGACCCGGTCGATCCCTTTCCAGGGAACACCCGGCTGAAACTCTGGAGCAGAAACAAGCGGTCCATTAAAGACAGTTTTTACAAAGCAGGAAAACCAGTACCTTGTTCTGGATGCCAAAACACCACAACAACAACAACAACAACAACTATAAAATGCAAAAGTACTCAAAGCAGAAACATTTAAATACCCAATTTTCTTTTAAATAAATTCAAAAATAAGTTATATGTTTTAAGATGCTAATGATTTCTTTCTCAGTAAGTAATTCCTCTTTCTTTGTCGTATTAACCCGAGCCTGTTTTCAGGCCTCAGGCTCGAAAATGACATTCCCAGAACTAATGACTATGACTTCACTTCTAAAAAGGGGTAAATTAATAATCTTTTTTCTCAAAGCAAGGATAAACCTGTGAGTTGGATGTAGACAAGTCACAATTAATATGGATTTTTTTATTTTATAGTAAATTCAGATTGAACATAGTAACAAAATGTAAATTATAGTGTCCGTCCAAAGAACAAAAGAAAGACTTATAGTGAAAACCACTCTTGAATGATGGGATAGTAGACTAAAAGCTTTAGGAATCCAAACTATAACATATAATAAGGACCCTGTATCAAGATTGAGGGGACGTTCCTAAAATCCATCTAAACATTACCCATTGGTGAATGAGTGATGCATAGCCAGCACGCCCAAAACCGGAAGCTCTCACACACTCGTTGCAGCTATATATGAAAACTCAGTTTTTGCCATAAATATGAAGATGGATCATCAGTAATCATTTCAAAGTGACACAGACACATTGGATTAACCTTCAGCAGCGTCTTTATGCAACTTTTGATCAGACAACAGCAAAGGTAAGACGTATTTGGCTCCGTAAAGCTAAGTTGTGTGTTGTCTGGTTTCGCCTTCGCTGCCCTGAGTTCTGATCGCACAGTGGTGATACTTATACCATTAGAATCTGTGGACTCTCAGGTTTCATTTGATATCTTGTTTGTGTAGAACCGATGAAGTATAAAATATTTCTAACGTGAGTTCTGTGCTAAGTGTGTTAGCATTTTTTCGCTCAGTGCTAATTCAGAGGGTTGCTGGTACCCTTGTGATTCGTTTAGCTAAAAATGGTTAATATCGTCTTAATTAGTCCATCTCTACTTATGTCTTAACCCTGTGGGATTCTTTATCTCAGGTTATCTCCTTGACTTGAATAAGTCACTCACCAGGGGGCCAGCTGGGCGTGGGGGGGGGGCTTTGGGCCCATCTTGTTGCCAGGGGTGCGATGCCAGTTGTCTCCCAGCCCGTCTCCAACCATCATATCGTACTGAGAGTAGGGAGAGCCCCCCGGCATCTTCATAGGAGTGACGGGACCTGCAGGGTGATGATAATGTATGACACATCACTGAACAACAGATGGTTGTATTTCACATTAATATGCGACTTCACATCTAACCCCCATTAACACAATCTGCCTCAGCGTGGCTTCACTCCAGCTCTTATCAAAACACTTTAAAGGTTCCCTATAATACTGTTTCTCATCAGTATATCACAGGTCTCAGATATATAAAGAGCCTGTCTCTGATTGGCTGAAACACCAAACGGATCATTGCAGCATTACCCATAATCCCCTCTGTTTCAGCCCTGTTTCCAAAGTGCTGATTCTCTGTCTGTTACTTTAGATGAACACAAGGAGCCCCTCCCCACGCCCCTCTGAGAGGGTTGCTGGTTGCTGATTGGCTAATGGTTACACAAGCCAAAAAAATCGTTATGACATCACAAAGTGATCAAAATCTGATCAGCTCATTTTCAGACAGGTTTTTATAGAAATGGATCAAAAAGAGAGAAAATCTTTGTTCCTGAGACTTTCAGAGTCTCTTTCCACAGAGGGGACACATGTTGATGTAGAAGAGACATGAAGAAGAGGGGACACATGTTGATGTAGAAGAGACATGAAGAAGAGGGGACACATGTTGATGTAGAAGAGACATGAAGAAGAGTGGACACATGTTGATGTAGAAGAGACATGAAGAAGAGGGGACACATGTTGATGTAGAAGAGACATGAAGAAGAGGGGACACATGTTGATGTAGAAGAGACATGGAGAAGAGGGGACACATGTTGATGTAGAAGAGACATGAAGAAGAGGGGACACATGTTGATGTAGAGGAGACATGAAGAAGAGGGGACACATGTTGATGTAGAAGAGACATGAAGAAGAGGGGACACATGTTGATGTAGAAGAGACATGAAGAAGAGGGGACACATGTTGATGTAGAAGAGACATGAAGAAGAGGGGACACATGTTGATGTGGAAGAGACATGGAGAAGTGGATTTTGCGTAATAGGTGCCCTTTAAATATAGAGGGGAATCTCACCGTTTTTGTGGAATGCGTTCTCAGGGGAGGAGGTGTCCGGGGACGAGTGGCCCTCCATCATCCATTTGAAGCGTGACTGCTGGATCCCGAGGTCCTTCATGCCCCCCGGACCCCCCACAGAGGAGCCGCCCATGTCCAGACCCGGGAGGTTCACCCCAGAACCAAACCCTGCTCACAAAGACACACACAAGAACAGAGGGTTATTTTCAGAGGTGGGAAGTAGTGGAGTACAAATACTTTGTTACTGTACTTAAGTACATGTTTCTGGTATCAGTATTTTACTCCATTACTTATTTTTCTGATGACTTTTTACTTTGACTTCTTACATGTTGAACTCAAATACCTGTACTTTCTACTTCTTACATGTTGAACTCAAATACCTGTACTTTCTACTTCTTACATGTTGAACTCAAATACCTGTACTTTCTACTTCTTACATGTTGAACACAAATACCTGTACTTTCTACTTCTTACATGTTGAACTCAAATACCTGTACTTTCTACTTCTTACATGTTGAACCCTAATACCTGTACTTTCTACTTCTTACATGTTGCACTCAAATACCTGTACTTTCTACTTCTTACATGTTGAACCCTAATACCTGTACTTTCTACTTCTTACATGTTGAACACAAATACCTGTACTTTCTACTTCTTACATGTTGAACCCAAATACCTGTACATTCTACTTCTTACATGTTGAACACAAATACCTGTACTTTCTACTTCTTACATGTTGAACACAAATACCTGTACATTCTACTTCTTACATGTTGAACACAAATACCTGTACTTTCTACTTCTTACATGTTGAACTCAAATACCTGTACTTTCTACTTCTTACATGTTGAACACAAATACCTGTACTTTCTACTTCTTACATGTTGAACTCAAATACCTGTACTTTCTACTTCTTACATGTTGAACCCTAATACCTGTACTTTCTACTTCTTACATGTTGAACCCTAATACCTGTACTTTCTACTTCTTACATGTTGAACCCTAATACCTGTACTTTCTACTTCTTACATGTTGAACTCAAATACCTGTACTTTCTACTTCTTACATGTTGAACTCAAATACCTGTACTTTCTACTTCTTACATGTTGAACTTAAATACCTGTACTTTCTACTTCTCTTATTTTCCAAACAGCTGGTTCCTTTAGTCTGAATGTATGGGTACTTTTTACTGAAGGACATTTAAGTATCTTACACATTGCACCTTTAATATCTAGAAAAGGGCAAAGACCATACATTCAATTTTTACAAGGTAGAGTAAGGTACTTTTATTCTTATAGCACATTTTCAGACATGAAGTTAAGGCTATAATTGTTAATAAAATCATTAATTAAAAGTGACTTGACTGACGAGGACCTAACATTTAAAACAGCCAAGTGCACGACGTTCTCTAAATATAATAATAAAAACGGTCTGTAAATCAGCACTCACCGGAATAAGGGCCGAGGTTTTTCTGGTGCAGGTCAGCCACGGATGCAGCGAGGCCAGGATGGGGCAGGGAGTCGGCCCCGGGCAGTTTGGGACCGCCAACCCCACCGTGATGGGACGGGGAGAGTTTGGAGCTGCTGCCTAAACCTCCGGCCTGCTGCTGATGCCTCTGCTGCTGCAACACCGCCATGATGCGGGCCAGCTGAGAGGACGACAAAAACAAGTCAGCAGCTGGAAGGAGCAAGTTGAGAGCTGATAGAGGAGTGAGTTTATCATCGCAATAAACCGTATTTTTTGTTACATTTGTACATAATGGAGAAACAAAACAGAAAAATCACATTGTTCTTGTGCAGGGTGTATGCAGGAATCCTGAAGTCAAATGTAATAAGGGAGCCTTAGGAGCCGTTATCGTTATCCGCGTTGGCATCGTGTGGACGAACCGGCTATACGATAGAGAACTGTAGCGGATACGACCCGTTTCCTCTCCGTGTGGACGGGGTCTAAATATGCTCATTGCATTTTATCTCGTTGCACCGTCATCGCTACTACCTCTGCTTTTACCACTCTTATTTATTTGTGTATTTTTACTGCAGTGAGAGTCGCCAAAGAAATGTTGTTGTACTTTGTATGCTGACAATACAAATATATTCTATTCCATTTCTACACTGTAGCTTTGTGCATTTGACAATACAACATTTGAATCTTTGAATCTTACCTGTTGAGGGTCAGCCTGCTGCCGCACATTTGGTGGGAACTTCCTCTGGTTCTGCAGCAGCTGCTGTTGCTGCTGCTGAGGCTGCTGCTGCTGCTGGAGGAGGAGCTGACAGGCCTGAACAAACACGGACAAAACGATACAAGATGAGTGAGATTCAACAGAGATAAAAAAACTACATGTTAAGACGTTCAATGACAGACCCACGTGGCATTTGTTTGGCTCCACTGGGAGGAAATGATGAAATCTGAATGTGCGGGTGCCGAGTCGGAGCTCACAAGAATGCAATTGTATCTTCAAACGTGTGCAGATGGATTTGACCACATGGCTGTCGTGGATTCCTGCTTGTTTTATTTTAACCAGGAATTTTTCTCTTGAGATTCTGTATCTTTATTACTAATTAAGTCTACACGTTTTATTTGACACATTTATTTAGTTTTTCAGAGCATGTAGGACAACTATTGTGGCCTTTTAGCCAGACTGCTGTCATTTATTGTGCGTTACCGAAAACAAATTAGTTTGGGTTTCATTTAAACGAATGTACTTGTATGATTTTTGCTATTCTGAATTTGTATCTATAATATTTATTGCGCTTTATGAAGTCCCTTTGGATAAAGTTAGCTTAAAGGTGGGGTAGGTAAGTTTGAGAAACCGGCTCGAGATCGCTAGAATTTGAAAATACACAACCGGAGAAAATCTGCCACTTCCTTATAGAGCCCCTCCTCCAACACACACGAACGCGCACATGACCAAACGAGGTAAGTGTGTGCCCCGATGGAAGGCTGACAGGCAGGTAGGCCATCCAGTTACTTTAGCCGGGCCGGCTAAACGGATTGGATGGCCTACTGTACTACTGTACTTTTTACAGTATTACGGCTTCTACAGATGACATTTTTTTATGGATTTGTTGTCAAAGCACTTCAGATATCCATTGCCATCGGGAAGTTAAGAGCATTCCATGGAATATAACAAAAAGTGTATCTCGAGCCGGTTTCTGAAACGTACCTTCAATGAAATATAATGGAATTGGAATTCCATTTAGAAAGTGCCAGAAAATATATATATAAACGAGTATGTGAATAAAAACACATATACGATTATTATTATTATTATTATTATATTAAAGATTTTTAAAACATTTTATTTGCTTTAATTATTTGTGAAATTGCGATAATGCACGGGACTGAGAAATGCCGTCATAATTCCTCCCTTTATCCCGGACTCAGCAGACCTCTGCCGTGACTCAGAGAGATGTACAAGTGCTGATTCTCACCAGCTGGAACTGGATGTGCGGAGGGTAGATGCTGCTGAGCATGGCAATATGCTGGGGGGACAGCTGTGGAGGGAACACACCTCCCCCGACCCCCCCCACTCCTCCCACGCCGCCAACACCCCCCACACTGCCGGTGGGAGGCGGCATCTGCTTCAGCACGGAGCCTGGCACCTGGAGACAGAAACGAGGCACACCTGTTACTACAGAAACGCCTCAGTGCTGTAACCACCAGCGACTACATTAACTTAGCGCCCCCCACCCCCGATTAGCATTGATTCTCCTTCATGTTCTCGTTAACAAGTGCCTCGACACCCGTGAGTGAATGGAATTGATCCAATTCCTGGGAAAATACGTGTTTCACTTTGTATTCTTTGAAAGTAAATGTGGAAACGTGATCAATATATTCTTGCAGAGAGATTATGCACTCGTGGGACCACACACACACACACACACACACACACACACACACACACACACACACACACACACACACACACACACACACACACACACACACACACACACACACACACACACACACACACACACACACACACACACACACACACACACACACACACACACACACACACACACACACACACACACACACACACACACACACACACACACACACACACACACACACACACACACACGGGTTGTATCCGCTATAGGGATTGGAATTTGAAAGCAAATGTATATTCCAATATTCGACCCTCCAAAAAACAGTTAACCGAAATGTACATATATAATAAAATATATAATATATATAGTATTGAATTATTCAATTTGATAATATGTAATCAACTTAAGCATCACTGCCAAATAAAAAAAATAAAAATTAATTAATATATTCATAACTCATTCGAACACATGAATAATTATTCGAATACCTGAATCATTTCGAATAATCGTTCCCATCCCTAATCCGCTACAGTTCTCCATCGTATGGACGGTTCGTCCACACGAGGCCGTAACGGAACCGCGGAAACGGACCCCTCAAACGATAACGGTAGATCTGCGGACGAAACGCTCTGAGGCGCCAAACGACTCCATGTGTACGTCCTATACAATAATTTCCTGATAACGATGAAGCCATAGCCCCGCCTCTCCCCACCTCTGATGCTCACCCCCGCGTCATTGCTGATGTGTTTCGCCAACAACAACAACAATGGCGGATCACAGGGTTTCGTTCGTGCTCCAGACGCTACCGACCATGCTACAGATGTTAGTGCAAAATCTACAGCTCCTCTACCACAACCATCAGCAACAAGTGGACATGGAGAACTACATGTTGCTAAATCCACCACGGAGAATAAACAGAAGGGCAACCATGGCAACCATCCTCGGGGGGTCTTCTTCGCTGCTTTTGGTGTATTTTGTGGCGGAAGTACAGCGCCACTTACAGGCCCGGCATATGTACTACAGCGTCTCCAGCGGTCTCGTGTGGACGGACACGTTTCTTGAGCCGATACCGTGTGGACGAAAGACTTTTGATATCGACATCGGTTCGTTTTCGTCTCTGTGTAAACGTGACCTAACACACACTGACTAATACACACACAGCCAGTAAGCTCACACAGACTCACACTATGTCAGAGAGTTCACAGCACTGACACAAGTGTGTGAAGAACGCAATCAAGCCCTTTGTAGGATCTGTATTTACTGTGTTACTCACGATAGAAGTAAATTTACAAAGGACAGCTTCAACGTCAACACTTCCCACTTTAAAATCAGTAAATCTGAACTGCCCCAACTATATAGATGTAAACGATAATCATAACAAGAGGAGCCGCAGGAATAGTGGCATTGCAACAAGTTTAACTAATCTCCATGTTGCAAGTTATTTAAATGGTTACTTAGCAGAAAAATAAAACTGTGAAGATGACTCGCATAAAACCAACGCTGCCGAACACCGACAGTCAACCCACAGACTTCCTGTGTCGATGTGTGTGAAACACGCAGAGAGCTGAGAAAACTCTGATCACAGAATAAAAGAGATGCAGCAATTGCAGTTTTCTTGGACGATCGTGATTTCTTTTCGTCAGACCGACAGAACCTGACTTTATTCTAATCTATAATTGACAGCACCCACAATTAGTTTTACAACCTTTTTCTTTAAAAACCCAAACACCTATTAACAGAAATTCAAAGGTGTGACTATTATGTTATATTTGATACATTCAAATATATTTCACCCCATGGATTACATCAGTATTAAAATATTCTGCACGTTGCTTTTTGGAGACAAAGTAACTAAGAAGATGTCTGACAAGAAAGTGCCCCAAGTCAGCAAATGTTTGTGTGCACAGTAGGGATGTAACGACACCAAAAACTCACGGTACGATATTTATCGCGATATTGAAAAATAATATTTTTTTTTACTTGAATATTTTTTCTTTATTAAATAATAAATCTGATTTGGACAGCATTTTAGTAGGATAGTAGTATTTTAAAGTGTCAACAATATAATAATCAGACCCTGCAATAGAATAAATCAAGTTTCACTTTAGTTTTTCAAGTAACTCAACTCTAACTCGCTCACTCACTCACTCACTCGGCATCATCAAGGTTATCTGTTAGGAATATGAGCACGTCCACATCTCCAGGTAGAAGCTGGGATGTTTGGGCGTTTACAAAATCCCCTGCTGAGGAAAAAACTCTCTTGCTTGGTACTGGTGTTGCTGGGACAGAGAGATATGCTTTGGCCATGGGTGACAGCTAGGGATGCACGATATTGGGTTTTTGAAACCGATACCGATAACATCCTGCTTCTCAAGACCGATAACCGATAATAAAATAAAAATTACGCCACTAATTATTTTAACGCGATTAACGCATGTGTATTTTTTTTCCTCGGCCGCCCCGTAGCTTCAGAGCATCGAGTTTAAAATACCATCTACAAGCTGATGCTGACAGCCCCGCTCCTGCCGCCCGCTTGTGGCAGACCACACTTCCACGCTGACCGGCAGGCACCGACTGGCCATCGGGAGGGTGTGTGTACGTGTGGTCCGAGCGAGCAAGAGAGAGACCTTACGTGCATTGTTGTTGTTAGCATCTGGTGCTAGCTAGCTGCGCTAACGGATATAAGGAGCTGTTTAAATGAAAACAGAGGAGCGCTCTATCCACACAACTGCGCCGAGCACTTGACTTGATGCAGGAAGCAGACAGCGGGACGTTGTAGGAGAAGTCAGCACACTCAGCAACATGATTGCAGCGTCCAGGCAGCTCCGGTTCGAGCATATGCCTTGAGTTGCACATAGCTCCAGCGCGCGCACAGACACACACACACACACACACAACACACACACACACACACACACACACCGTATTGTATTATTGTCTTCGTACGCTTTTAACACACCATCGTAGCGATGGCGATGTTTCAGGTGACTGATCAGGTTCGAAGTATTAGGGAGCGCTGGATTTGTGAAGAACTCCCCTCTTCCTAAACCACTAACACCACAGTACTGGCAAAACGGGAGGAGCCGAGTGAAAAACAAGCGCCCCTCGTCCCAATCCACCCACACCGCAGGATTTTTTTCTTTTTTTTTACCCAAAAAATATATTGTATATTATCGGGGCTATTAATACTGTTATCGGTTTATCGGGATGACGTCATAATTCCTAATATCGGGCCGATAATTATCGTGCATCCCTAGTGACAGCAGTGGGTAAAACTGTGCATTGTCTCTCCACCACTTCAAAACAATACCGTTTTTGCCAAGAAGGTGAGGCTTATTGACAGGGTGAGATATACTGTTGGTACTTGTCAATGTCTCTAGGTGTGTGCATGTAGCCCTGTAAATACGATGTCCTTTTGTGTTATCTGTTGTTTTATGTTCATGTTGTAACCTACTTGCTGCCATGTTGGACAGGTCTCCCTTGAAAAAGAGATCGATGATCTAATGGGACCACCTGGTTGAATAAAGGTTAAAAAAAAATCGCGGTAGATTTTGTCACGGCGGTATTGAGACAGTTATTTACTGCGATATCGCGATATATCGTTACATCCCTAGTGCACAGTAAAAACATCTGCATTTGTGTGTCAAAAAAAGTGATCTCTGAATAAAAAGGTAAAGCATCAGTACCTGAGGTGACAGGAACTGATGAGGCACTTGCGCTCGTATCCCTGGGGACTGGTTTAAGGGTGGGAGACTTGGCGGGTGTCTTGACTGAGCCATCCCTCCGCTGTTGCCAAAGATACTGTGACCGCCCTGAGATTCAAGATGGAAAATTAGACCATGAGAGGACCCATAGCAGTGGAGAAATATACTTCACAAGACGTACAGATTACACAGAACACAACGACAATTAAGGGGTTTGATAGAGTGGTGCAGGGATTACGTATTTGTGTAGGCAGACTCAGAAGTAAGCATCGCACTGGTTCCCCTGACAAAAGCAATGGGATTTTCCCATTGGATTTCAGAATATTGCAGAAGGTAAGATCTGCAAAATAACACATGTTTATGATACTTGTTCAGCAGGAAAATCTCCACATCGCCAGGAGTAAGAAGCTAATGTTAGGCTATATACAAACTACATCACGGTCACATGACTTCACGTAGCCACGGCTAAGCTAAAGTCGGCTACTGTTTAGTCGTGTCATTTATGGCGCATTTCCACTGCTGGGCCTCGCCGGGCCTCGCCGGGCCTGGCTGGGCTTGGCTGGGCTTGGCCGGGCTTGGCTGGGCTTGGCTGGGCTTGGCCGGGCTTGGCCGGGCCTGGCTGGGCTTCGCGCGGCTTCGGCCGGGCCTGGCTGGGCTTCGCGCGGCTTCGGCCGGGCCTGGCTGGGCTTCGCGCGGCTTCGGCCGGGCCTGGCTGGGCTTCGCGCGGCTTCGGCCGGGCCTGGCTGGGCTTCGCGCGGCTTCGGCCGGGCCTGGCTGGGCTTCGCGCGGCTTCGCCCGGTATCGCTGGGCTTCGCGCGGCTTCGCCCGGTATCGCTGGGCCTCGCGCGGCTTCGCCCGGTATCGCTGGGCCTCGCGCGGCTTCGCCCGGTATCGCTGGGCCTCGCGCGGCTTCGCCCGGTATCGCTGGGCCGGGCTGGGCTGGGCCGGGCCTACAAAGTTAGCTTAGCTGATCTCCATTCAGAAAACACGCATTTTAAAAGGTGTTTCTCTGCCGTCTGTCTGCAGACTTGTCAAAGCATTAATTCATGGTTTTTACTAACCGGTATCAGTGCGTTGTTACTTCGGCATCATTTTGAAACGTGTATTACAATTAAATCACGGTAAAATATGTTCATTGTGTTGTAGCCACTCACGTCACTAGTTTAGCATATTCAGCCCGGTTGTTGGCCCGGAACAACCCCAAGTGGAAACGCAACAAAAAATCGGCCGGGTTTGGCCCACGGCACACTGCAGTGGAAACGCGCAATAAGACACTCGTTAGCAAACGCTGTATTCATAGAAGTTTCGGATATTCGCAAGTCTGGTATTTAATGACTTATTTAATGTCGTAGAACCAAACCTGATAATGTGTATGCTTTCTATAGTCCATTGACTTCTGAACCAGAAGTGCTAAAACGATAACTCATTTCCTAGTTTGAGGACTCATTCCTGCACCACTCCTAGAGCAGGATTATCTTTCAAAAAACCACAAGAACATAAAGTACACTGAACTCACAAAAAGAAAGGGGCAGGACAGAAACAAGAGGAGAGGTTATCTTACTTGTCTAAAGGGAATAGTGTGGTTGAAGAGGGAATGGGACTTGTAGACAGTGGGTGGTGAGTACAGAGAGCAAGGACCCTCCTCCCCAAGACACCAATCCTGATTGGTCAAAGGCAAGGACTGTCACGGTGACAGCCAATGGGAGACCAATTTAAGTGGAGGTGAAGGGGTGGGAAGGGGAAGTTTGAAACGGGGAGGAATGGTGCAGACGAGGCAGAGAAGGTAGAATCACAAGTGGGAATAAAGAATAGTAAGAAAGGACAAAGTTAACCAGACACGAGAAAGACAAAGACAAAAGGTCGCTAAATATGGCGTTGAGACGATACCTTGTCATAGTACGATCCAGAATCTCCAGGGGCTGCCTCTTTGGATCCAGGTGGACGATAACCCACCCCCCCCTCCTCCTCCTCCTCCTCTGCCAACCTTCCTCATGTCTCCGTTGTAATCGTTCATATTCATTCCCATGGCTCTTTTCTCCGCTTCCATCTTCTTCTCTTGGAGGGAACCTGGAGCCAGATCCATGTTGTTCTGGCCACTGGGATCATCGTTCTGTCAAAAATAAATTACAGAATAAATATCATGTAGGAAATTAGCATCCTGCAAAATAAATGTTTACCATTCTGGCTAAAAAGTGTGTATGGTTTTAAAACACAACATCTAGGTGGAGAGGGATTTTGATGTTAACCCTTTCACATGAAAGAAAATTAACATCACAATACCAGATATTAAGTTAAAAAAAAGTGTCTTACCAGAAGCCCCATGTTGGAGAACTGTCTGTTGATGGGACTCATCCAGGAGTCACCTCCACCAGGCTTCATTGGACCCTGAAAGACAAATATAACATGAGCATACATTGCTAGAGGAGTTTGAACAGAGAAATTATAGATAAGTGCAAAAACCTTGCCATACAAAACCACTAACCAGAGTTGGACAATTTCATTAAAGTACTCTCCAACAACTTTTGAGATTTCAGTGAGATTCAATCGTGGCCTAAAATACATCCATGACTAAATTGGTCAAAACAATGCCACTCTTAAAACAGAACCGATATCATTTGCCATTATTACATGGCTTAGTTGAATACTCGATTCTGATTGGTCAATTCAGAACACGTTGTTAATCCAGAACAGACAGACCGCTGTCAAGGACTTATTGACCGTTGTAGCGTACATTGTTCGTGAAAATAAAAGTTTAGGTCATCAGCATCCGTGATATTTGATTCCTTGTTTAAAACAATTTTTTTGTTGTTGTACAAAACAACCAAAGAGAAATAACTTTTGCAACAACAAAAAATAGCAAGCGTCACGTCACAGGTCCTGCTCAGAACCATTCAGGATTTGGTTTCTAAATAATAGTTTAGATGAAGTTGCACAGTATTAATCGGTATGTTCTCCGCCCACCTTGCTGCTGGGCTTCTTCCCTTGGTGGCTCTGCCCCCAGCCCCCGTTGCTTCCCTGGCCCCAAGAGGAGCCGCTGCCCTGGGATCCGGCGCTGTTCCACATGCCGCCGCCGC